>VWZO01008645.1:333487-463158 GCA_013396975.1 Bucco capensis
CCCGGCCGCGCCGCAGCTCCGGCACCAATAAACTCTTCGCCTCGCCGCTCGGCCGATAAAAGGCAGCCAAGTTACTGAGGGGACGGCGGGGAGGGGGAGGGAAAAGGAGGGGAGGTGCCAGCAGCCCGCCGGCCCAGGCGGCCCCGCCCCCGGAGGAGGGTGGGCGCCGGCCGCCCGACACACTCCGGTGGGGTCTCCTCCTCCCGCTCCTCTCCCCGCCCACCTGGGGAGGGGCCTCGCGCGAGCCCTGGCGGCCGAAGCGCTTGGCAGCACGTGACACAGCGCGGTGCCGTGGGCCCCACCCCCGTCAGAGGAGGGGTCGCTGCGCGCGCGGAGTAAAAGCGGAGAGGGAGGGGCTCGAGGGTGTCTGTGCGCGCCCTGAGGAAAGAGCGGGCTGGGAGGCGAGAGGTCGGAGGGGCTGGGAAGCTCATTGGAGTCCTCACCCCCTGGACCTCGCCAGGCTCTTGCACCGCATGGGTAGGGCGCGGCGGGATCCGTACCTGCGGCAGCAATGTTGTCTGCCTTCAGCCCCGCGGCCGAGGGTAGGGGCGTTCGCTGGCTGCTAGCGGGAAGTGGCCTGCTGAAGGCGGGTCAGTGCTAGCGGTGTTATGCGGTCGGTGGAACGCGACCTTGTTGCCAGTGCGGTTTCCATCACTCCGCGCCGCCCTGCTCGCGTTTCATGGCCTGCTGCAGCCCTCCCCTCACAGCGCTTGCGGGCAAGCCGCCCGTCCTCCTGCCTTCAAGGGTCGGCCCCCCCGGTCCCGCCGCTATCGCGTGATACCTCCGTACCGGCGCCAGCGCGGTCCAGCCCTACTGCTAAGTACTTGCCAACCGACATGCATCGCGGTGCCGCAGCTCTGGCGCACCCGGCGAGTGCCCAGGACGTCCAGGCGCAGCGGGACCTGACCGTGGGGTGCCGGCACGCTTGGCTGGCTGATGCCCGACAGCTGGCTGGGGGGCTGCCTTTTGTGCACAGTTGACAGTGCTTTTCACTAGGAGAGAAGCACAGAACAGAGGTTTGAGCAAAACACCTCATAAAACTGTGTAGTAAACTCAGGTGCACCAATGAGTTTGGTTTGCTGAGGACACAGGATGGGTTTTCCAGTTTCAAGTTCCAGTGCTGGCATGAGTTCACGTGTTTGATAATGTCTCAGTTTTATGATGTGACAGCCTCCACCTGATCCTTTAAAATTCATTCATCCCATTCTGAATCTGGACGGAAGAACGTACAAGTTGTAGCCTTCTAGTCAGCTAAATGAAGAACGTAGCATGCTGTGCAGACTGCCTTCACAACCTTTCTGTGTCAGCTTTTTTTCCTGCAACAACTCTTCCCACTTTATTTTCTCCTTCTTAGACCACAACTGAAGTCACAGACATCTTGGTTGTGGTCAGAACTGCCACAGTGCTCCAGACCAACCAATATGAATTCCTTACAGGTCCAAGTGTAGATAATAAACAAACCACTCATTTTAAACACAATTGTATCTCTTAAGTGAGAGTATCAAGGAAGTGTATACTGAAGCAACAGAGTAGAGGGTTTTTTAAAAGGTATGGAAGGCTCACTGAGAACAGTATTCTTTTCCAATCCACGAGTCTCTCTCTCTATTTCTCTTATTCCTTTTCCAATCCTGGGGGGGAGGCGGGGGAAGAGAGGGTAACAGAGAGCATCTGTCACTGGGTTAGTGGTCAGCCTAGCCCTTACCCCTGACAAAAAGATTTTCTTCTCTTTTAACACTGTTATATAGAAGATTTTATTTTTATGGAACAGAGAAAATCCCCAAAATGTGAACTGAGGTTTTACATCTTACAACAGTGGATAAAACAAAACTAGTTTCATTATTCTTGTGTGAAAGAGAACACTCAAATATACAAACAGGAGATATGAATTTTTAAAAGAAAAGTCAGACTACATAGGAATTTAGCCCATCTCTTCCCCCAAAATACAATTAAAAACCCCTCCAAATCTGTACTTTTTTTCATAACTGTTAAAGATGTTATTTAGTCCAGAATCATGAAAAGTTCCAGATTGTCCAGTGAGAGGGATTAGTTTAGTTTTGGGGCAAAAAACTATCCTGAAGTATTTGTCCAACAAAAAAGAAACTTACTCTTATCTCCAGCAAGGAAAGAATTCTCTAGAACAATTTTACACTGGCTTACTCAGGCACTTCTTTCCTTTCTTCTTACACAAGCAACCACAGAAGATTCCTAAAAATTCAGTGTAACAACGCAAATGTCTTGGAAGCAGAATTCTCTCTCAGTGTTGCAATCCTGCTGAGAGGCAGAATACATTGTGTCACAGTCAGCATCTACTACCTGTAGCCACTGGCTGTTCACTCAGTGCTAACATCAGCTCTGATCATGAAGGCATACTTCATTGCCATCTACCTGTAATATGCTACAGAGCTATAGCACTGCTGTCTCAAGGTCTTATATCAAGCTGATAACAAGCCTAGAAGGGCAGGATTGGGGCCTTGTGAAATTAGCTGAAGGCAGCCCAAGTTGGACATACTTTCATGAGGGAAATGGACTAGATGACCTTCAGACATCCTTTGCAACATAAATTAACCTGTCATTCTGATTTTTCCAGTTCAGAATTACAGAAAAAACCAAAACCTGTTGATTAAGCAATGGATTTTGCTCAATAAAGGGTACCTGTCTAAAATTTAATTGTATGTAATATTAGTAGTCCTTTCTAGTCTAGGAAACTATGAAGCTCATGAAAATATAACCCATGAAGCTACAAATGCAATGAAGCTCATGAAAATGCAATACCACAAGTAGAAAAAAAGGATTTGATATGTATGGTCACCTGCTTAACACAATACATTTGTTATGTATTTGTTGACAAATACATAAATTACCATCTAGTTTGCATAAGTTAAAAGCCAGTTCTAGCTGGTTTTTGCTTCAGCTAATAGGTTTGCATATGGAAAAAACACACAGTACTTACCCTGCTTTGAAGCTGAACACTAACAAGGAATACATATTTGAAACCTTCATAATAAGGTTGACTAGAATAAGGAGTATCACAGTTAAGCATGCCTAGACTTCCAGGAAATTTGGTTATGTCCACACAACTGTGACTTATATAAATGATAGCCACAGCAAAATTAGCTGACATAACCTAGAAGGATGAGTTTCTTTTAAGAAGCACAATAAAGTTAAAAATTATTTCTTCAGTTCTTATTAAGGTGGCTACAGACCTAAGATAAAAATGAATTAACAGGGAGCAGAGAATTAAAAGCGAAACAAAAAAAAAAACAACCCACCAGTAAAATAGTTGAGGGAAAAAAAATCAAAATACAATCAGAAAATTACTTAAAAGACAAATGTGGTTAAGCACTCAGTAATTACAGTCCACTGATTCATCTGTTAACGGACAGGTAATTAAAATTCTCCAGTCACAGAAAGTTAAGAAGCAAAGATACCAAAAGGGGTGGAAAGTATTGAATTTGTATCTTTAAAAAACAGGGGGCAAACCCACAAACTTTGCTAGAGCTGGAATGGTCAGGATAAACATGGGAGATTAACATTTGAAAGTATGTATAGAATTCCAATGCTTTATTTCAGCCAAGCTTGAAATTCAGTGATGTTAGAAATTATCTTTTCCTTCTCTAAGTGTTAGTGTTGTGGCCCACAATACATTTACAATATCCATTTGTCTACAGAAGCAATACTCAGTTGTGGTTTGTATAACTAGAAATATTTTTTAAATGGACCTCAAGAGTGCTTCATGAGCACAGATTATTCTTGGATAATATGGATACTGTAGCATATTTAAAACAAGCAAGAGTGTTAAGACGCTTAAATAAATAGAAACAGTAGTCAAAGTGTGAAAACTGGCATGTGGATCAAATTATGACAGTGGGAAAACAAAAGAAGTGAGTAAGTTTACATTCACAGTATTGCAGAATCATTACAGTTGGAAGAGACCTCTAAGATCATCAAGTCCAATCATCTAACTATCACTCCCATGGCACTAAACCATGTACTTAAGTCCCACATCTACACACTTTTTAAACACCTCCAGGGATGGTGACTCCATCACTTTCCTGGGCAGCTTGTGCCAATGCCTAACAACCCTTTCAGTGAAGAAATTTTTCCTAACATCCAACCTAAACCTCCCCTGGTACAACTTGAGGCTAATTCCTCTTGTCTTCACAACACAGATCTAAAGAGAAAAAATAGCCACAGACAGAATGAAAAAGAAAACAACTGATTTCATTTTAATTCACTTCTAGTTAATGGGAACTAAAGGATTACAAATCTAACAGACAGAAAAGTTAATTATTTTTTAAATTAGTTTGGGAACATAAATTAGAAAACAGTAAAAAAAAGGCAAAGCAAAATGATACACAGAATTTTGGCATCATATCTATTAATCACCTTAGTACTGTGACAGTGAGCAAAATGTAATCACCTGTGTTCAAACAAAGGTTTGGCATGCAAGAGCATCATAATCAAAACTCCCATTAAAATTATTTTACTTACTGCATTTTAAATATTACAACTAGAAAGTATATACTTAACCCAAAGCTTGCTGAAATTAATACCCTTCAGTCTGGCTTTGCCTACAGGATAGCACTGTACAGAGGTGGAGCTTGGTTTCTTTTTTTTTCTACTCATTAATTCACTGCATAATCTAGACTTTCATTAACTGGAAAAGGTCTAGAGACCCAAGACAAACAAATCTATTTTTAAAAGCCTTTTTTCATTTATTGTTCAACTGCTTACTAAAATAGAAACAAAAGGAAAATTGCTTGTCAAGGTGAAACATCTGTACAGCAATGAAGACAGCACTGCTAGTAACATGTATTTTGAAGTTTCTATCCTAATAAATACTTTTTCTTACTTTTACTCTGCACCCCTCAATGTGGCACACAAGATCCAGAAGTGACCTTGATCTGCCCACCAATCCTTGGTAGTAACTGTAAAAATGCAGCCTTATCACTACTAGAAGCAGACACTGTCTGCAAAAACATGCTGTTAACTTTAGAAAGTGCAGTTAATTAGAAAAAGCTTAGCTGAAAAGCAAAACTGCTGAACAGAATTAGTTCTGTTCTAACTCAAACCATGACAATCACGATCTGAAAATATATAGTTTCTAGCATGTAACCATGAAAATTAATAGAGCTGTACCTTGTGACTTGCAATCCAAAGCAACTTATTTCAGGATACCCGAGTTCACAGGCTTGAGAAGCGGTATTATAGAATGTTATTTTCATTAAAATGACATGTCTTTCAAGTTCACAAATCATTCACATTGCAGAGGAAGTTTTGCAGCTGTCCTTATCAATCACTGATACATCTGAGAGAGAAGGAAAAAGGAAATCGCTTCACCGAGACAAAAATTCAATAGTTTCATCCTCAGATTCTGAATCAATTCCTGCAGAGACAAGGTCAGTAAAATTACAAACTCTCTATACTTTACTGCAGCTGACAATCTGCTGGTTATAATGCAAGAACACAAGGACTCAAATAGATTTTTCTGACATGATGTGCACAAAACCATCTCAAAAATGCTGCTTCCCTGCTCTGCTTTTGCAGATCCAGTGATAGTGTAATTGTAAGCTCTGTCAGTTTTCAGTAACAAAGTTAACTTAATACAATCTATCTGTAGGTATCAAAATCACTGTTGCTAGATGCAAATGTTTCACCTTCCCAACTTAAAAGATGTAACTATATTTCCATGCAGCAAAAATCTCCAATATTAGAAGTACCTTTGAAAGTGTAGCAGGATTAAAACAAGGGATATATCTGTAGCTTGTTGGTATATTGGTGGTTAATGGAATAACAGATTAGGTAGCAAATTAGTTATTTCATTGTTATAGGGCCAAATTGTGATCTCATTTCCCCATATGCAAGAGAGATGATAATCTACTTTTAATAAATAAAGCAGTAACAGAATGAACTATCATGCAGCAGTACTGCTTAAGTGTTCCCAAGCAGCATCTCACCACTGAGGCAAAGCTGTGTGCAACTTAGATTTCATAGCATTCTGAATGATGCTAGAATGTGTGATGATGCTGCACAGATGGTGATTGGCATAAAACTACTCTTTCATTTGTGGCCCAACTCAGAATTCAGCCCAAGGTCTCCAGCAAGGACAAGACAGCCAGCCAACTCACTGTGACAGTTTTCTCTTTCTTTCATTGCAATTTTTAAAGGTCTAGCTAAATGCTACTCTTACTGGTGAAAATCTTTTCTAGACATTAATGCTACAAGAGAAAAAACAACTGCAGTGTTTATAGTAAGAGCACCAGGTATTCAGATATGCTGAATAGCCAAGTCTGCACTTCTGAAAAATACCTTCTAATGCAAAGATTCCATCACAGGGCACTAAATGGTGTTGATCTCATCATCAGTACACTACTCAGTGTTCAAGTTAACAGAAGGCTCTCCTTCAAACTTTTTATGATATGACACTGTTCAGTGGAGGCAATATGCATTTCACACTGTAGAAGTATACCAAAAAAATTGTGTGCAATTGCATTGAACAATGGTAATTCTTGTATTCCTACAGTTCAAATGTAATTCTGGGTTTTGCTCTATTAAAACAAATGAAGAAAGGACTGGTGTGAGACATTGATCTAATAATCTCTTATTGATGGCTTTCTCATTTTGAAGAATCTTGGTTCTAGTAGGTGAGGACCTATCCTGCTATCTCCTGTACACCTGGGAGGGCTCTATGCAGCAGGGACAATGTTGCCAGTTTTAAACTATCAGACACAGTAGAGACGACATGATAGAATGATAGAATGGCCAGGTTGGAAGGGACCCTAAAGATGATCTAGTTCCAACCTCCCCACACTGAGCAGGGATGCCAATCACTAGACCATGCTCATGGAAGAATTCAAGCAGTTGCTTAGCTTCTCTGTGGAAAACAACAATATGGAAATCTTAGTTCAACATTCTTTTTTTTTTTTCCCCCAAAAAGCTGCCTTGTAAGAAACAGCTGTTTCTCTTGGCCTGCATCCACCGGAGATGGAAGATGACTGGCAAGAGAGGGGACAGAAGGATAAAGAACACTGTTAACAAGATAAGCATCTCATGAGAGTTGCTCCTTTAAGTCAGCCTCTACCTAGTTCATGAGAGATGCTGTTACATTATTTTACTATACAGTTATGGAGCTGATGGCTCTTCGTTCAGCACATTGTCTGAGCTTTGTCAGCACTTGCTCTCAAGTGCCTGATTATAAATATGTGACCAGTCCTATCTTAAGCTGGCACTTGAATTTATACTCACCATAGAGCATAGCTTCTCCAGTTTCATGCAGGAAGCAGCAATACAAGTGCTTCAGTAACTTCTTACCACTTTCTACCTGGGATACTTAGCCGATTTCTCCTAAAATTCTTTCCTTTTACTCTTCAGGATGTTGAGAAGATACAGGATACTTAGCTGATTTCTCCTAAAATTATTTCCTTTTACTCTTCAGAATGTTGAGAAAATACACTGTTTTTCTTAAGAAGCACCTACACTGTGAGAGACATGAACATTCACAGAAGTCTCAGTCTCCTGGAAGCAGACTGGTTAATCAGTTGAGCTTTTAAAAAACACTTGCCAGAACAACATATGTGATTTGCAGACACACAAATCTAGCCTACTCTATAGAATATTCCAAAAAGTTATCCTTTGAAGCAGTCTTTACTAAAATACAGCCACAGATATCTACCTGTTATGGGTTTTGTTAGGTGTTCAGGTGCTACTAACTGAATGAAACTATACTCTGCCACTGGGCTGGAAGTAGATTCCTTTTGTTATCTGTGCACATGAGAGTTTAGGACCAAACTGTGTCCTCACTGAAGTTAATAGTAGAACTCCCACTGACTTCAATTAGAGCAGAATTTAGCTCACAGTCTCATTACTGAGCATATCAGTTAAACTAAGCTTTTACAAGACGTATTGCTGTATAAAAGGGCATGAACCACGTAGCACATTTCATTGAACCCATAGCTAACAGTCATTGCTATAGCAACTGAGGTTTTAACAAAGGTAGTCACTGCCTCTGTAATCATCAGATGTCTCTATAGCAACTAGAGTTTCCAGAGAACAAGAGAAAAATATTTGAAAACTGTCAGTTAGAAGAAAAGAGGTCTGTGAATAAGAAGGTTGGAACCAAAAGCAATGTAAGGGTAAAGCCAGTCAGAGTGAAGAGAAATGATTGTCCAGAACCTCCAAAGATAATGACAAAGGAAGAGAGAGCATAGGCTAAGGGCTAGACTAGAGATGAGAGAGGGAGTGGTCCAGGCTTTCCCTTGTGTAAGGGAAGCAATATGGCACTCCAGGCAGATATTCCTTAATCTAAATTAGTTATGTTTTGGATATGATTCTCTTAAAGAAAAATTCATTACTACAGAGAAGAAGCAAGGCTAAATCATGTCTGCAATAGTTTAAGCTCACTGGGATTTTCAAAACCACCTACCTACTGTTCTCAAGCCTGCATCTCTTTACTAACATAGCCCTGGTTTTCTTCAGTAAAGAGAAACAGAACTTGAAAAAAAACTTGAACTTGTTCTTGAATTGCTGCCACTGTTGCTAGCATGGGGAGATCATGTAGAAACTACAGTTAACTGTTCTTAATGTTTCCTATTTAAAAGTTTTTAAACAGTGTTCAAGTTTAAAAAAGGAACAGCTGCTGTTTGGATACTGATAGAGATGAAAACAGCATTGCTTATCATAGGTCTATTTTAGTAAAATATGTTTTCAGGCTCTCAGTTAGGAAGACAGAATGGTTTTCTTCACATAAGATAGGCCAGTGTAAGTAAACATAAGCCCTTGCCAAAAAAATAATGATATTAGCAGAACCCTAAAACAAAAATTTTGGCATAATCCAATTCCTACTGACATGAGGGAGATGTGAATTTGGGTGAGATGTTTAATTTAATTAGGAGTTACCCAAAACGCTCATGTTTACAAACTAAAAATATTTCAATTGGGCTAGTATGCTTCCTCTGAACATGAAGTCACAGAACTAATTGTATGTTCTAAACGGAATCCTATACAATATACCAATGTACCACAAAACTTTTCTTAATTAAAGCAAACCCCCTGACTTTAACCTAAAGAATTAATAGAGAATCCAGTACGGCTAAATCAGATTTTCATTTCATGTGCAAACAGAGCCCTCTAGTGGAATATACTTTCAAGCTCGGCTTACGAGTCAGTTCAAATCAAGTGTATTTTCCACTTTCCTTAGTAGCATATCAAGGGTTAGGGCTGGGTCAACCACCAACCCTAGGGCAGATATTCTCCGTTATCCCCCTTTTCTCCCACTTCAGGGAGGAAAAGGGAAAATTAACACAGACAGACTTACAAATTGGAAATGAAACTTAAACTACTTAATGAAAATAACAAGTAAATGAAGAGTATATACACACACACAAAACCAATATCAGAACCAAACCCCCCTGGATGGCAACTACATCACCACTGATGCTGGAGCAGGAGAACTTCAGCAGCAACTGGGACTCATGCTCAGGAGGCTGGATCCTGAAACTCAGGAGCTCTTGAATTGAGATGGAAGGCCAAATAAGTAGAGACTTGTAGGATCAGAGGTGAGCTGCTGATCTTCACAAGGCTCAGGGTGCTCAGTCTTCTGGCCAGATAGAGGCCTGGCCATCTCCTTATATAAACAAGTTAATTGGCCTGGCCATCTCCTTATATAAACAAGTTAATTAGCTGCTAATTAACTAATTAAGCACTTGTTTGCTTGGTCTTAGGCCTCATGCAAGAGACCCCAAGGCCCATGTTCAATATCAAAGCCTCAAGGACTGAATATATGACATAAATGGCATGGAATACCTTATTTTGACTCAAACTAGGATATAGCATTTTGCTAAAATGAAGTAGGATACAATATAATTTGTTTCTGAAAGAGAAGGCACCAAATGACAGACTGTTGAGCAATCAAATCAGTGATGTGATATCACTGTTTGTATGGAAGTGTGGGGTATTACTGATGTCAAAAGTCCAAAAGAGCTGATTGATCTTCAAAGGTAGCTTCCTCTAAGCATAAGAACCTCCCAACATGCAGGAAGTACATCATGGCAGAAGGCCAGTGTGGATGAAGAAGGACCACGTGGCTGGGCTCACATGGGGAAAGGAAGCACAAAGGAAGTGTAAGCAGGAACAGACAATCCAGAAGGAATATAGAGACATTGCCTGAGCATAGAGAGAAATGCTTGACCAGCTGGAGTTCAAACCCACTAGGGATATAAAGAAAAGGGCTTCTATGAGTACATTAGCAGCAAAAGTGGCCATTGAAAATGCATACCTACAGCTCAGTGGGGCAGGGAGACAAAGTTATTCAATGACCTTTTTGCCTCAGTTTTTGCTGGTAAGGTTTGCCTTCGCTCATCCCAGCCTGCAACAGAACCTGTGGGACTGATGCATTAACTGCTTTATAGGAAACTATAAACCAGTGGATATGCACAAGTCCATTGTTCCACAAATTCAACGTGAGACAGCAGTGTGCTACATTTCTTCCAAAAATGGACTGCCTGAGATAAGACACAAATCAACCTTTACGCATGCTGAGATATCAGTGGATGAACACTACATTTCACAGTGAACCCCCCTCTCCTTTTTAATTCCCCATACTAGTTTCCCACCAGGAAACTATAATTTAAAAATGTTCTTTACAATTCACAACTTTAAGTTAAATCTTACTGTCTGGACTTGTTTTCAGTTTATTAAAATATGAAAAATAAATGCCACATGGCAGCAATTCAAGCTGAAAATGAACAATAAACTCACAGAAGTAAACTTGGAAATATCTCTGTCATGATCCTGACATTTAACAATAGATTAAAGTGTATAAAAGAGATAGTATCAGTTTCTCTGAACTTCATAAGAATTTGTCTTATTTCTGAACTTATTGCTCTAAAACAGAGCAGATCAACTGTACTTTGATAAGTCGTGGAAGAGCTTTAGTTTCTCTGGAAGTGCTGGCATTTCTGTCTTAGAGAGAAAAATGTACATGAGCATTTCAGCTCTCTCTTAACTGAAATTGGTCTGTAGAGGCTGGTTCTAGCATGATGATTACAGTGTGTTAAGCTGGCCATTACACCACAAGGTGCATTGAATTCAGAGGTGCTCAGAAGGGAGGAAAGATTTTCCTGCACTGATACAATGCCTGGAGACATGTATGTAGGAGTAGAAATATCACAACTCTCTTGGGAAATGAGAAGTCCAGTTCCACTGAACTTAATGTGTATTCATCATCATTAGTATTGTATTTTGATTAGGCAGTAAAATAGGCTCCAAATCAATGAGAGGGGGGGAAAAAACAAACCAAAACAAAAAAACCCCACAAAAGCAAATCAAAACAACAAACAAGCCAAAAAAACTCCCCCAGACTTCATTTTCTGGATAGAAAGATGTATTCCAGTAAGCAGAAATTATTTTTAAAGCTATTTTTCATCTATAAGTTATACCTATAACATATTGGATATATTGGTTATGTAGATATTTCTGTCACTAGAGACTCTGTCACCTATGCAGATAAAATACCAGCAACAGCAAATAAGCTATAGTAAAACCAGAGTCTGATCTTAAGGAAAAGAGAGAGGAAAAGATCAACAGCAACCAGGAAATAAACTGATTTTATTGGAAGGCTCTTCTAAGCAGTACAAGAACAGATTTCAAAATATATTGAGGTCTGGCAGTTATTAACTGACACTTAGCCCACTACTGGGGGCTTAGTAGCCCTTAAGTGGCCTTAGCCCATAGTATTTCATGGGCATTTGTGTATCAGAACAGAGCCTAGCAAAGCAGATCTTCTTGACTGGAATGGATTAGAGAAGGATAACCAGTTGTGAACCCACTAATCCTGTTCCAGTCTGTCTGGGGATTTTAAGCAAGTGAGCTGTGACAGAACATTTGCTGTCTGTGCACTAGTTGATTACTTGGTTTCAGAGCTGGTTTTGCTTGGGTTTTTATTTACGTATATAGATGCACTTGTTTTCAATGTTTGTATTACTTTTGGCTGTACTTTTCCTAAGCATGCATACTTGTCAGTGTTGCTAAAGCATTGTGTCTTTGCTTGGCCTTCCAACTAACTATGCATAATTAATGACAATTTTTACATTGTGCTCCTTTTCAGACTTTGTTTTCCAAGATCAGAATCTACGCTGATTTATAAGACAGCTCTTGCTTTCTGTTCAATCTTGTTCAACACTCAATCATCAACATTGAATTGTCTACATCTGCCAGGCTAAGGGAGGAAAAAAATATTGTTCTGTGACATTCATAAAGTACAGTTGATATGGTTAATATAGAACATAAGCAAGACTACTACCTCTTGTTTGTAAAATTGATGTGCCAAGGGAGGTGAAGCAAATATTGTTTGTAGTAAGAGCATGGTGTTTGACATACTACATTCCAACAGAAACTTTAACTTACTTTATCTGTCTTTGGCCTGTAAAATAATACTGAAAATATCTTCCCTGTGAAAACTTTCTTCATTCACGTGGTAGCACGTAACTTTTTGTTTTATCCAGATCCTTCTTAATTTATTATCTGTTATCAATCTTGCAAATATGATGCAGCTGCTGCAAAACATTGTTTTCTCTGGCCTGCAAGCCAACCAAATCTTGCAGGGAAGTTATTCCAGGTAGGAGGGGAAATTGATGAGGGGCCTGGGTACCACTGAAAAAGTTGTTACATATAAGAAACCTGAGCACAGAAAGAATCAAACAGATTATCTGGTCACATTTTCAACAGTTTTTCAAATGAGATCTTACTTCAAACTGATAAGCTTTTCTGAGGATATACTCTGTTTCTGCTTCTCATCCACCCAGACTCATCCTTTTTTTCCAGAACTGTACTTAGCAAAATATTCCTGAAGAAACTAGAAAGGAAACTAGAAACTAGAGAGGAGATATGGTTTAATTTAGCTAAAGAGGTATCTGCTTCTGTGTACCTATATTTCTAATAAGATAATCTGTCCTACAGAGAACAATAATACAGTCATACCATTTCATCACAAAATATAACAAAACTAACTAGATTGAAACTTCTAATACAGGCTTTTTTATTACTTATAGGTTTTATATTAGCTATTCCCTGTGTACAAACCTGAACACTCAGGGTATCCTTCTGAGTAGCCTATATATGCCAAAATAGCATCAGTTTATTAAAAGCAGAAAGCATTCTTAAAGTCCTGTACCAGTTAGTTCCAATATATTTCCCGCAGTAATGTATGTATAAAATACCCACATGCAAATATATTGCATCAGACAGGTTGCCTTAATCATCATATCTTCCTATTGTTTGCTTGCTTATTTCAGATAGCACATAGTCTATGTAATACCTGATAACAGAAGTGCAACAAAGGCTGGAGTTTAAAATATTGAGTGATAGGAATGAAAATGGTAAAGGAAAAACTAAGCATTTTCTCTTCCAGAGAAGGAGAAGGAAACATGAAGTCTTGGCCAAGCATCAAATGAAGTTAAATTTTTAATGTATTTGGAACTGAATTTGAAAATTAAGTATGTGGTTCTTCTAGAGAAAAATCGAACAAAAATAAGATTAAAACCCTGACTGGATTATCAAATTAAGTTCTGACCACTGTAGGGGTCATATTTCATAGTAGTATGTGCAGTGCTTGCTTCCCTTTTCCCATATGTGGTTCTCCCTAAAATTTTGAGGAAATCTGTGTTTTACTACATCTAGATGCATTATCTGATTTCCAAGGCAAATGCTGTATAACTTAAGAAAGTGACCATTTACTCTGCACCCCCTGTTGTGGGACAAATGTTAGCAGTGACCTTGTTTTGCATACCAGTCCTAGCAGTAAATCCAAAACTTTGGGCCTTACCATTGCTAGAACCAAGCACTTGTGTGGGAAAAACATGTTGTTAGCTCAAAAAGTGCAACTAACTAGAGAAGCTTTGGCTGAAAAGTAAAATCACTAAAACAGAATTGTCCAAACCAGGACATGAGAGTATATTATGAGTTACCAAACATGCATCATCCTTTACATGTCATTCTGCAAATATTGACCTACTCCAACATTCTGAATAACACAGTAAATGGAACCATTCTGAAGAACTACTATTAGAAAACTAGGGATATCATGGATATGAAAGAGCCTTTTAGCTGAAATGGTTGTCCAGTGTGCCTAAAGATTGGAATGTTAATAATCAGCCTGATTTTCAAATGTTTTCACTTAGTTTTTGAATCCTGGACTTAGCTGGAATCATGACACAGTGATTTAAGGACATCACTAACAAAATTATGGGAAAATTTGCAGGATTGGAGCTGACTCAGCAGCCTGAACTAGGTGTCACAATGCCCTCCTAGTAAAATGGATACACTGCAAAACCCATGAAAGTTGCAACCTCTCACTGGCAAATTACAGCTTCCTAAGTAATCTTGGCAAGATGACAGGGTTTTTACTTTACTGATCCTCTTGTTAGCTCCTCAAGTGTGTGACTGAAGTGCTGTTTCGGGAGCAGTTTGTGGAAGCGAATGTTGTAAATATATTTCCTTTACAGGCAAACAGATGCTCTCTCTCTCTGGGGCTATGAAACTAGGGCATTTGCAAACACTTCAAAATAAATTGGAAGAGAAAGTAGTAGTTAAACCTGCCAAAAATTAAGATCTAATGATAAATGTAAGAACATAAATTTTTGTCATATTTTCCCAGTAAGCCAAGACACAAAGTAACATAAAATAACTTCATTTCTCCTCAAAACTGTCTCTTCAGAACTGTCTCTTCAGTGATGTGAATGTAATATATAATTCTTATACATGACAAGGATGATGTATATAATTTTTTTAAAATTAAAGAATAGATTGATCTATTAATGACATATTGACCTCCAAAGTGTTAACAGTACTATAGGGCAATATGAGTTACTGTCAGATAGACAGTAGGTGGTCCTGTTCATGTACTCCATTAATACAATACATTGATATAATTAGGAATAGTTTTGCCACAAGTCTTTATAGACACTCATGTGTCCCTCACACTAGTCTGGCTGAAAGCATGTGATGCATGCAGTAAAGGAGCATTATTAACTATGAAATGTGTCTGGGAGCTAAGAGGGTAGCAAGATTTCTCCCCTGCAGGCAGAGCACTTGAGTGGGGAAAAAAAATTAGTGAGCAACAAAGCCAGGATAACAAAGCAGTTTGCTATTAGAGAAGCAAGGAGAGCATCACCAATGAGTGATCAAAGATCACTGTGAGAGAACAGTACCTTTGATTTCAGTGATTGCCCTGAGAATAGGTACCTGTTAGTAAAATTTGTAGGATTCAAATACATGTCCATGCCTGTTAGGATGTGCCCAGGAGAAAGCACAGCCTAATAGAATAGCTGGTAATCCAAGGTTTGTAAGCTATTCAGACTTCATTCCTTTCAGATTATTCACCTTCATATTCTGATTGATTTGTCAGTTCGTTAGGCTTTCAGTGCAGGATAGAGACAAACAGCTACTGAGTTCTAAAGGTAAAAATGTTCAATATAATGGACAAATTCCATTTTTTCCTCACAGATTCTTCAAACCAGGCTATTCTTTCTTTAGGTTGACCTGGGAAAGCTGCATGAAGCATGGAGGCAGGCAGCCTCTCTTAGCAGTTTCCCAGTAATTGCCCACAAATCCTTTACAAAGAATGAAGAGTTCCAAAAAGCTTCTCAGATAATACTCACCCAATTAAAGAATCTCAAGAAATGCTGCTCTGCTGAGGAGAAAAAAAATGCCACACAATGAGGTTAGCTTGTCAGGGACAGTAAACAAGGCATCTGTAGCCACACTGCTCAAAACTACGTTCTTGCTCTGTTCATTAGGTACTGTCCTCTGAGTGGCTTCTACTATGAAAGAATTAATTATTCAAACTCTACCTATATACTTCTTTCCAAGAACAACTATCTCCATTGTGTTACAAGGACAAAAATCTTTGATAACAGCCAGGACAGATGACTGAAAACAGGCAACAAATTTCAGAGGTGTGCCACACCTGTATGTTGTCAAACGTGGTTTTATTGGCAAACCACATTATCTTTGACATTTTGATTGAAGTGCCACACTTCAGAACATTCTTGTTCACAAATCAATTACTTCTTAATGCCTCATTGTGAAGAAAAACTAGAAAACATGATCCAACTGCAAACTAAAAGCTGAACAATCCAAAGAACACAAACTATGTAATTTAATAAAAATCTTGTTTGAGGACTTATTTATCATTTGGTGGTTTTTTAACATGTTTGGAATGAAGACACTCCTTCATTATTCAGCCAATATCCCTGCTGGAATGCTCTCTTCTTTCCACAGTGATACTATGTAAGCCCCTGTCTCAAGGGAATGTGTAACAGTGCAGTGCCAAGATGCTGTGCTGAGATATTTGTGCCTTCATACTTCCTTTTCTGCAGGGCTTTCTGCCTCTAAAAAGATATCTGAGTTACTTTCCTCTCTTTCTCTCACTTTTTTGATCTGTTTGATCACTAGAGACTATTCTTGACTTCCTCTTGCTAGCCCACTTTGAAAGCCTCACGTATGATTTCCAGTTGATAAAATTGACAGTGGGATGCCCTTTCTCTTCCTTTAGCATTGATTGTCATCATTCATGAACAAATGCTGGGGAAGAAGGTGATCTTTCAAATGTAGCAAGGAAGACTAGGTGGGAATGTATGGAGGCAGATGCAACCACTTAAGAATCATGAAGTCCCACACAAGCTTGCTTCAGGTATCAGGTTCTAAAACTGAACACCGAAGTGCAATGAAAATGTAAAATCCTTAGTGCTGTGATTCCTCCTTTCATCTGTGCTTTTCCTGGCAAGGTGTTGCAGGCAGCTCTGCTTTCTATGCCACCAAATATATTCAAGCTTCAGTGAATGTAAATGGAGCTCCTGGATCTGTTTTTTTATCCTTCAGAATTTCTAACACTCACAAAATTTGAAAATACTTTCAATCAGCAAAAGCAGGTACAAACACTCTTTCTAGGACAAACAAGGTTATTCTTCAGGATATTCTTCAGGCTCAAACTGCAACAGAATGAGGAAGAGCAGGAAAACTGGTGATGCTCCATCAGGGGACTCCTTAGGCCAGCTCAAAATTGCATGCTACATGGTAGCACGAGATCAGCTTCTGGGCCAGCTTTGGTGCAGAATCTTTCCTGTCTTTTTGACACTATGTCTCAATCCAAATAGAGTCAGCTAAAGCATTTGAAAAAGATGTGCCAATCAAAGTGTATCTTTCTGGGTTTGTACTGGGAGCTGAGAACACCCTAGAACCAAGTTCCTGTAACATTTTGTGAAGGGTACTGGAAGATAATGATACTCACCCTTGGAGTTAGGTACTGCTGCTCGGGGTAGGATTTGGACAGCAGAGGGCGCCAAAGTGCAGTTGACAAACGGACTCAGGCTACTGGTGGGCACTGATGATCTCTCCCCCTGCGCAGCCTCTGCAGCTTCATGAAACTGAACGGGTATTTAACATTAATTTCCAGCCTTGAGGCTTCTTCATCTATCATGTGGGATCAAGATTTAGTCCCTGATTTCTTGTTGGTAGTACTATTGCTTGATATCAGACAGATCTTCTGTACTCTTCTGTTTTGTGCTTCATATTCTGTTTGTCTTTTACCATACAGTCAGTTACTAGAAAATACATTGTCACTGTTATTTCCTTGTACAGCCCAAACTTCTGTTGACTTCAGCAGATGTTTGGCAAGCGTGAGTAACTCTGTAACTTCTCTAACCTTTTCAGTGCTCCAAAAACATAGATCAGTGATTATTTTACAGGAGAAACTGCAATGAAAACAAGAAAGCTGCATTTGTGCACATGCATAAAAAATTGTAACATAATATTAAAGGTATAATATGTACATTTAACAGAGCAAGAACTCCAAACTGAAGCAAGTAGAGACCTTAAGGCCAATTTTTAAAGTATTGTCAAGAAATTACAGAAATACTTATTAATTACTTGGTGCTATACCATGCAGCCAAACCCAATTAATATTTACTCATTTCTGAAGCACTTTTTACTTTTGTACATAGTCTCAAAATTTTTTCCCATCTGTGGAGGCCTGGCCTGCTTTAAAAAGGAAAAAAAAAACAACTTTCATAATGTGATATGAGCAGTATCACATTATAAAATGTTCAGAGCAGCCCTGTGGAGAAGGGCTTGGGGATCACAGTAGATGAGAAGCTGTATATGACCCAGCAATGTGCACTTGCAGCCCAAAAAGCCAACCACATCCTGGGCTGCACGAGGAGATGCATGACCAGCAGGTCAATGGAGGTGATTCTGCCTCTCTACAATGCCCTGGTGAGATTTCACCTGGAGTACTGCATCCAGTTCTGGAGCCCTCAGTGTAAGAAGGACATGGACCTTTTCGAGTGAATCCAGAGGAGGGCCATGAAGACAATCAGAGGGCTGGAGCACCTGCCCTATGGGAAGAGGCTGAGAGAGTTGGGATTGTTGAGCCTGGAGAAGGTTTTGGGGAGACCTCATAACGGCTTTCCAATACCTAAAGGAGATTAATAAAAGAGAGGGAGAGAAATTCTTTACCTGGTCAGAAAGCAATAGGACAAAGGGGAATGGTTTCCAATTGAAGGAGAGGGAGATTAAGATTGCATGTTCAGAAAGAATTCTTTACTCAGAAGGTGGTAAGGCACTGGCACAGGTTGGCCAGAGAGGCTGTGGATGCCCCATCCCTGGCAGTGTTCAAGGCCAGGCTGGATGTGGCCCTTGGCAACCTGGTCTAGTATGTGGCATTCCTGCCCACGTCAGGGGTGTTGGAACTAGAGGATCTGTAGGGTCCCTTCCAACCCAGGCCATTCTGTGATTCTATGATTCTGTCTCATGAACTGTGACAGTTCAGCCTTCAGTACAAACTTCTACTGGCAAGGATTCTGAGCAATCAATTGTTCATATGAGATTAAAGGGAAAAAAATATCTGCAACTTACAGCTTACAGTGAAGTCTAAATAGATACTCTATAAAACTGTATTTGTGTGTTAAATAGATTTGGCTACAGCTACTGTGTAATATCAAACCCAAAAGTTACCATAGTTCACAGTAGGCAATGCTCAGTGCTGTAGTATCTGGTAATTTATATCAGTGTCCTCCCGAGAAGGAGATGCTTTTCCATCCTCTTTGTTTAGGAATGGAATACTTGTTTGATCTTTGATGTGGAAAAGTGAAGGAGTAGATCATGGTGGCACAGAAATTAGAGCAAGAGAAAATAAAATAAACCATATAGCTCATTTTTCCATCCTTAAAGGCTACTCTGCAGTGTGATCCTGGGTACTTTGCCAGTATACATAAAAACCTGGGAGCTTGGAAATGATGAAGGATCTGAATGTGTATGCAGAAGTGTCAGTCTTTTTCTCTCTGCTTTGATCCAGCTATAGGATGAAGCAAAGCAGTAATTGCTGCCATTATAGAGAACAAATCTAATTGCATTTCTACAGTGCTTCAGCTCTAGCTGTGAATGTTTAATCAGTCCTATTGCTGGAAAAATATTTTCCAGCCTCTTGTCAAATCTGTGTCTGATTGCAGGGCATTACTGTATAGCTATTTAACTCCACCCATGCCTTGGTCCATATCAGTAGAGGGCTGTGGTGAGAAGTTTGAATTATGGAATTTAATATAGCAGTGTCAGTGGTTCAGTAAATGTTCCTTTCACCTCTAATAGAATAGCAGCAAACTGTGGCATTATGGCCTTGTTTGTGGTAAAAAAGAAATGAAGGCAGACTTCCAGCCTGGGGTCTCCCCTGCTAACATCACAGTAACACACAAAGGTAACTGTGCTTCTAGAAGAACTGTAGATCTCCAAAAACCACATGTATAAAGATTCCAGTACACATTTTTCCCTAAATAGTAACATTTGCCCCAATATCCTTACTAATTTTAGCCGTAATAATTTTATTGTGTTTTCCTCACTCAGACTTCCCCTGCACTTTTGATTGTAGTCTGTATTTCTCATTCCCTCTTCTACATTCTTTATCAATGATATTGCTATTGTGCAGCTGCTACATTCTGATAGAAACATAACTGTACAATGGGACACCTTTACAAATTTACTCTCAATCTGAGTAAGTTGCACCTGCTTTTCTACCAATCAGTGGTGGTGTCATGCCTTCACAAATCTTAAGGTTTAAGGTCAGTTTAAGCTTAGAAGGCAGTTCTCAGGTCTGATATAGCCTCTTCATTTCCATTACCCAGTACAGCAGCGTTGTAACCTGTTGAGATTAAAGATCCCTATAGGAAAAGGAGGTCACTGGAACAGCACAGAACTGCCACACTATCCAAGTGCTCATGTGAGCAATGGACGTGTTAGAGGTGAGGACAGATCATTTGTTACTCCTAAATTCCAACTCTGCTCACTCTTTGATAGTCCTTGGTTCAGCTGAAAGAGCCCTAACATACCACATAAAGGAAAAACATTGTTCAATCAGTTGTCATTATTCATGTGTCAATCTCTCTTCCAGTCAAGAAACCTTTTTGAGACATTTCAGCTGGAATTAACAAGAGAAGACTGATTTCCTGAGGTATGTGTTCCTTCTGACAGAGTCAAGGAGACAAGGCTGTTTCAGAAGAGAAATTACTTTTCTTGCATAATTTTCTCCTTCTTATGTATGAAGAATTCTCCTTATCACTAATTTGGATTCTACTTGCTTACAGAGGTGGGTGTAAGCTCCTCAGCACTTAACATTTTTAGAGCTACTTTGTGCAAAACTGTAACTATCAAACAATGCTCAAGACTAATTTTTAAGAGCTATGATCTATCACAGAGTCAGGAGATTATTGGATTCTCATGTTTCTTTACCCTACATCTTAATACCTGCAGTTTTGATGCCTGCTGCTAGAATGTACACATTTCAGGGAAATGGAAGCAAGAAGAGAGTGAAAAATCTTCTAGCAACAAATTTCAATGTATTTGTTGAAATGTATTATAAATGAGAGAGGGTTTGGAAAGTCAAGGACTATAATAATCCTGCACAGAATTTCAGCTACTCTCCTTAGGCTATATATTTTGAAAAGACTTTAAATTAGAACCAGAGAGAGCTGCATTAATAAATTCTCAGAAATAGAGCAGATTACAACATACCTGTCAAGTAGGCCAAATATCATATTAGCAATCCTGTTTTACAGAATGATAAACTGAGAAAAGCATTTACAAGGCAAATCACTGGCTGAGCTAGGATTCTCATCTCCTGAACTCAGAAGATGGTGTATTTTTGTAAAGTTCAAGTAATATTTATGAAATACAGTGCCTGACAGAAGTGTAAAGTATGATTATCCCTGGAGTACAGTTTCCAGTTAAAAGTATGGAAACAGCAACCAGTAATTAAATGCTTAACAAATTTGTCAGAATAAGATTAAAGCCAAGCATTTGAGCAAAAAATCACACTTGAAATATAGGAAAACATTATTATCAAACACTCTTCAACAAAGTGACATTTTTACGTGCTTTCCATTTTAAAAACGTCACAAGCCTAATAGATCAAATAAATTCAGTTTCTCTAATACTTAATGATCTCTGTTGAAAAGAATCTATGAATATATTTGTGCACACACACAAACATAAATCCATGTTATTCAAGTGGCATCATTACAAAACCAAATGTATAAATTCCAAGAAACATACCAAAATGCAGTTTATGAGGTATGACCAATCTCCTTGTGCCTAAGTAATTTCTCTAAGCAACTCTTGAGCAAATTGCATCTGTTTACTGGCACTCAAAGCCATGCTGCTTCTCCTTGCCTTATAAGGCATTATTATTGGTCATATAAAAATAAGGAATGACCAGCTAAGGAGGAAAATAAACATTTTATTAGTCACTAGGTGATTGACTGTATTTTAGACTATTAAATTTCTTCCCTTTCTCTTATTGCTGTCCTCAAAATTGTCTCTTTACTCAAGAAATGTAATTCTCCTTAATGTTGGTGACACTATCTTGGTTTTCTTTTGTACCTGTTTATGAAATCTGTTATAAACAATACTTCATGCATCAAACTCACAAGTAACAGGACTGCTCCCAAGACTAGTGCCAGAGGCACAGCCCTTAAAGCCTCTCTCCATTCTTAAACACCCTTTGGAAGGTGACTCAAGCTGGTTAAATAGGAAATGAATTTTTCTCATCAAATGCATACTATTCCCTTTCATCTCTCTCTTGAATAATGTTTTCTCATGAGGCAATGTACCTTATACGCTTAACTTAAATCTACATATATATTTGATTTTGTACTTCAACCTTGTCTAGCAAAGTAGTTATCAAAGATAGATATTGGTCTAGTATCACACAGTTGGCTTTTGTTACAAACACATTACATTTTATCCGATTTTCCATGTAACTTCATGTCCTTGGAATACCTTTTTCCTTCAAAAGGTGTTCAAAGACTTTGCTTACTACTGAGGTCAGACTTACATAGCCATGCTCAACCTGAAGTACTTACAATCCTCTGTCCTTGACTATTATCCTAGGTCAAAGCTGTATTTTGTATATATAGTTGGGCCTTATCTCTGCTACTCAAATATTTTCCCTCAAAACTATTTTCCACAGAAAAAGCAGCTTGCAACTGAATGAATGAAAATTATGACTTCTCATTGAAGTGTCAGGCATCTAAACCCAGGAGCATTTTCATCTGAGAAATCAAAGCTTTTTCTATTATAAATGTCAGTTTAGCATCTTGCAGAAATTATAGCTTGAGTCTCTCACTCTGTTCAAAAAGAGCTTTCCTGGAGGTGCAATAGTCAAAAATCACTTTGACAGAATCCAAAATAACACTCACCATCTCACTCAGATACAGAAAATCATAATTTGGGAGGGGGCAGACAGAGAGCTCTTGTCTGCAGTCTAGACATGCATATACTAAAATTAGCTGAGGGAGCTGCTCCAGTGTTGCTCTGGAAGAAAATTATTAGCTATAGAGGAGAAAATAAAAATGTATTTTTAGTAAAGGTGTCATAAACCCTCATCTGAATCATGGCAATGTCAATGATCCAAGTGGATGAAAGGAACTTGTCCCCACAGGGGATCCCTTTGTGCTGTTAAAGTGAAACTAAGGAGAGGCAACTTCATTTAAGGCTTTTATGATACTGATACACACAACTCATCACACATAAACCACCAGCTATTGCCACACTATCCCAGCCTTCTGGATAAGGAGCTAGTCATCCCACAAACTCCCCAGAACATTAGCATCTGTTCCCAGGAGAGAAATTGTCATGGGCAGAAGCACTGGGAACACCCTGCCCCAACACAGCTTCCTTCTCTGCTGCTGGTTTCTCCAGCCCATGCTTCCCCAACAGATCACACACATGTCTGTTCTGGCTCTTTGGGGAGCAGAGGAGAGAGCAGAGCACTACTGGCCAGGGAGAAAGGAGGGAAAAGCAACCCTTCTCTAGGAGGAGCAGAGACTGTACAAAACACTACAACAGGAGATGAAGAGACACATCATGGAGAGAGGATGGTCCCAGCTATCCAGGGTGATATCAGGCCATATGCAAAAATAGTATTGTAGATAATGCCACAACCTGTTTTTTTCTGAAGTGCTGAAAAAAAACCCAGCTGTAATTGATGGTTTTCATACATTGCTTTTTAATAACATCTCTTAACTGCCTGCCTCTTTGGAGGTTTCAAGTAAGATTTGGGAGTGGGATCAGAAAAGGATTGTTTGTTTGATTTAATTTTTACAGAAGCAAAAGTATTTAAACTTTCCCTGCACAACCTGATCTTGTGAGATTCCCACCATGATCACAGTTCTGATAATTTATATTAAAATCTTACAGTCTTTTTTGAAGTAGCCTCAATTTTTCCACACTATCTCAGTATTTTTACCTTGGATGAAGGAATCACACAATCTTCTGACAGATGTTTTTAAAAAATACATGAATGCACCCCCACAAAACCCAGATACTCTAGAACAACTTCTGTGGTTGTAGTATAAAGGATAGCAGAATAATTTATTTAGCATTTCAATCTGTAACTGAGATCCTAAGGATGTTTTACACAACAGTTTCTTTGGGATACAGAATTTGTACTTTATGCTATCACTGCTTTACACATAAACAACTAATAATGAAAGAAGAGAAGGCACTGGAATGGTTAGGCTTAAGAGCCACTGTTACTCAATATTTCTATAATCTTTCTCTAGAGCTGAAATCACTACTCAGTTTTGCATTTCTTCCTTTCTTCTTTAAGGAGGCAGAGGAAAAGAGTAAAGGAGAGAGCACAAGCAAGAGAAAAGAGCAGGAGAAAGTGGGATGACAAGCAATAAAGTAAATTTTGCCTAGCAGCAAAAATAGCTGACAGACCTGCTTCCCAAAGAACACTGAAATTACTTTGCAAGTAAAAGTAGCAGAGAAGATAAGTCAACTTGAGAGACTCATGGGAGAAGTGTTATTGACAGATATGAGGAGGATAATAATTGCTCAAGATGAGCAGGTTTTTCTTTTATCTCAATAAAGCACTCTTACATTAAAAGATTGGAAAGACAGGTGAGAGACAATAACATAAAGCCTGTTCCTAACTTATTTACATAATTTTATGTAAAGGAGCATTGATGTATGAAATGTAAAACAAATGTGTTGAATGTTGAAAATGAAGTATTACAGAGAACAACTTACGTATACTCCTAGCAAGAAAGAAACTTAATATTTGATGAAATACACTTTGCCTAGTAAAGAAATGCACTGATTTTACAAAAGGCTCAATATATGTGTTCATGAAAATGTTCACTGCTGCTCTTGTATAAAGTAGCTGATACAGTTACATCTTAAATTGTTTCCTGCTCAAATTGCATAAGGGATCACACTTAGAGCAAACAGTAGATGAGAAAAGTAAATAGGGTAAGCTAGAACTCATTTCCTTGCTTCTGGCTCCTACTGCATTTATTTATCTGACACCACATCCCCTTCAGTCATTCTGGTACCCTTCAAGCCAGATTTGAGCATCAAGGGGTTTGGGTTTTTTTTTGGAGGAGGGGGGGGTGTTGGATGATGTTTTGTGTTTTGGTTGTTGTTACTGAAAAACATTAGACAAGACTGGTGACAGGTAAATGTATGCAGTAATGAGTGGTTAGAGAGTATTTTCTGTGTTTCCATTCAGTTAGATGATTTCCTTATGCTTTAAAATGAAATTTGTTTGTATACTAGAGAAGCAAGTTAGTATCAAGATCTGTATGGGAAATACTCTTTAAAAAATTCACAGACACCTAACACCTACCCTAACCCATGCCTGTCCACCTCTCACTACAGCATTACCTGAGTGGTGTTATCTTGCTGCCAGGCTTCTGAGCAGCCCCAGTGCCTATGGCAGAAGTACCAAGCTTGGTTAGTTGTATTTAAAGTGCAATCAAAGACCTGCCATACTCAACAAGACATTTTGGTAAAGTCCCATTTTTAAAGCTTATTTCTTTCAACAGTAAGAATTATCCAGTTTCTTCAAAGATGTGGAGAAGAAGTCTCAGAAGGTGCAGAGTTACATTTTCAAGAATGGCCTCTAAATACTGTGAACTTCAAATATGAGTGACATGTTCTAAATAATTCCATGCTAAAAGCATTGGCTACCCATCAGTAATATTTAAGCACTGAAATTATCTTAAAGAGCTGAAGGGTAGTTTATGTTTCTCAACACTGCTCTAGATCACAGCATAGTTAGCAATTATTTGCTTTAATCAACATCAAGATGGTAAATTAAAACCTGAAGAGAAAATAATTAAACAAAATGAAAGCAGAATTGCATCAGACTTGTTCTTCATTTAGGTTTTAATAAAAATTCTCCTCAATAATATCACTTCCACTGATCTTTTTCTTTACTTGAATATAATGTCATTTCTTTGTGTAATAGAGAAGCAAGTTAGTGTCAGGATCAGCTGAAGGATGATGACATGATATCATCATTAGATTATATCACAAATAATGATGAATTGATTGCAAACTATGAATCATCTGCTCATATAGCAACAGGAGCACAGGAGGGAACAGGCTCTACACAGGCTCCATGCAAGAAAGATACTCATGAATGAGACCTAGGATAAGAAGAGTGTCCCGAATTGAGACTACTGACCACTTGTCACATTAGTGCAAACTTCAGCTTGAATACATTACAGGTCAACCCTAGATGAACTCACTGGCATGAACAGCAGTTTTAATAAAAAGATGTAGGGCACTGCCAGCCCACTGTAGAGCCATTACAGTCATATGTTGTCTCAGATATCACTTGACTTCACTGTGCCCCTCACATGCACAGAGGCCTTTGAATGTTGCTTATAGACTTTCATCAGCTGCAATGGAGAGAATTAACTTCCTAACAGCTTCATGCTCAAATGATGACAGCACTTTTTATACAGCTGGTCCTGAACAGATCCACAGATAGCTACTAATCCAGTAGCTGTTACTTTTATAAGGATGACACAGAAGATTCTTTGTCCAATGAGCATAAATCTAAAAATACTTAAAGCATGCATTGCAGCACCTCAGTCTTGATATATTAAGCTCCTTCATGCTCACAGGATAGACTTGTCCTGACAAATAGTCCAACATTTGCTTTCTAAATGCACCTTATAACCTAATCCATATTTGGTTGCACTAGGCTACCACAAACTGAACACTGATAGTAGGAGACACTGCAGTCTATGAAATCACCACCAGCAAACCTCCTTTTATTGTTGCATTGAATGGCCATGACAAGTACTTAAACAGTAGTTATCCCACAAAGCATTTGTCATTAGAGCTTCACAGCATACAAAGCTTACATGCTGGGAAAAGTTCTGTTGTTTTGCTAGATCATTCTAAATGTATACTTGAAGAAGTCATCTGTTTAATTTTTTATTGGTCGAGGACAGTGTGTTGTTCCTAATCAAATATTTTTGCAAAACAGCTATATCCTAAGACTGACTGCTCCTAGGATAAATTTGTCCAGCTGGGCACTCAGTGTAAAACTAGTGATGAGGACAGTGCTAGTTATATATAACAATAACAAGAGGAGAGTTTGGGTATGACAATATTAACTGTGTTTGCACACTAACTGGACAAACATTTAGTTAAACACACATATATAGCTGTAATATTCTATTATCAAGCATTAGCACAGATCAATTTTTGCACATAGTTAAGTAGTGCAAATAGAGGAATAGAGCCAGGCTGTCTCTGTGAATGATGATAAAGCTGAACAGATTTTGATTTCACTACAGATGGAGGCTGAAATACAAATATATACAATCGATTTTTAGTCATTCTTTACCAGACTAATTAGTTTCTGGTTAAATGTGACTCTGTAACAACTGTTTTAAGCATAAATTTGAACACTTGGTTTCCATATGTTGTTACGAGACATCAGAAGTTTAAACTGGCATTTTATTTTCCCCTAAATACTAATCAAAGAACTTCAAAGGATCTTAATCCTGATGTGGTTCAGAACAGATAGCATTCAGGTATGATAACAAGTTCTGAGAAGAACTAATGAGTTTCCAGCTCCCTGCTTTGCCTTGTTTAGTTGCAAACAGCTAAAGGTGGGGAAAAGATGCACAGCAGGTTGCAAAAAGGGATGGAGAATAAATGAGGATGAGCTAGTACTGTAAATGATAAATGAGCTAGTACTGTGCACCCTACAGCATGCAGTGGGAGATAGAAAAGATAACAGGAGGCAGGATAAGCAGCTAGAAACACACTGCAGTGAGGTGAATATGTGACAGCACAGTGAGAAAGCATTGGCATGGATGACTGGCAACACAGACCTGATTTCAATAGCTGATTTCAATCTTCAGAAGTATTGAGTGCATGTCACCAGGCTTCCTAAGCTACTTGGGAAACACAGATCCCAGTCCTTAGGTTATAGTGCAAATCAATCATCTGCTACAGTGTTATGAACATATAAAGCTGTTTTTCACAATTGCTACATGAACTGGAAATTACAAGCTCTTCACCAACAGTCCTGTTCTTAGACTATACTCTGAAAAGCATCCTGCAGTATATTTTATGAGGTTTTTACTGATTTATTTATTGTGCCTATGCCTGAATTTCTCACACTTGTGCAATGTGATAAATGGAGAGCTCCAGGATCTGAAATTCTGTTTCTAAAAGAAAGGCTGTAGTGAATACTCTGCACACTGTTCTCCTGGATGCCTTAATGGGCTACTCTAATCAGTAAAGAAAGTTATCCCTTGCAACAGAGGAGTGCATACTTCAGATTTTCACAGATGAGATTTTTATGCTAAGACTATCAGAAGTCTGAATTAGTGGTCCCAGCAGGATGGGTATTTATCCTCTGGGACCATGCTTAGCAACCAAAACATCATTGGCTTTTAGGAAAAATCAGTAATTTGAGCTGCAAGCAAGCCTGAAACTCTACTAAATTGCAATGAAAGTTTTAGTTATCCATTATACAATTCAACCTTGCCATTTCCTATTTTGAAGATATTCTTTCCATGACATGCAGATCAGGAGAGTTAAAACAACATTAGAACACATTATATGTTTGCATTCAAGGAGAAATTACTGACAACTAGTAGTTTTGCATGACTGTGTAAACACAGTAATAGATGTTGAGAGGTCTTAAATGTTAATTTACAATTCATATGCTGGAGATTTAAACCACTCAATATCACACAGTGTTTGACTGAACATGGATGTCACTCGCATGATAAACGTGAAGCTGTTCTTCCTATTTGAGATAATCTAATAAAACACTGCTTGGAAAATGAAATGTAAAATATATTGTCCAAATGTAGTGACTGCATACTCATTATGAACACCAACATGTTAGGAAAGATGGAAATCTGCAATATTGCTAAACTTTTCAGGTTCCAAAAGTAATAAATGAAATTTCATACTGAACTGCAGAGAGGTTTGGCTAAGGTTGGAAGGAGCAGAATGAATGCTGACTATACAGCAGAGTCACTCCAAAAAGACACTGTACTAAAAATATCAGATCACTATGATAAGTTTCACAGACAAGTGTAACATTTAGTAACCTCACTGAAAGCAGGAGCCATTGAAAGAAAGCATCTCTGTTGCTGTGTTAAAAGCTCAGACTTTTCCATAGTAAACACATTACAGCTATCTTCAAACTGATGGGAGTGTTATCCAGCTACTGTTCTACATCATTCTTTACCACATAAATGTCTGTTTCTGGTGTACAGCAAAGGCAGATGGACATCAAGAAAATACTGGTGCTTTAGTCAATAAGGACTTGAAACCAGAGAAAGCATTATGTCTAACAATCTAAAGACTGAAAGAAATAACCTTATGCCCTGATCCTAGGCATTATGCAAGCCTAGGACAAGTTATATATCTGAAGAGGCTGGCTGGATGGGCTGACACCAAGTGCTGCATCCTTTGCTTTGTGTTGCTTGGGGTTTGTTTGTTGTTTTGGGGGTTTTTTTGGCAGTTGAAGCTACCTGGGCAAGCCTGAGGAGTGGTAACTTCATCTTTTGTTCAGCATCTCAGCCCCCTAGCCAAAGCACTGTAGAGCAAGCTGCATGACCTCTCAGGAGAGCCAGGAGTTGTGTGAAAGCCCAGTGTGTGTTGCAGCTTATTTTTATAGCATATGCTTTCTGTACAATTCTGTCTCTTGCTCATAACAGTCTTAGTTGACAGGGATTTTCTCCAAAACTTCCTGTGCAGAAAGGTATCACTTCAGGGCACAGTAGTGCAAGAGGTGATTGTTACTGCTAAGCAATACCTGAAGCTCTTGGATTCTTCGTGGTTTTAACATCCAGGGACTTAGTTGGTTTAGACTAAGCTTTCACCATCTGTTCTTCCAAATTCTGAAAACATGAAGAGAATATGCTCCACAAGCAGCTACAAACACAGATGAGCTTTGCAATTTGTATTGGGATATACTGCACACAGGGAAAACAGTTCATAAGATCTATGAGATTTCTCCTTCAGGCATAAATTGAGGATTGAAGCTCTCATGTTTTAAAGTTGTACTACAGTGAAACAATTTTCTAGTCTACATGAAATTGCCATCAAACATATCTGCTGTATTAATTGGAGGCACAAACACTTTGTAACTAAGAAAGTTTTAAGATTTTTTTTTTAAATTAAAAATAAACAGCCCAGCTTCAGTAATATATATCACTGACTTCTACACAGTCCTTACAAAGGGGTTTTGTATTATCTAGAAATTAATCTGAATAATTATCAAGTTAAACTACAGCTACAATGTAATTTAAACTGTTTCAAGCCATAGCCACATGAAGAGAACATCATAGAATCATAGAATCATAGAATCATAGAATNCTACTTCCCTGAAAGTACAGCTCCTGAGAAATTATAGGTATCAGTTGCTTGTAACTGTGCTGGGGATAAGGCATTGGAGCTTCTCTAGAGCAGACTGTGTGAAGGTTTCTCCAAAGCATGACCTGCTCCCAAGGGTGCAGGAGCTTGGCTACATCCTGCTCACAACTGCAAGGACAATGGGCTATCCCAGTTGGGCAAGGAAAAAAACTCCTCCTGCTCTCTTCCTACAGGGATTCCTATTTCTCTATTTTCCTCCAGGGTAAACTGGTTTGCCACCAGCACCAAAAACTAGAGGAACAAACACATTATTCCCAGTACTTATCCCATGTCTGTCATGATGTTGTGCTGATGACCCTCTGCTGATGGCAAAGTGGTTTTCCTGAACCAATCTGCTCTCCCTTGTGTCTTCAGAAAGGGCAATTCTGCCTCAAAACCTTTAAAAATTCTCTATGCATATGAAGGTGAAGATCAGCAAACATCATTCCTTTGAAGCTAGCCATAAACCCTCTTGCCTTCAGAACCAGTCATGGCCTTTTTTCCCCCCTACATACACAAAATACTCTTTTTTGTCTGAATAATGTAGACAACTGGCAAAGCCAGTGTAAGCATTCACAGGACAGAGTCCTCTGATCTGACATTCATTGATGGTCCAATTTCTGCACCTTGTTATTCCATTTCCCCTTGAGTAATCTTTACCTTTGCTGTTCCACTGAAATGCCATCCACAGGGTACAGAATTCAGGGCAGCAGGGCACTTACTACAGAACAGATCAAAAAGTCTGCTCAGACATTTTGCAATAAAGAAAAGGACCTTTACATTAAAATAAACCATTGCACAATACGGTGTTGATTTCAGCAAAAGCTCCATGGAACAGAAGTCAGTGTTAATCATTTTGATTGTTGCTTTGTTTGGTTAGAAGTTGGCACATTTCTATCCTTATTGCACTGTATGTTAGCGTGGGGAATACTATTTGACATTGTATATATATCCAAATTCAAAAGTAAATTTAAAAGGATGACAATTGTGAAACAATACTGGTTCAGGTCTTCATAAGAAATGTCAAGTTTTCATTCTAGTTCAGAAGGAGGAAAAGATTTCAGATACAAGGACTTCCTGTCTCCCTTCCAGAGATTAGCCATTATAAAAACACCAACATGTCTCCTGAGAGCTTGGCTAACAAAATCATTTTAGGCTGCTTCAAGGCCCAGAGCCCAATCTTTACAGCCAACAGCCCCACAGGGACACAGGACATGCACAGGGCTTCCTACATAACAAAGGAGAAGTATCTCTCTGCTCCAGCAGTGACAGGGTAGCAAAGAATATCATGTTTCATGATATTTACATGATTTCACTCTCAAACTAGCTCACTCCCTCTCTTTGCTGGCTCCCTGTTGGCTTCACCTCAATGAACTCCATCCCACAACAACAATCTTTTTCCATTACGAGACCTCAAAATCTCCAGAGGTTTAAATGGCAACATGACAACAAAGTCAGGAAACTCACACTAGTTAAAGGAAGGACAACTGTCTATTAATATGTTCATGGCCAAAAGCATCTATTGAACTGGAGTTAAGCCTGAAATTAAGACTGTTAAATAAAGAATTTCTGTATACAAAGAATTTTCTCGCACAAGTTATTCAGGATGAATTAAACACTCAGCTGCACATAGCAGGCAGATTTCTGTTAAAAAAGTCATTCACATAAGCTGCCCATTTGGCAAACACATTCATTTTATCCCCTTACAGAGAAAACGAAGAATATTTCAGGTAGCACATTTCTTTATATCAAAAAGAAACCTACAGAATAGGAATCATACATGTATGTGAACATGGCAAATTCCCCAGGTTGGCAAAGTTGGGGGTTTGGACATTTTTTGGTGTTTTGTTCAAAAAAAGGTTCTGGGTAAAAAGAATGCATATAATAAAGTTTATACAGATAGGAAAAAAAACCCTTTTTTTTGAAGAGATAAAGCATATGAATCTTTTCCCCAGTAAAACCACTTCTGCTAGCATAAAATCTGGGCTTCAAAAATGCTTCGAAGTTTTTCCCAGGATTGAGTCAGGGAGAATAGTGCTGCTTACTGAATCAACAGAATTGCTTCACATAGTCATTCTGTGGAAGGTTGTTTGACTAGGGAAGCCTAACACTGCTTAGCTTTAACTGTCACCAAAGAACCCAGAATTGAAAGCACTGTGACCTGTAGATAAAACAGAGAATAGCACTACTATGTGAGCTTTGCACTCTCTTTCCAACCATTTCCCTTTCCTACCCCAGCAAAGAGATGCAGATAACCAGACTGAATATTTTCATTTGTTCAGCAAGGCTACTGGCTGTTTCCATGCACACACCCCTACCCCCATACAAAGAGCTGATTATTTCCTCTCATGTCAGTGACTTCCCCTATAGGCAGGTAGGCTGCCATCTATCTCTCCAGTCATTGCCTTTCCCTTTCACAAAAAGAGAGATCCCTTCCTGTGGGGAACACAGAGCCCTTGGCACCAACTGCAGAGACCTGCCTGGCAAAAAAAAAACAACACAAACCAACAAACAAAACAAAACAAAAAAAGGCTAGGGCTTTTACTGCTCTGTATGTCCCCTCCTGAGACCCACTGTATTGTCAATTCATTTCACCAGCCTCAATAACATCCCCTTTGTGAAGGTCTGAGAGAGAAATCCATCCTTGGTGTAACACTACTGCCCTCAGTGGACTTGTAGAAGAGTATAATTTAGACCAAACTCTTCACTTTTATTTGTTTTAAAAGCTATTTTGTCCATAAGTATACTTATTAGAGGGAGATTCCCTCTCTCCCAGTATCAAACCACTTCTCTCTACCTGCTATTTCATCTTTATACAGCCATCTGATAGATACATCTTTGTGAAGCAGATCAACACATGCTCTCCCACCCCTGCCAGTATTAATTCAGCATCAGACACATCTTTGCCACTTGCCTTTTAAATGTTTTTGTGTAGGAGGTAAGGGGGTTGGCAAGTATTTTCGTTAGTTTGGTATCTCTCTTCATGATCGATGCAAAGCTTGCCAACAGCACACCAAATGCTCTCAAATTAAACTCAGTTCTGTGGCTTTGATTCAATGAATTGTGATTGAATTCTAAACCCTTCACTTCTCAGCCATAAATCCCTCCTGTTCCCCAATCACCTGAAGTAATAACTACTGCCAAGTTCCCCAGTTACACTAGAAAAGGGGAAAGTGCTTGGGGATTAGACAAGAAAGTCTGCTGCCTCCAGCTTGTTTTGAGGCTTTCATCCTCATCAAAAAATTAAATATGTGAGAAGCCATATTAACTAAATTGCTCCTCTCCTTTTAATCTCTTGCTGTGAAAGAGCTATATACAGCTCATTTTCCTTTCAGTTGATATTAACTGACATTTCCTAACTGTTTCCCTGGCATGTTCTTCTTCATCCATTTCCTGATTCGTTTGTCATTACCATTCAAACTTCTATGCAGACTTCCACTGCAATAGAATCATAGATTGGTTTGGGTTGGAAGAGAGCTTGGTCTAGTTCCAACTCCCCTGCCATGGGCAGGAACACCTTCCTAAACAGTATCTCCATTAAAAAAAACAACAACAAAACAAAACATAGGGGTCCAGTCCCTTCTCTCTTTCAACATAACCATGCCAGCGTATCAGTGGATTTTTACTCCTGATTTATACCAGCAAAATACAACCAAAAGGTTTCATCCTGTCCATTGCTGGGCATCCCCAGATCTCACTGAGGAATGAAAGTCAACAGCCCTCAAACATCAATTCTTCCTAGTGGTACAATTAGGTAGGCATGATGAGAAACAGATTAAGGTTTCCCTGCATCTTGAAGTGCAGTTATCAAGATGAAATAGTACTTGTATTGACCATGGGTTACTGCAAAATTAGTAAGAAACATAGAATTCATAAAATCATCTAGGTAAACTTTGTGATTTCTCATAAATATAAAGCTCAGTTCCCTTATGAACTGAAGAAATAATTATGTATCTTCACTTTTTACTAGCTGTAGGGGAATTGCCACCTCCTTGTAGCACATTTCTTCTGAAAATATCTCCATGGCACAGGTAGCCCTCATTATACACAATTATCTTTCCTGAAGCTGGGCAGCTTTAAAGAGTAAGGCTACAAAAACTATGAAACTTCTCAGGGAAGGTTCACAGCATGTGTTTCATAGCACAATCTTCTCAGGGAATGCCCATTCCTATCATCCATCCCTCTGTTTCACTACCAGCACCTACAAAGGTAAAGGAATTGCAGTCTTTCAGCAAGCCAGGAATAACAGCAAATAGTTTGCCTATAAGGTACATTATCAGTTCTCAGCCTCAGCAATTCTCAGAAACTAAGAACTCATTAAGCACAGGATATAATTAACTTTTTGTACACTGAAAATACAGCTTGTTAACGGAAAACATTCCCTAAGAAAAAGCAAGGAGCAATCTCTTATCTAGTGAGGTTGCCCAGAAGGCTTTCAGCTACTGTTTTCAACAGAGCACCTTAAGTGCCTCAGCATCAGTAATCACAGAAGGCTTCCTTAGATTTCTCTGTATTTTCTTTATGAAAATAACGTTAAGGACAGTTTGTTCCTTACAGTGTTTCCTTGAAGTAAAATGATCTTAGATACTAGACTGCAGGGGCTGGGCTGTCTTTTTGCAGTTGCTGTATGACAGATTATTCTAATCACAAGCTCTTCTTCATAAAGAAAAGGAAAGAAATCTGTGTAGTCTATATTTTATTCTTGTCCTCAGTACCAAGAATAGTGTTTCCTATAAGAATCTTTAGCCAGTATGACATCTTTTAGACAATACCCTTCATAAACTGACTAATATCTGTCACAAGGTATTTCATCTTAAAGCTATAGCTCTGAAAACCAAGGCACACACAGGAACAGCTTTTCAGTGTGCCTGCCATTTGCAAGACAGCTGCTATCCAGTTATTCAGGCACACAGTCTGGATTGGAGTCAGGCTGTTTGCTACCCACAGGCCTCAGAGGGCAGCATTCTGAGGCAGAAGGACAGCATCCCTGCAAGCTCATCCCACTTGCCAGCCATGGTTGCTAGGGAACTTTGTCACGGCAAAAGCGTCAAACAAAGCTTTTGTCAGGGCTGCTGCTACCACACTTCCAACCCAAAAGCCAAAGGGAAAGAAGTAAAAAAAAAACAACACACACTACAACCATTCTACTTCCTCACCCATGGTTTCCAGCTCTTTAACTGCAAATTGTACCAAATGTCCAATCAGTTGTTCCATGACCTTGTACTAAGTGAAAAGGCAAAACAAGATTTATCTTAAAATGATAAAAGTAAGCTATCATAGCTTGATAAAATAGTAATCAATTAACCACTTGCCATTTAACAACCCTCCTTCTAACCAGATCAGGGCTGAATGCACTCTGCCCACACTATTCATGTGGGGGGGGGGAAATAAATACACATTGAGCTAGCTAAATGAAGGCAGGACACTGAATAATCCTTTAATCCTTTTAACATCATGATTCCAAATCACAAAATTAAGAGCACACACCTTATCTAGCCACAGAAGTTACAGACAAAGAATTTATGATCATCTGTATTCTCACAGCAAGTGCAGCATGAATCATTCTAATTCTGTGCCCTTTTTTCCTAAGTATCCCAAGCCTTATTTATTTTTAATCTTTATTTGTACTGCAAGGTTAGGAAAGACTCTATTCTCAGTTCTGTCAGATATTGGAAAATCTGTTCCTGCTATTTTCTGTCTATGACTAAGAACTACTATTCTGTGAGCTTAATTTATTTGATTCTTGCCATTTTATGGTTGTTCTTCACTTCCCACCTATGTTGTCCTTTTTAAGATGGAACATATTGCTGAGACACTTATAAAAAAAATCAGCTTCCCTACAGTAATACATAAATACACTTAAATGGCAGATTAACTATTTTCAAAGCTGTCTGGGCTCTTCTGCAGTTTACAACACTTGGCATAACAAGACTCAGACCCTGACTGAGGTCTCAGGGCCTTGCCACACACCAAAAAATTGGCCCATACACCCAACATTAGATTGAAAACTGTTAGTCCCTCCATTCTGTGAAAGGGAGAAACTTGTGGCACAGAGGACTGTATTTTTTCAGTAGCTGTCAGGGTCATTTGTAGTAGCAGCTCCCACAAGCATACTTTTTGGTCACCAGACACTTTCAGTGTCCAAATACTTTTTGCCCAATATGTTGGAATATTCTAATTTCTCCATTTTCCTTTCCATGCTCCATTTCTCCTCTTTCACTTTAAAGTTCACCGTACTAGATATTAGCAGTCTTCCTGTCTTTCCCTGCCCCCTGCTTTTGTTTTCATGGTATTTTCCTTGGAAATGTATTTAGCATTATATACATCTAGAGTGCCCTATGACAATCTCACATGTAGCATTATTCTGCTACACTCTCCCCACATACCCATAGAACAGCCTTCTCTGCCTGATGCCCACCCAGTTTCTCTCTCTGGATATGACCTACCTTCTCTCAGATGGGCACCCAATGCTGCCACAGTCCTACCCTTCCAATGGGGTCTCTAAAGGAGCCTGTGAGCCTCTCCCCAGGCTGCTTTATTTCACTTCCTTCATTGCTGACCTCTACTTCCCCTAGTCCTTCAGGCAAGTCTCTCACAATGCCTTCATCAGAACAGTATTATATGTTGAAGCTGTCCAGCCAGGCTGCTATTTGAATTAGCTCAAGATTTCTAAAATAACATTTTCTGTTACAGCTGTAGGCTTGGCCTTAAGCACCATGGCATCCCAATTCTTTACTCCTCCTCCCTAAGCAGCTGCCATTCCCTCTGGAGCCCCAGCAAGCTGCTTTCCTTAGACAGACCATCAACTCCCCTGCTGCACTCAGTAAGTGCCTCTCATCATCAGGAATGGGAAGCAGGACTTAATTCCTGAGCAGTCTCCCTTAGTTGCTGGTCTCCTGGGAGCAAACAGCAGCAGTTTGTGCTCCCTGGGTGCTGGCCAGCTAGGCAAAAAGCCCAAAGAGAGACAAGCAGAGCAGCACAAATGATTCTCTGTTTAGTGCATCATCCCGATTTTAATTCAGTATACTCTTTATTATCCAGAATATTAAACTCATGTCCTGCTTCTCTGCAGCCAAGAGAAATATAGGTTGTGAGTGTGAGTCATTTCTCTGGGAGTAAACTAAGCCAAGAGAGCAAGGCTACTTGTACTCCTGTTCTAATTTGTTGACATGTATGTATATACTTGGAGAAGATCAGGCTTGGCAATAGCAATTTGCTGCTTCTAACTCACAGATGCAGAACTGCTCTGAATAAGGGCTCTGTTTTGCAGCATCAGCCAGACTGCTTCTCCAGCTCTGTTGCTTCCAAACACTATGTGCATCTTCATGAAATCCCACAGACCTAATCCACAAGGTCTGCTTTTGTCTCAGGCCTGAGCTTGCCTTGTTAAATGAAAAAATAATTGAATACTCAGTGTCCTCTCACGAACACTAAAGACATGGAGAACATTACTTGCCTGCAGTCAAATAACAAGTTGCAATAGAGGATTTGCTCTCCATCTCTTACCAAACTCACAGAAACAGAGTTCTGAGGGAACAAAAGTGCTCACAAATCCATGTCAAATTCAGCAAACGGGTTTTAAACTATCATGGGTTAGGGGCTGGGGCAACCTCTAATCCAGTGACAGGCACTCTCTGTTACCCCCTTTTCCCACCCCAGAAAGGGAAAGAGAATAATAAAGACTGGAAGGACTTGTGGATTGGGGAAAAAAAAAACCAAACAAACCAACCACCTAATATGGATTAACTGAAATCAGGTATTGGAAGTTAGAGCTCAGTAATCAAAATTTCAGCCAAAATTACTAATCTAGTACTACTATGTCTAGTGGACACTGTTTGCACGAGCAAAAGTTTAATCTCAAAAAACAAACACGGGAAAAGGAAGCTAATCCTACTTACCAATTAAAAGATCATTTGCATAAACACCATCTGGAATTAAAATACTTTTTCCCCCTCAATTAAAATGTTTGAATAGACTCTTTCCCTCTGTGCACAGTGGATATGCCTTCAATAGCTGTGGCCTTGAGCTTGTTTTGAGTCAAACACTGAACAGTCTTTACTTACTTGTCTAAATCAACTCTGAATACACCATTTGATAGGGCTGTTCTTCCCCTGATTGCTTTCATTACTGTTAGTCATCTGCTTCTGTCACTTACTCTGGATCTTGTCTTATGCTCTTAAATATAAATGGAGTTTTGCTATTGATTTCAGTAACAATAAAATGGGAAAAGGCATTAGTCACAACACAGCATCATCTGACAGTACAAAGTCATAAGGCCCAACAGAAATGCTCCTTTTATCCAATATATTTCTTATTACAGTGACAGAACCCAAAACTCAAGCCTTCCTTCCTCCTCTCTTCCCAGTAGCTCTGTGCAATGAGAAACTGAACTCTGCTTAAAGCCCATTACAAAAGGCTGAAGGATTATTCTGAGGGATACTGCAGATGAGGTATTTCCTGCAGGGAAGCAATGAGCACTACCTCTCCAGAGCATCCATGCCAGACATTGCAAAAGCTTTCTGCTCTAGCTCTACTTTGTCTCATTTGCAATGCCCTCCTAAAAACTAAATTCTAACGTTTATACTGTCAAACATGTAAAATGAGAAAGCCCACTTCTGCTGACTTCAGATCTCTTTTTGGAATTACAGCCAAAAGACTTAAACTTGGCCAGGTACATGTGGATTAAGCAGTACTTAATAAGCTACTGCTATATAATGCATAAATTCCTGTATTGCACACTACTTTTGTGGGATGAATTGTTGTTAAAGGGCATTTCCAAAAGCCATGCCAGCTGTGTAGTTATTACTCAATAGATTTAAGAGCAGAAATCACTAGTGTAAATCCTATTCAAACATCTAGGTGTATATTGTTCCTTTCCAATAAAAATAGAGATGCATTAAGGATCATTTGATTTCACAGAAATTTGGTCTTGTATTTTTCATTAAGCTGCCATATGTGTTTAGTACCTCACAGCTGGCCAGAAACAGTTTTATGTTACAGTTGTGTTCATAATCTCACTTTTCCTTTCCCTTATTCTCTTCCAACCCAACTATAACACTGGACCTGGGGAGTGTAGAGCTATCATGTAGCTACTTTGAACACTGTAAATTCAAATCAATTTGGAAGTAGTACCACCTTTTTTGGAAAGTCTGCATGCTAGAAAGCTCTAAACCACAGAATCCATAAGCCAGAGCTTCTCTAAGAAGGGAAATGATTTGGCAATATTTGAACTTCATTACCCATAAGAATGATCAGATTTAAAATCATGTAACTTGAAAAGAGATGAAAGCTATTAACAGCTATCTATCCATCCTCTTAACTATTCATTGTTCTGAAGTTGTAACTTCAAGAATCTTCTGCTAAAAGGAAGAACTTCACCTTTAAGACACTATCTGTGAAAAAAACATGATCCCAGAGAACAGAGCATTTCCTGTGGAAATTTGCTAATTCTAAGAGCTTTTTAAATAAGCTCTTTATTTTTTTTTTTTAATGTGCTCCACTAACACATTTGATCACCACCCTTGTACTAAAACAAGTTGCCACACCTGAGGTTCAGAATCAGCATTTTGGAAGCTTTCTAGAGAATGCAGTATTTTTCAGAGCAAAATACAGAGCCTCACTAGCCTCGGATTTGGTGTGGCTATGAAGCTGATGAGCTTCATTCACAAATAGTCATCCTTCACCGAACTAAAAAAGCCATTTATTTCTCAATATGGTTTCATCAAATAACCAGCTGATTTTTTTTATATTACCTACTGAACATTTCTGCTTTCCATCAGAAGAACTAAACTTTCCATTGAAATGGAGGCACTCAGTAAAAAATCAGATGCATTGTCTAATAAGTCAGTTCATGGCCCATTACAGCTAATGCCCTGCCTGTCATTTCACATGCTGAAACACAGGGCATTGAGAGCTGAATATATTTAAGACTATAATGCACAATCAAATCTGAATCCTGATTCATGGTGATAACAGAAGTATCCTTTTTACTCATTTCACTCAATCCATCTGCATATTAAAGGCACTTTCCAAGTTTTTAACAGTGAAAAACAGGGTGAAGAGATAGAGTCCCTCAGGGTAGCACTTCATAAGTGTATTCCTATAGTAAGAGCCAACCCCATCCATGCATCAGGCATATGAACAGTCAAAGAGGAATGGAGGGAATAAGACTGGGAAGCATCCTCTGTCTGAAGCCTGACCTTCCAGTTTTCCTTCAGGGACTCTAACAAGAGTATTTTCTCTGTTGTTGAAAGAGATTTTTCCAGCATCATCTACCAGAGCCAGCATGAGCTAGTACTGAGGTGATTGCCAAGACCATCACTTAACTGGATCACAGACTGGAATTCATTACTGAAACAGATATTCCAAGTGAACTTGATAGATCAACTGTTTAGCTTGATGCATCCACTTCCTAAACAGTTGTGTATCTTCCCAAATTCACAGTTTTGACTTTCTGACAGCAGATGACACTACAGTGAAATCATGAAGCAGCAGATAAAAAAGCAAGGGTGCCAGATGAGCAATGCCAATTTTGACACGCCTTAGACATAGAAATGTTCAAGAAACTGACTGCTTTTATGAATACAAAGATAATTAAAATATTGCTCAAAATACAATGCAAAAATCTCTCCTTATTTTCATGTAAAGCAGCCTAGTTTCAGTGCATGAGATCATATTAAATTCATGCTAGGACCAGAAATGTTCCTCTGGCACCAAAATCTCCATTACAGGGAAATCCGTAATCACTACTCTCACTGCACAGGCAGCTTGCCACAAAACTCTATGTGAGACTCTACATGCAACAATTGCCCACCACAGATGTTGCTAGGATGTGGCATAGTTCCAGACTCAAGTGCTGGGGCACATATTGCTCTACACTAGGCTGCAGAGCAAAGCATGCAACTTACAGGGGCACCAAGGGCAAGATATCCTGCCAATGGCTCTGAAGAAAGCCAAACTTAAGCAGAAAGGCAAGGCTGAATTAGAATTCAAATACATCTGAAAGCAATTATTAGGGATTTCAATTACAGTTTAGGGAAGGGGAGTATATACTTTCAAAGACTGCTCAGAAGACAAGAAGTATTGTTACTGTGCAATTTGCTTCATTAAAAGAAGGAACCTCTATGCAAAAAACTGTATTTGCCACTTCTTTACCCTGCCTCTATTGTAAATCCAAACTTAGTACTGCCTATACCTCAAGGCTCAGTCCCAGTCTTCAGAAATTTATTTTGATTCTGCTGCCTGAAAAGCTCTTGCTACTACATACATAAATGAAAAAGTTCTTAATTTCATATTCTCAGACACTATGTCTTTTGTGTGGCCTGTTCATGCACCACTTGCTCCCTAATGCCTTACCTTAGCACAGAAAAGGCTTCCTCCTTTTCTAAATTTTCTTAAATACAATTACTCTTTTTTATTTAAGAGGGGGTTATATGAGAATTAACTGTCTATGAGTTAAGATTATAATCTAATGCAATAGTATTTTTTACTTAGCATAGATTTTTAAATTAAGAGTATCAGTGAGCTAAATTGCACCCTGTGCCTAACTATGTCCTGCTCCTTCAGTCACTGAGCCACCTCTTGTACTGCAGCACCTGCCTCTGTTTTATCACATAGGCCAGGCCTGGATAGTTGGAATGCAAATGTATATGCACTTAGCAACATTACTGGGCCCTTTTTAAAGGTCTTCTGAAATTATGTTCTTAAGTGATTCACTGTATTTTTATGGCTTCTGCCTCACAGCTGTGGGCTCAAAACCCTTCATTATTCTCAGGGCAGTGGGACAGAAATCAAGAGCTCTTGGGCACAGGCCCCCTACTATGCACAATGTCCTCCAGGCTGCTCATGGCTGCTCTAGGTCCTACCTGCCACCACCTGGGGTTGTCACAAACCCCCAAGGTTGTCTAGAAGCAAAATGATCTCTTCCACCTGCACCACTATCTCTCTCTGCTGGGAAATTTCACACAGGTTAGGAAGAAATGTCACACACAAGCCCTGAGGTAGCTCTCCCAGGTCACATCACCATTAGAAGAGTTTAAAAGATTTTATGTGAACCCTCATTTTCTCTTATGAGTCTCTACATAAGTGGTGCCAAGAAAATTAAGAGCCATTACTAGGCACTGTACCAAGATATGAAGACTGCAGCAAAGAAAAAGTTCATCCATCTCTTGATATAAGGTATCTAAGCACAGTTTACAGGCTCTGCCACAGTGAAAGCCAGCAACTGTGAAGCGTTAAACTTTAAAATAATTCTTCATTCAGCTGGAAGTGACAAAGATAAACAGCTGGTTGCCATTCAGAGCAAAACACTTACCCAAATTATTAATTATAAAAGGACTATTTAAGCAACAGGGAGCCTGATCACCTACAGATTCTGAATGAGACAAAAGTGAGGAGATGAGAGCAATGTGTGCAAGAGGTGAAATGTCAAGACAGCCATGGGTTTTTTGGGGAGAAGAAGGAGGAAGAGACAGACACTTCATGTAATTAATCTGTGATACCAGCCAGGGGATGGAACTGTCACTAGATAGCTTAAAGGACACTAGATATCTTTTAGCACATGGAAACAGCCTGTTCCTGCACCTTTAAGATTTCCTTCTTGAAGAGCGTCCAGCTTGCCTGGATCCCTTTGCCCTTCAGGACTGCCTCTCAACAGACTCTCTCAGCTAGTTTCTTAACTAGACCAAAGTCTGCCTTCTGGAAGCCCAACATACATTCTGCTGATGCCCCTCCTTACTTCACCACCTAATTCCATGATCACTATGCCCAAGAGAGCCTCTGACCACCACAGCACCCACCAGTCCTTCTCTGTTAGTAAATAACAGGGCCAGTAGGACACTTTTCCCATGTCAGCTCACTCACCAACTGCATCAGGAAGTTGTCTTTCATGCACTCCAGGAACCTCCCAGACCATTTCCTCTCTGCTGTGTTGTAATTGCAGCAGATACCAGGTAAGTTGAAATGCCCCCTGAGAACAGGTACAGTGGTCACAATAAACAAGAAAGGAATCCTCAGGAGAAGGAAGAGGAACAGAACGAGGAGCTTCTGTCCTCAGCAAACTTCCCACTTTATACTGAGTGTGACTTTAGGGTATAGGATACACCTGTGACCTGAGTTAAGTCAGCTGCCCTGGCTGATGTGAAAATGCTAAAGGTCTGCAGACCATGGCTAGCCTAGGATTCTGTCCCACCGAAACCAGGACAGTTCACAGAATCACAGAATGTTAGGGGTTGGAAGGGACCTAGAAAGATCATCTAGTCCAACCCCCTGCCAGAGCAGGATCACCTAGACGAGGTCACACAGGAATGCATCCAGGCAGCTCTGGAATGTCTCCAGAGAAGGAGACTCCACAGCCTTCCTGGGCAGCCTGTTCCAGTATTCCATCACCCTTACTGTAAAGAAGTTCCTCCTCGTGTTAATACTAAACCTCCTGTGGTCCAGCTTGCTCCCATTCCCTCTTGTCCTAACATTGGATGACATTAAGAAGAGCCTGGCTCCCTCCTCCCGACACTCGCCCTTAACATGTTTATAAACATTAATGAGGTCTCCTCTCAGTCTCCTCTTGTCCAGGCTGAAGAGACCCAGCTCTCTCAGCCTGTCCTCATAGGGCAGATGCTCCACTCCTTTCATGATCTTGTTGTACAGAATCTATGCATTTTCTTTCCAGAATTGGTAACTTGTGTGAAGAATCATGGATGTCACGACAGCCAAGAGCTCTTATTTAAGCACATTAAGAGAACTCATTTGATACCAAACAAATGAATCCAAACATACCAGATAAACATTTTTTACTTTAAATGTGTGCAATATAATGGATATTCCTGAAAAGTTACTCCATGTATTTTTTTATTTTAGAACATGTGCACATTTTCATAAGATCTTTCCCAGGAGCTCTGATACAAAATGTAAACCACATCCAGTTCCTGCCAGGATAAGCAGCAGAAAGCACTGGCCATCAAAGTTGGATACATCAACTGCAAGCAGTCTCACACTCATAGCATCCAAATTAAATCTGCTTGCTTTATTCATATGCATAATTCCAACAGAATGATATATATCCTGGTCCAACACACTTCATTGAAATGGCACTAGAGTAAGAATATTTTTGATCCATTTCATTAAGTAACACAAGAAGCACTGGCCAATGTTCAGGCTGTTCATGTTAAGCAGGCCCACACAATTTGATACAATTGGCATTCACCACTTCAAAGAGACTCATGCCTGCACTTTAAGGTATGCACTGGAGCAAACTGAATCACAGAGTCTAATACCACTCACTGCAGTATGCAAAAGCTCATTTTAAACACCCTCCGCTTTCAAGAACACTTAAAACACACCACAGCAATTAGAAATGAAAAGGGAAATAAAGAATAATCCCACTCTTCTCATAGCCTACAGGATGAAAACCATTTGTTTCAGAATTAATTATAACCACCAGTATTTCATATCTAGAGAACTCAGTTCAGATTGTAACTGAAAAACAAAGGTTGTGGGTTTAAATTAGTCAGTTACATTCCTCTTCCCAGTCCGTGCATGAAGCTTAATACCTGACAAAGTAATCTCAAAACTGAAGAACTTCCTCCTTTTGTTAGAAAGACTGAAAGACACATAACCATTTTTGCATTACCAGCATTTAGGTCAGCTGCAGCTTGTACACTTTTACATGCCTTGTGTTCCAAGTTCATTCAGTAGAGGTCAGAGAGTTTCCCAATGTTTTCATGCACTGAGTGATGATTACCATTTACAATATGTGTACAATTTTCTGGGGTTTTTTTCTGGTTTTGTTCACAGCAGAAAACACCACATACTTGTGCACTGGCCTTTCTCCCTCAAAACAATGTGCCAAGTCTTCCAGTCTCCCTACCAGTTCAGCACAACTTAGCACGCTCTGTCTTGTGTATGTTTTGATTTTTCCTAATACAAGCATTAGCTTCAGTTGAAGAAGTAAACTAATTATTAAATCAGACAGAAAGCAAACCCAGGCGGTATTTCTAAGCATAAGAGTCAAGGATTATATAAATATTCCAACCTCAGCTAGATGTCCATCCTCACAACAGGGAGAGGTCTTGTGTAACCATGTTCATAATCTTTCTGATATCCTATTTTTTCCCCTCTATAATTTTCCACATTTAAAACTTTTCTTTCAACTGTTTGGCTTTTTTCCATTCCTCTAATCTTCTTTTCTCAATATCAAAAAGGACCAAAAAGCCTCTTTTGACTGCCAGTTGTTCACGTATTTTTTGATTTGTTGGGTTTTTTTAACTGAGCAGCATTAAACACAGGGCTTAGCCCACCTGCATTTTACACAAGCAGAGTTCCATTCACCTCTCCTGAAACTTAACCTGAACAAAATTGCAGTCCTTTATTTTTCACAGAATGAGTTTTGCATTACTACTTCTGTTCACCAAAACATGCCCAGGAATTGTACAGTATGTTGAGTAATTCCTTGCTCCAATCTAGTAGGAGGAGCTCAAATTATGGACCAGATTCAGACACTGTAACTCTACTGGCACATTGTACCAGTAAAGTGAAACAGATGCTTGCAATGCAACATTACTAGGAGAGTAACAAGTGCTCTCTCAGAATGACACGATAAGCTTTTTTATGTAATTAGAATGCAAAGGAGATTTTTGGAACCTAAGTTGATTGGGCTCATCTGTCACCAGAGGCAATGAATTCCTGTTCACTTTACTTACCCAGAAAACTTTCCCAGAACAGTTCAAAGAATTCTGCACACATAAATGACCACGCTTCAGCCCCCAAAATCAAAACAGCTTATACTTTAACATGCTGTCTTGAGAAAGACCCACTTAGAAACCACAAGAAAGCTTCATACTTAAAGAAAGCAGGAGCCAAAACTGCAGCAGTGGCCCAAGCCAGAAGGGAAGCTGGGCTCACTTCCCCATGGAGAAGCACACAGCTCTGCAGGGAGGCTCTGCAGCTCCCTGGGCCCACTCACCACGCCAAGAGCAGAGCTGGCAACCATGGGCAGCTGTTATGAGGCAGCCAGACACGACTGTGCAGTGGGTAGCAGAGATGCTTGATGAAGCAGTGGATGGATAAAGTGCAAGTGACATGCTCTATAAGCAGATCAAATTTTCAAGCTCTGCCCCAGGACATGACTGAAAAAAAGAAAAATAAAACAACAAAAAAAAACCCCACACGAAAAAACCCACACAGGGTACATCCAAACCCAGACATCTGACATCCACTCAGCATACAGTGATAACATAAACCACCTCATTCCACAAGTACCTTAATTTGTATTTTAAGTATCAAATTAACTATCCCTCCCATTTTTAGCACTGCTATCTGGAATTAGGAATACAACCTAATAGACCAATTATAGATATCCCATTGAGAGATGTTACTTGTACTGATGGTAAAGATGAACTGAGGGAATGGAGATAAATGCAGTCATTCAGCAAGTGCATAGGCAACATTATGCAATAATCTTTTAAGTCGTTTATTAAATTTGTTTCCTTTTCAGAATAAGTTCAATAGGTAATGTCAAAATTTCATCAATAACTCAAATAGCTCAGTAGCCAGTTATCACCTGTTTAACTTAAAAGTACTAATAGACATAAACCACAAACATTTTCACACGCTTATCAGCATCCTGTTTATATCAGTTTATTTTCACAAATCAATTTCCTTTCTCCTACTCACACTCTTCACATTTTCTGAAGGCACAACACCCAAATAGGCAACAAAAAATGTACTTCCTATAGAAAAGTTTATAATCTTCTAAGAGAACAGTCTGGCAAAACCACGTTTGTTTGAAAACTCAAGTTCAAAAATGAGCCTTCAAAAAAGCATCAGAGAACACTGCCAAGATCGAATACTACTTGATGTGTCTGCACTTCTCATATGCAAAACACCACTTAGTTTTTAATAAACCAGGACTTTTTCAGGAAACTATAAAAGCAGAAATAGTAAATCTCTTTTTTAAATCAAGTTTTAACGATGGAACAGAGTCTCTAGGCAAAGCTCCCAGAAAGAAGCAGCCAGACCACCATCTGGCTCCACCATAGTGCATGACAATTGACAAGAAATTAGTATCTACCCAGCACTCTGAAATCAAATGCTAGGTTGACTCTGTAAAAGCTCCATTATAGCTATGAACACACAGCTGTACATTTCCTCCTCCTCCATACATAAAATACACCCTTGGACACTTAGACAAAGAGAAAAATAAATCATTTTATGCATTTTTCTGTGCTTCTCCATTACGCTTGTTACCAATCAACATCAAGAAATATCTTACATATCTTATGTATTGTTAGCACTATATAATATATATAATTTTGTGGGTTTACACATGATGTTTCCAGTATGATAAATGTCTTTTTTAAATCCTGCAATTCTTGTCACACTGTAGATCCACTTCTATTTGACAGTGACTCCTGGACATACATGTCAGGACAAAAATAAATACTGCTGTGATGGTAAATGTTTTAAAACCTAGGACACTAATACAGTAGCACTTGAAAGACATTTTAAATACAACCAAAAAAAAAATTAGCTAAATAGAAATCTGCTTTGACATAGCCACAAAACCTGCACTACATTTGTGAGATCTGTCCTTGTTTCTGTAAGAGATGCTCCTGATCTTTAAACACATCAAATGTTGCACTCCAGCCCTCCAGCCATACCCTTTAAAAATTCCACATCGCTATTTTAAGCAAGCATCCCCTCCATCTGTACAAAACACTGTCATTCCCAAACAACTGAGGTAATTATAAAAATGAATATCATTTATTGTCTATTACTATCATGTCCGAACACCTGCTTTCATACTAAAGTCTGATTTTCAGTATTATGCTTTCCAAGGGCACACCCTCCACACCAAGGGAGATAAGATGTACTAAGAATTGTGCAAGTTTTTGTTACCATCTTCAAACCAACAAGAACTCCATACGCAACATTCTGGTACAGAATCACTGTACCATTGCACTGTACCAATGCATTTTAGAGAAGGAGAAAGGGGCTTTACACTTATTTTAGTTACAGTTCACTTAATTTTCATTTTAGATCACATCTAACCCAATGCAAGAGGGTGAAGGGAATAGAAAAAGAAATCATCACATTACTGTATGTTACCCTTAAGCAGTCTTGGGAGGAAACTGGAAACCAGTTTTTTTTCCCAGCTCCTTCCCTCACTCAAGCCTGCCAGAGTGGCTCCTCTCCCGGGCAGGGCTCAACCACTCCCAAGGATGGTCAGTGGGCACCTGCTGCCACATCACAGCCGTGGCTTCCTAAGCAACGTTCTACTGAGGTCCTTCACCTCTTCAGGGCTGCCAACCCTCTCATAGCCCAGCAGGGCCATGGGTTTGTGGCAGTACTCCTCGACCTGCTTGATCTGCTGGTAGCTGAGTGCAGTCCTCCATGCGCTCAGCACCTGAGTGGCATTCCTGGCTGACACCACAAAGGGCTTGGAGGAGTAGCCAGGGCTACTGGTCATGTTGAGGGCAAACCTCTCCATCTCTGGGCTGACCACCAGGTTGACAAAGCTGTACACCTGTCGCAGGGTCTTGATGGGCTCAACCACCAGGTCCTCATAGCGCACCGCCATGTAGTTGCCCTGGAGCCAGTCAGGGGGGTGTAAAGCAGTCTGCAGGGTCTTGGCCATGCTGCTGCAGATGACCTCCATGGCACCCAGGGCATGGTAGTCTGAGCTCCCCCCTCCCTCCTTCTTTCCACCCAGCTTGTGGCCTGCATCAAGAAAGGGCATGCGGTGGATGCGGGGGTCCCGGCTCCTCACTACCTGCAGGCTCTCTCGGATGAGGCCATGCCGGGACTTGATGCGGGAGCTAGCAACAGCCCGGGGGTCTCGCACCAGATGGATGACTTTGAGGTCCAACATCGGGTCCTGCATGAGTGGGGCGAGGACAGCCAGGTCAAAGACACGGACACCCTTGATGACCAGCGTATGATACTTGTAGCATTCCTCCTGGAAGCGGCTCAGGTGCTGCGGAGGACACTTCTTGCACACTCGGTCGTCCACCATGCCCACCACGTCCTTGCGGTAGGCTGGGCAAAGCGGTGAGGAGCAGATGACCTTGTTGGTGGCCGCCCCGAAGATGCCCAGCGTGGTGAGGTTCTTGCCGGCACCCGCCGTGCTGTAGAGCTGGAAGACAGAGAGGTCGCAGCGATACAGGGAGCTCAGCATATCGCGGGCCGCCCCTTGAAGCGAAACAGCATCCCCAGGGTACAGCTTCTGCCACACATGCCATACAGGCTCGTAGAGGAAGAAGACCTCGGGGTTCTGGTTGAAGAGTTCCCCGAAGAAGGACGACCCCGAGCGCCAAGTGGTGAAGACATAGAACCGGTCCCGCCACTGCCCCCACCCCGCCGCTGCCCTACTTAGCAGCCCCGCGGCTACCCGCACGTCTTCCACGCCGCCATCACCGAGCAGTTGCGCCCGTCTCCGCACCCCAGCTCGCAGCAGCTACCCGGCCAAGGCAGTGCCGCGCTCCGCCCCGCGGAACGGGGGCGGGAGCAAGAGGCGGCGAACGGGAAGGGCGGGCGGGCCGCCAGCGTGGATGATGCTTCTGCACCGCAGCGCAGAGAGCCCCTGCAGCCGGCACCGCCGCCCAGGCAACCGCCGGGAAGGTGCATCCCGAAATGGCGGCGCCCTACCTCGCGCTATCCATTGTTCGGCCGCCGCTGTCACTGTCACAGCCGCTCCGCTCCCGCCGCAGTGTCCCGCGGGGTCCAGTGCGCGTCGTGACGGCGCAGGCGGAGGTATGCAGTCGCAGCATACCTCCGGGTATCGGTCTGTAGAACTCCCCCCGCCTCTTAGTAACGGCTAGGCGGTTAGAGCACGCGGCCCTGGCCCCCCCGGGTCTGAACTTAGAAGTTTTTCCCATGTTGTGGGGAGTTTCCCTGAGCTTGTGCCATTGGCACAGGCTCCAGCACCAGTTATGGCACCGATGGTGAAGCTGCGCTGGTAACTGGACACTGGAAAAACAAGGGGGAAACCCATAAAAGGTCTGGAACGGATAAGGCCTAGGTACCGGTTCTGCCGTCTTTGAAATTTGCAGAACTCAGATTTCCCAAAGCTCCTTTGATAACCTCTCAAACAACATAACCCCCCCCCAAACTGATACAACTTAGACAGAAGGGTATCTTCCTTCCATTCTTAAAAATATTTTTGTAACAGCTACAACTACACAGCCACTTTGCAATCTCTCCGTGTCCGTTAGTCCTCTTGAGCTGACCCCATTCAGCCGTGAATCGACTTGTGAAGCACATGGTGCTGCCTGGGGTAGAGCTGCTCCAGCCCAAGGTGAATGCTGCTGCTCGCCAGCTGCCAGCCCAAGCAGGTCATTAATTCAGCATAAACACGAGTTTTCTGCTAGGGACAAGCGAGGAGAGGGTTGATCTCTGCCCCACAGTCACGGCTTACCCTCCTAGCTCCGTGTTTCCTTTGTGAGAACCCTTGCCCCAGCTGCAGCTGCACTCCCACAACAGACACCCAACAGGGCAGCTGGCCAGCAATACACCCCGAAACTCACACTTCCAAAGTGGTTGTCACATGCTAGGACTTTTCCGTAACTTACATGCTTTATAGTTACAACATTGTATGAAGTGTTATGTAAGCAGTGGTGCAGCTTCAGGCAGCATAGGTGCTTTAAAGATACAACATCCCCAGAATGCGCCTGGCAGGAACAGCACTGAGTGAGTCTGGTGTGGACAGCACACCTAGGGGACCACAGACTTTCCAGTCCTGCTGGGCTTTGGGCAGTGCCCAGTGACTCTGTTATGTCAAGGCATTTTCTCCCCCAAGGTAGATTAGAGCAAGCAGAGGGTTGATCCCAAGTTATTGGCAGCATTTAGTGTCTTTTCTTTCTATTAGTTTCTTTACTTAGCAGCTCTCAATGTCCTTGTAGACTCTCCTACCATTCACAGGGTATATATGGCCCACCTCTGGAGGGCAGCTGGCAGTTTTGGGCTGCTGGAGGGATGCACTTAGTTCAGATACAGACTGATCCCACCATGATGGATGACAATGATAAGATTTGTTGGAATATTTCTTTTCTGAATAGCATAGATCCAAGACTACAGCACATGATTTACACTCAGAGAGCAGATAAAACACAAAAGGGAAGAAAACATAGGCTGAAAGAGCTAAATGTGTAAGCAATCTTTATATCCCTCATCAAAAGGATTTCTATATGCCTCCAAGATTTTCTGCAGGGATATTAACAGCCAAACAAACAGTCTCTGCAGAAAAGCTTCTAAGCCCCTTCCAGCCTCAAAGTGAAGGGTAAGATTCATAGAAGCAGTGCTCCACTCTTCCCTTCTCACTCCTCCAAGCCATGAAGCTTCACAGGGCTGGGCAGCATGAGCGAAGCAGGGAGCAAAGCCCAGTTTGAGACCCTACTGCCACCCACACAGTGCTGTCATGCATGAGATGCAGCAATAAAACCACATGGGATAAGTCAGGGGAATTATTTCACAAGCTGCCAATGACTCTGGTAGCAGTATTAAAATATTAATGTGACTTTTCATATAGAAGTAACTTAATAGCAGAATTCAACCAACTACTAAATATTTGAGGAAGGCGAAGCCATTTTTTACCTACAAGCACTCCAGAGGAAGCACTTAAAGCTACATTCTGCAAATATAATTTTTATCTAGTTGGTAAAATAAATGCAAAGTTTAAACCTGATGAGCTTAAAACAAGTGACTTGTAACTTTTGAAACATAGTATGTAATGAAAAAGGATACACTTCTGAAGCATCTTGCAGCATAGAGCTCCTGCAGTTATTTTATTCTTCAGTCCTAGTCCTTAAGTACTTCAAATACAAAAGGACTTACATTTCTATTCCTTGTATAAAAAGCTATGGATCAAGTATCTGTTTGGCTTTACAGGCTCACTAAAAGTGAAGTGACCTTCACTCAGCTAAAGCAGAAATGTTTATTTTTAATTTTGGACTGGTCTGTAGTAGCATGAATTAGGCTATATCAAATGATGAATAACAACAGCAGTACTGAGACAGTGTAGTTCATAAAATGCTATTCCCCACCAATACTGTACTGCAGCATTAATGCAATAAAGGACTCAGACTACAGGGAGCAAAACCAATTCACACAAGTGAAAAATCATTAAAATACCATGAAGTTCAAATTAATTCCTTCTTTTCATTTCACTTGGTTGAAGACAGGTACAAAATTCTGTAAAACAGCCTACAAAGCCATCTCCAGTTCTTACACAATTTAAATTTTGGCAAGTAACAAATAAAGATAACTCAGAAAGCAGCTCAATGCAACTTGAAGTTGATAAAGCAACTTAATTTCAATGCATAAGTTTAGGTGGAAAAGATTTCTGCAGCCAACTTTCACACCAAGTTTTTGTTGTTGTTTTGGGTTTTTTTACTATTATTATCTCTATATCTGATGCAAAGTATTACAAACAGCAAAAAAACAGATCACTCATAATTCAGATCTGTTGATGAAGCTGAGGCACACTGTTGAAGACCATGGTCATTGTATACAAATAACTCACCTTACAGGGATTCTGAATTTTGCTTTTTCTTCTGCAGTCTGGGATTTAAAGTTTTTGCTATCTCTGAGAATAAAAGTGCAGTCAGGCAAGTGGGCAACAGTCATAATCAAGAGCTGTTTGGTGAGTTCTTGGCTGTGCCGCAGGCTGATGGGTATCAGTTATTTGGTAAGGTATGGCAGTGTGCCCAACCAGAGCAATGGACTGTAACAGTCATTTTTATTCTCACAAGGAGCTGTAAAGTTCACACACAGCCCCTAAGTTTAAAAGACAGATTTGTATAAATGTACAGAGGTTGTTCCAATGAATCAATTATCTATTTCCAAGCGCTAACAAAAAACATCACTGGAAATCTGGCAGTTAAGAACTTTTCTTGGTTTTTTGCATTAAAGAAAAGTAGACTATCATATATTAAAAAAATATGAAAGAATATGATGGGGCAGGGTTTTGTAACAACAGCTCTGAGGACAAGATCCTCACCAAAGAGGACTCTGATAACTGATTTTTACAGCTGACCCAGACTTTAAAACCAAACCTGTGAAATAGAGCCCTGAGCCACCGAAATACTTATTTGCTTAATTTTAACCATGAGCTTTAATATACTGTTGCTCACTGAAAAATGAAGTAAAATCAGCATCACAGTGAAATAGTTATTTTATATCTTTTCAAGTAATTTCTAGGGTAAAGCATTCTGCTTAGCCTTTCAAAGCTAGTTTGGAGAGTGAGTATATGGTATCTCAGCAGGCAGTTAGACTTTGCATGGTCCTATGAGCTTGCCTACATGCAAAACCAAAAGAATAAAAACTTCAGTGATAAGAGCCACAGTAAGTGTGTGAAAGAGAAACATTCCACAGCTGAACAGATACAGCCCTTCAGAAATTTGTTCAGGTTTTTCATTGTGCATTCTCCACCCTTCATGCCAGTCTAATTTAGACTCAGTAGTTTCACTCTACTAAATCACTTATGTCAAATAATAAAACTTCTCTTTCCTCAAGAAGTAAAATTCACCATTAAGAAGTAAAATTCGTGTATAAAGTGAAGGGTTAAAACGCTTCAACATTTATTTCTAGGCCAGCTTCACTTTTTAAATACTACATTTTGTTTGCTATGATAGAGCAGAAAAGAATGCATCTTTTCCTGTGCAAGTAGTTACACACTACAACCCAGTCATCCCTCAGCTATAAATAAGGTGGCTGTTTTTACCTCAAACTCTGCAGCTAGTGTATAAAGTGAAGGGCAAGTAACTGTGATTAAAATTCCCCAATTTAAACTATTAGGAAAAAATGCTTTTGCATTTAATTCTTAAATATTTTGTTATGGTTTAATATTTTATATTTAGTAATAATATTTATAGGGTGGTTTTTTTACATGTAATATTTAGACAACCCAAATTCTGTCTAGTTGAAGGATTTCTTCCTTCCCTCAAAGTGATAGTACCCCAGCTAGAGATTTCCCTTCTGTGGCATGAGTGTCTATTTTCCCCTGTTTTCCCTAGTTTCTCACTGGGTCAGGAGTTTAGTCTGTTAATGTGACAACCCCTAAAATTCCTTTGTTTATGTGATGGGGCAGGAAGAGGTTTGATCCTTACTGGAACACTACCTGACTCATTTCCTCTTGGATGTTCTTTCTGAACTGTGCATAGAGAAGCTGTGCTGCAAAAGCAGATGGCATGGACCAAAATTAAACCAGCTAGTAATAAACCAGAAATACATAGCAAAGTGGACAACCTATCTGTAGCAAGTTGCTGTACCCCTAACACCCCTCCCCCTGTAGTTTCTCCTTTATATTCACCTCCAGTTGAACAGGTAACTTTTTCAATAAAGTTAATGTCAATAAATATTTATAAATTCCCATTCGTGTAGCTGAAGGAATTCCAGAATTTTATGACTGTCCTGAGGACATTGCAGTGTAGATCAGTCTCTAACTTTTTATTAAAATCAGAAATCATTTCCAAGCTGTTGTATAACTGGTTTATGTTCTAAAGGAAATGAAGAGATTCTACTTTTATAACCAGGCACCTTAAAATGAGAAGCTCACATGTAAGAGCTACCTTAGCCACACATATTAGGGTATCACTAAACTCCCTACAACCAAAACTATGAACTTGGGTTATTTAATGTTTTAGCACCCTCCACCCCCATGGTTTTGTGCCCAGGAATTCCTAAATCTCTTCTAGCTGGTCAGTGCACCTCTTCCTCTGGTTTGCAACCCCATACCAGGAGGCTCTTGCCAGGCCCCAGTGCCACACAGGGTGTCACCCCACACTTTCTGCTGTGCTGCTGGGGGCCTCGCTCGCCTCTTGCCTCCCCAGGGACAGTAGGCCACAGAAGCCATGCAACAACATTCCCTTGCATCTAAGCTTTCAGAGGATGGAGCAAAATAGCTAGTCCTCATTTGACTACAGATTGGACAAACTTAAGATCCCAGAGAAGAGAGTCTCCATATCTTGTCTTAAAATTCAGATACAGATCTTAGGACAAAGAGAGTGAGGGTTCAGCATTTCTCACATAACTAATGTGCAACATGTTATAAATTACTGCCTAGCAAAGAAATTAATCCACTGCATCTCTTGAACACCACTGAGTAGCACAAATCAGTCATTAAAATCTTCAGGATTTGAGAAAAAGGGACTTTTAATCTGTAACATTATCAAATTTCTCCTTCATATCACAGGGATGGCTTTGTACAGGCTGACATTAAAGATGAGCAACCCTGATGAAACCTAATTGCCTAGAAATCAGACATTATTGTATTTTTTCTTTTTATTATCTAGTATAGTCACCCTCTGTAAGAACAGAGGATGAGAATCCACAGCTCCTCAATTCACACAACAGCCAGAATTCAATCCTAGGCTCATGTTTTAAATTTATAGCCAATTCTTTTTCAGAATTTGCCCAAGGCAATATTCTCCATTCAGTTAATTATTTTCCCATGGTGCAGGAAAGATAAACTACAATGCCAGGAAAAAATAAGTCACAGCAACCCGAGAGATGCAGATTTTATGATTAAAATGCCCAGTATCAGCTGTAATAAAATCTTTTAATAAGATTTTTTAAAAGGTAATAATAAAAACCTCTACCATAGTAAATTCAGAAAGTTCCTCTGCAGTCTCTGAGCTTCTCTCTTTGCAAAAGTGTGGTGTTCACTCTCACAGTGTCTAGAAGGTGAAAACATCTGGCTAAATCATTCCTGAAACATTAAAGGTATACCTTTTTATCATGGCTAAAAAGATGAAAACTGATTTCCACCTCCAGTGATGACTTTGGTGATGATCTTGATTGCTGGTAATGATCCTGGAAGTTGAATCCCGAGCATAGGCTAACTCCCTGATCCATGTTCCACAAATCCAAATTGCATGCATGAATTCCAACCTCCCCTTCCCATGCCAGCCCATCTTACCAAAAGACATGCTCCAAATGAAAATACTGGGGATAGAGTTGCATGTTACAAGTGAACTGTTAGCAAAAACAAGGACTCTACTGCTCGCTGTCTGCCTGTTTCCTGCACTGAGCCAATTCAACTCACTAAGCCAGCAGAGTCAACCAAGTGAAAGCAAGCACACAAAAGAAGTGTTCTCCCTAAATATATTTAACTGGTTACTCATTGGCACAAAAGGCAGCAGAAAGGGTAGAGAAGTAAGAGAATAGGAGGCACAGGGAAGGCAGGAGCACCCCACAGAAGCAACAAGCTGTGACACTAGCCCACCCTTAACACACAGCCTCACACTATGACATGACATGGGTTCTGTTTCCTCTGCCTGATGTTCCTGCAAACCATTTTAGGTATTAAAAAGCTACTCATAATCTCAGGATCTGAGCAGCAGCAGTTCCAAGTGGGAGGTTTTTGTTGTTCAGGAGAGAATTATACAAGCAACTACACAGAGAGCAGCCCATGCCCCATTAATGAGCACAGAGATCTCAGGTGACAGCAGGGCAGCAGCTGCAATTACAGTTCAACACCATGACAGAATCACCATCAACCAGCAGAAGAGCTGGTGAGGCTGAGCTAGTGCCCTTAGCATAACATGCACGAACACTGCTCTTTTCCAGATTAAAAATAAAACCATTCCTGGATGTTGGCAAACTGACAATTTTATTGTCACTATGTCATTTGGAAAAATTTCTGTGTAAAATACAAAACCAAAAGCAAGTAAGACAAAAATGTGAGACTACCATTTCCTCTTTAAATAACCACAGAGAAAACTTTCCAACTTATGACAGAGTTACACAGCAAAACATCCTTGCACAAGGTTAGACATCAGAAGTGACAAATGGAACAGGCTTACACATGAAAACTGACTGTGCTGACAGAAGCAGGTGGAGTTAAAAATAGTATGCAATAGTTTAAGACATCTGTATCCTACCTAGGAAAAACACATATGGACAAAACTAAATTAGCATTTTAGTTATTTACAAGAGTGGCTTACAAACTGAGGAGCAGCAGTTACAGCAGCAGCATAAACTGATGGTACACTGGAAGTCTTGCAATACCTCATGAAGCAATGAGAAAAAAACAGTTTTTCAAACACTACTATGAGTTGTTTTAATAAAAGTTTATGAACTCAACAACTTTATTCAGAAAAGTCAAGTCTGAGACCAGGTCTGACTGCTAATATCAGGTTTGTAATTTGAGAAATCTCATCATGATTTACAGTTGATTTTTAAAGAAAAGAAAACTGTAAAATTCTCATCTAGATTATTCCACTGCAGCTATCTTCAGCTGCAGAGATTCACTTCTCTTGCTAGACCTTGGTAACCATCTCAAAATCTAGATTTTTCAACAAAGAAAACACATAGAAAGTAGGCCTATCTTTACTAAAGATGTAACAGTTCAACTATCCTTCAAAACAGCCAAATTTATGTGTCCTCATGTAAGTATTGAGTGCAAAACCACAACAGCTAAGACACGTCTCATCCCAAATTCCTCAAGTGGCTATATGAAAGTACAGCAAGCCTGCAATCTAGAACTAGGTACAAAGTTCAGACCTTGATCCATCTGCAGAAATACAACAATGCTTCTGATTTTTATTTTTTTAAAAGCATTCATTCCACCAAAAGACTGTAAATGCCTCAGGAGGAAAAATCCTCAAACAAGGTGCCTAAAGCAATCAAAGATGCTCAGAACCAATTTGCCATTTTTGGCCAATCTTGCTTTTCTCATCACAAGATTCTAGTTTTTAAGTCATGTTACATGAACTCCTTCCCCCCCCCCAATATGCCAAGAACACACCTAAAAGCACTGCTTGATCCCCAAGAACCCCCTAAGGATAAAACTGTATTTCCCATGTTATTGCTCCATAACTTAGAGGTCTCAGGCATTACTCATGCCAGAGGGGAGGCTGGATACAATTTTTACACAGTTTCATCTATAAAATCTGCCTCAGAAATGTATGAAACAAAACCAGTACAAATTTGAAAGCTATCCCAATGGTGAAGATAGTCAGTCATAGGTTCAGTTGTAAGTTCTGTGAAAAACCATAGGAGTAGTTTTACATACAGAAAAACTGAATTAATAAAATAATCCAGCAATGTCAAAGAGTTCACATGAGCTTAGGCAGAGCTACTATATTAGTACAGAAGGTGATCTATAAATGCAGAATGTACATCTGGTGTCACTGGAACAGATGAACTCACATTAGCAAGAGCTGTGATGCTAAATATATGCTTTGGAAAACATAATTTGTTAGCCTTGTTCATAAAGTGGTTTATTCTTACACTTCAAAACCTCCAAAGGGAGGCAGAGAGAGAACACGTGCATGGTGCCTAGTGCCCAAATAACAACCTGACATTGACTTTCAGTAACCAACTCTTCCCCAAACAGTATTGCAAAAGGTCTATGCAGCTGGTGTGCAGAGGAGTCAGAGGAAGTCACAACTTTTAAAAGGCATTTCAAATATAAACACTCCTATAACACTGATAATGTAAGACTTTTAACTGTTAGAAGGAGACTCAATGCGACCAAGTAGCTTTTCTCCACTGAGACAAGGCCCACATGCTCAGTGGGAAAGTCTGACTAAGTCTTAGAGATGCTCACAGAGGTCCCAACTGGTTCATAAAACAAACAGATGAACTTGCAACTGTGTACCTAGGCAGCCTTCCCAAATCCTACAGAGTGCTGGATCAGCTTCACCAAAACACATCAGCACAACAGTCTCTAGTATGTACCTGGGAAAAAAAACACATACATTGCATTTCTACTGTAACCCCACACCAAGATGGGCCACACCAGCTACTATTTCAGGCTGCAGAAGGGTTACTCATCTGCACTAGAACTCCTACACTTAGTTTCTCTGCTTTGGATAAACCTAAGCACTGAAACATAAATATTTACCTCTGCTATCATCCATAATGCAAGGCATGAGGGGACAAAGAAGCCCATTATCCACTCATGCTTCCTCTCCCACCCAAAGTGAAGGATTAGATGCTCACTGACTGGGGGGTATTTAGAGGATAATGGGCTCTCCTTTCTGGCACAATCTCAAAACTCATTTGGAAACACTGGACCACACATCTGCAGGCCAGGTGCTTTTTTTTTTCCCCACAAAGATTCATCTGAATGCTACTTTCTGAATGCCAGGAAAATATTTCGATTACTCCTATCCTACATCAACTAGATGGTTTTTCACCATTTCATCCCCAAAAGCTGCAGAAACACGTCACACAGTAATGGCACACTGCAACCTTCTCACTGCAACATGACTGTCAAGAGTTAGGGCTGGGCTGTCCACTACACCAGTAACAGATGCCCTCTATTAACCCCTCCTTTCTCAAAGGGAAAGGGAGTAAAGGGAGAGACTTGTGGATTGAAAAAGAAAACTAAAACTACTTTAATGAAAAGAATAACAATAAAATGAAATACATACTGTGATATACAAAACCACTACCTAACCCAACTTCCCTGATGGCAATTACATCACCATCACCACTGATACTGTGGAGGAAGTCTCAGACTAGACTTAGCAGCAGACAAAGTCCTGAATCTGGTTAGGGATAGGGGTTGGATTCTGGAACTGGAGTAAGGAACAGATGGATTGGGATGAAAGGCAGATCAGACAGAGTCCTCTCTGGACTCTGTCTCAGACACCAGCCATTGAAGAAGAGGGCTTGACACTCATGATAGTGAGCCTCATTATAGTGAATATGATGTATGGAATTGACTATCTTCTTGGTCAGTTTAGGGTCACCTGTCCTGTCTGCTCCTCCCCACAGATGCAGCCTTTTACTCTGCACCTCAACATGGTACACAAGATTTAGCAGTCACCTTGGTCTGCATAACAATCCCTGGTACTAACTATAAACATTAAGCCTTATCACTACTAGAAGCAGACATTGTCTGCAAAAACATGCCACTAATTTCAGAAAGTGCAGTTACTTAGAAAAGGCTTAGCTGAAAAGTAAAATCACTGAATAGAATTAGTTCTAGCTCAAACCAGGACAATGAGCAGCAGCCTAATTTTCAGTCTTAAATATTAATCTGCATCTTTTACAAAAATATTCATTACCATATGTGGTTTCTCCCTTTTTACTCTGTGGAAAAGCCAAGCTATAAATAAAACTATTTAAAAAAGAAAGGAAGAAAATTGAAAGAGTAAGTAGGATCAAAAGATTTTCTATTCAACAGGAGAAAAAACAGGCATGCAGTTAAACATACAGATTCCTAATTTTCTTAGAAACTACCAGGTACAAACCAGCTTTTCTAAAGCCCAGGATATAGAGCAAAGAACAAGAGGTAAAAGAATGGTATTTAGACAAAAAGGTATTGCATAATAAAGCTGTTACAAAATAAAGTCTAATGAGAATGCTCTTTAGCAACTTGGCTTGAGTCTTTTCTAATCACTGAGAGGAATTTTATAAAAGCTGAAGTCAAAATTAATTATTTGAAAGTATGACTAACCTATAATGCTAAGTGATTTTCTACCCTGAAAATTTTTAGCTATTACATGAAACACACGATTGATTCTGCAAATATTCCTGTGGTGAACTATCCTTAGCCTCCCTTTACTTAGAACACTGACATTTATCATTCCTCCATTTATAAACAGGTACAAGATAAAAGGAACGGTTTTAAAGAAGTTAACTGTATCTCAAGTGATCTTGCTGTTGTGAAGTTTGAATTCTCCCTGTCTCCAGCAGATTATAGCACCTACTTTTTGCACTATAAAACCTTATCTAGTTTGTGGCAGGTGTCAACACACAGCTTTTAAGGAAAAAAACTAAACAAAGCAAAACCGTAGTTTCTAACAGTTCAGTTGCCAAAATCTGTACATTTCAAACACCTTGTTATAGTGAGGAAAATATAAAAAATAGACTACATATTTCTAAATCAGGTTCTTTATAATGTGATATAAACAGATTGAAGGTGTATTCTTTTCTCATTATCAATGCATCTATTCAACTCACATTAAGAAAGTCTTTAGAGTACACATGCATACTCCATATTTTCAGTGTTTCAGATCATCTCAGTCCTCATTAGCAAAGACAATTCTCCCCTTAATTCTCACATTTTCAACAATTTATATAATCTTATTAAAAAAAAGTCTCCCATCAGGAATAAATCAATTAAAAAAAAAAGTAATATCCATTTTTTTCAGGAGACCTTTTAGATTCTGCTTCTGAAAGTGTTGCCTCTTAGGCTATATACATGTACAATGTAAGATTTTCCTCAGCACATTTACAACATTCTAACAATGTAAAACCTGTAGATAAACAAGTATAAGACTCATCACTGAGCACTCTGTATTTAAGCACAGCTTTTGCTTTTAGAAACAGTTCACAGGAGGCCAGAACCCTTTTAATTTTATGTTTTTATTACAATCTCCCCATACCTCCAAGTATAAACATTGAACCCTCTTCATTTCTCATCCCTCCCCACCTCCCTCCCACAGAAAGGCTGCATAAGAGACCACAGTGAAGGGTTTTAAAGCCACATCAATGCCTAAGACACAGAACAGGTCTGGAGAAGGGAAAGCTTAACATTAAAGAAAAGTTAAACAGCCTCCTGATTAAAAAATATTAATGAATAAAATATGTAATTAAAAAAAATACTTTCTTCCCCATTTTGAACGTCCACAACAGAGGAATAAATTCAATTAAATAATGTAAAAGCTGCCCTTTTGGAATAAAAATCCATTTTAGAAAACAATAGTGTACTGTAGATTGCAGTTACTGTAACTATTCTTAATGAAGAAGTCCTAGAGACTCAGGCTTGCTGTCCTCTTATTGTTCCCCATGCATGCCATGAATATGGCTTTTCCTTGACACATCATATATATGCTACACATACCCATAGATATGATGCATCTCTGCAGAGGCCTTTTTTTAAAAGCAAACAAAACTACTGCACTGGTGTCATAAATATTCCTTGCAATTGAAATGGAGAAACACAAAGCAAAAGTTTACTTGTAAAGCTCATGGTAGGTACCGACTTCTTCTATTGTTCTTACAGTAAAATATCACAGTAGGAAAGAAAACCTATCCACTGGAATCAAAAGGAGCTTTTAGCTGGATAGTCGAAGAATGAAAACAGGAACAAAGCTACCGCTATACTGAAAGACCTATGCTCCATAGTATGTCTGAAATACACAGTACTTCCAAACAAACTATGAATTCCTCTAGAGATCTGTATCACTGATGGGGCAAGAAAACAACATCTTTAATTTTCTGTTCAGATTTTATTTGAAATCTAATTCAAATTGTCAAAGCTACAAAAGAGGAGGAACATTTGAGTTAACTTCTGCTATGTCACAACATTCTAAAACAAAATACCACTACTGCCAGCAGATCAGTTACACACATTTCTGATGAAACTTCTAAACACAAAAAAGTTTCTTTTGGGAAATAGTCACAATGAAGGTATTTTGTACATTATAAAACAATGACAGGTCTACAGATGCTGATACTCATGAGTATACACATGCATTCACCAAAAAACAAACAAACAAAACAAAAACAAAACAACCCACTGAAAAAAAATTTCAGGAATGCTTTTTTGTTTTTAACAGACTGTTTAGGCACGAAAACAAAATCGCATTTCCAGTAAGTGACAGCATCATAAAAAATATTAACATTGTCAGTGTTTGCTTTTCTTTGACTTCTTGTGAGATCTGTGAGGAGAACGGGACTGAGACCTGGATTTTTTCCCTGACTTTTTAGGGGATCTGGATCGTGACCTTCTTGATCTTTTGGGTGTCCTGGAGCCAGATGGCGACCTTGAAAAAAAAAAATGAAGTTTTATGTCAAATACTGATTGATTCAGAACTTTTCCTGCAGTTATTTGGCATTCATTTATTGAGCTAAACAAGGTTGAAAATATTTTTCTCTAATAAAAGGAAGTAACAGACAATTATTGCAGTACAAGGTTTTTAATGTATTTTAATTTGAATGCTTAACTTTAATGCTTAGAACCCACATGAAAAGTAACACCAACTCATGTCCTTCTTAAAGCAACATAAGGAATTCATAACCTACGTACACCTCAACCACCTTGGCTCTTGCATTAGTAACAGCCTATATCCACACAGAAGAGAAATGAAATATTACATTGAATTGTGTTACACTGAAATTCTTCTGTTTCTCATCAAACATATTCAGCTTGTGATGTGACCCCCCAGAAAAAGAATGGACGCTGAATAAATTTACTGTCATCTAACCCACGCCTAATACATTAATCTGATATCATCTCATCTGAATGATCATCATATTAACTCTAAAAAAAACCCAAAACTAACCCAAAAACCCCCACCAAACCTAAATACTTCTCTACTTCTACTTGAAGTCCTAATTTAAAGCACAAGAATCTGATTGCTGTACATATGTACTATCATTTTCTCAACAGTACCAAAGGAATTTTCCTCAGTATATCTGAAGAATCTTGTATCAATAAGATATTCTATACCTCTAGAAACTGGAAGCTGAACTTCATAAAGTTCTGAGCTACAAAATCATCAATACGATAAAATCTCACTCCAAGTTTAACAATACCTAGAAACAAATGTCTGTGTCAGTCTGGAGATAAAATACCCACTTCAGATATAAAAACTCATAAGTAGAATCTAAGATATTTTTCCATTACAAAAAACAAACCACAGGAGAGAAGCTTCATGTAAGCAAATCATCAGTGAAGGACTGCATGCTCACTATAAGTCTAGGAGTTTTATGAGCTACAGAAGATTTGTCCTTTGAAAAGAAAATGCTAATAAAGCAACATGGTGCTGCTTAAAACAGTATTTCTCAAAGGTTTAAAGCAGTATTTCTCAAAAGTATTAGTAAACAGGTAAGCAAGAACACAGAAGTGAAGAGTCTTCAGCTATGAAGGCAGGAGGCTGTGTATGTTTCCAACACCAAGTATCCACAGACACTAACCATGACCATGCAGTATAGTCCATTACAAGAAAACATTTGTGCATCAAATGTGCTTTGCTAAAAAACACACAAACCAAACACCCAAGGAAAACACACCTATGTACTTAACTTTCTTACAACCTGAAATAGAGAAGATACCAGCCTACCTTTTGGCTTTCTTACTGACATCCCTGGGAGAATCTTTATGTGACGACCGAGAACGTGAGCTCTCTTTGTGGGACCGTTCAGAGCGCTCTGAGCGTTCTGACTTTGGTGATGGTGATTTTGCTCGTCTGCTGCCGCTGCTGCGAGAAGGGCTAGGGGAAGCACTGTGCCGTCTTTTCCTTTGTAAAGAAAGCAAACACAGTTATGTACCTACACGTGCAGAAGTGAAAATGTACACTAAAGAAATTGATTCCTTTCTGTAGGTATTTTCTTTTGCCAATGTCATGTCAGATTCTTCTAAATTATTAAAACACAGTAGTTTTTTTATTACTTTTTTTTAAATCGAGTTCAGGATGTCCAACAGATTTTCTCTGCTTGAGAAAAAAAATTAAGGCCTGTGACTCATCTATCTTTACTGCAGCGTAGAAATACTCTGTCACAGTTTCCTGAAAAGCAAGGCATTTTACCTTATCTACACTCAATGCCACAGAAGAGTTTGACTATAAACTATTAGAAGAGCAGAGTGTATAATCAACTATCCTAAAACTAGCTCTTCTGAAGAATTTTCACTGTGACACGATTAACATTTAAACCACTGCAAATAACTTGTGGTACGATATCAGTATCATTTTCTGACCAACACACTGCAGTCAATTTACTGCTAAAAGAGATTTAAATATACCCTGGTTTCCACTGGTCATTATTTTACCATGCTTCCTCAGGGCCTAGAGTCAAAAGGGGACTCTATTCAAAAGGGAACATCACTTAGCGCAGGATAAAAATGACAATTCCTTTAAAACTTTGAAGCATGTTTTAACATCCAAAATGCATTTTTTAGTCGTCCGGTGTTTGCTGATTTTGTTTTGGTTTTTTTGGGGGGGTGGTTTTGTGTTTTTGTTTTTTTAAAATAATATGCATGATACCATGTTATTTCAAGGCTGCCATTTGTATACAAAGATACTAACTGTGAGGTTTTTCTCCCACCCCCCCTTTACTCCAAGGAAAGCAATACCTCTCTTTTCTTGTTGGTGTACATTCTTCTTTTTCCTTCTTATCTTTGGACCTGGATTCAGATTTTTCCTTGTCCTTTTTATCTCTGTCCCGTTCTCTTTCCATCTCCTTTTCTTTTTCCTAAATTATTAGAAGCATTCATGATTTCAGATGAGGTGTGACTAATTAGGAAATAACACTCAAGCTCATCACAAATAGCTTACAAGCAGTGACCACTGAAGGAATACAGACAACCTGGGAAGGAACTAATGGTCACACCATACTTGCTCATCAAATTTTTACTACCATTTTGTACAGAGCAAAAATATTTATTGTAGCACAAACATTGACAAAACCATGAAAGATGTCACCCTATGTAAGAAAGTCTGTATATCAAATTGGAAATGAACAGTCTTCAATTTTACAAATTTCAGGGAAACAGTAACAGATTTTCTAAACTAAATTAAGCATGAAAGAATACCAGGAACCTCTTTCTACTTAAAACATACACATTCATCTTCATTAATCCAGAATGAAAATTGAAATAATCTCATAACTATGAGAGAAAATAAAAATACAAACAAGATTCTGCAGTAACATCTACTTTGTCCAAAATTCCCACAAATATGGTCAATTTCTATACACCAACAGGACCCTTTTGAAAGGAAATACACAATCTTAAGCACACTTTGTTTGTCTGTTGAATAGTTTGAAAATTAATTACACAGAAATAAACCTTAACTACAGCAATTCTGAACACAGATCAAGAGATGTGCTTCTTTCACTCCTGGTATAAAACTCCTTCCATGGCAAAAAAAAATAAAACCAATATTCCCTGCATACTCCATAAAGATGACAAATTAGAGGTGATTTAGCTAAATGAAAGAAAGGTGGGGAGGGGGGAAAGAGGGAGAGGATAGGAAATACCAAGACAGCTAAACTAATACTAATCTAGTCTCATGTTTTGTTCATGAAAGACTCAGCAGTAAAATAAAGTTATCCCTTATCATTACAGCTACTACTGCAAACCATCATTAGATTCCACTGAAATCAATGGCCTCTTAAGATATGCCTGGCTTACTTGATAGCATAACTAGTCATTTCATCTTGATAAATAGGAATAAACAGTATTTTAAACAGCTGTAAGTTCCTATTCTCTTAACAATATACAATGCTAGTAGGAAATTTACTCTTGGAAAGCTTATTCTAGAGTAAATTAGACAAAAAACAATGACCAGCCACCAAGTTTGTGGGAAATGCAATCAGAACCAATATTACATTATTGATATACAAACTAACTTTATTATGGCATTAAAGATAAAGTTACTCCCTTAACAATGGGGTTATTATTTGTTTAAAGAATACCTGTTATCAGTAAGTATTTCTTAACTAAATATTACCTTCATCACTGAAAGTGATACCATTATTAAAAAATCTGAAATATTACAAGCTGGTTGATCTAATTCAACACAAGATATCTAAAAGCAGCTATCAGGATTAAGATGTCTGGGTTTTTAAGCTACTGTCTGTGCTAACTGGACAAATCACTTCTTTCTCCAATTACAGAAAACAGTGCAGAAGTGGGAAGTTTTAGCACATAACTACATTTAAAAATCTTAACAGCTAACATCCACCTCCAAATCCATAAATCTCCTTCAGGGATCAGCTTTCTTAATTTTTACAAGTCTCTTTCTTCAAGGTACTGTGCAAAATTACTTTAGTAAATCAGTCAGATATTGAGCACCATATAATGCAAAGAACAAGTGATAGACAAACGCTTGGTGAAAACTGTCTATTTGTATTTAGCTTCCAAGGGAATGCATGGGTAGCTAATTTCATCACTACTCTGTTTTCACAGCATTACAGATCAGAAAAGCAACTGCTACTTTCCCTCCAACTAAACACATCACCCAAACAAAAGTGTTCTTTTGTTATTTTTCAGATTCAAGATCACATGGCATTGCATCTACAATGCTGATCTTTAAAGCCACTCTGACTACATAGTCCAGAGAGGACTACTAAAAACAGTAATGGTACAGAATTCTTCACTTTCAGGTGAGGGCATGAGCTGGAATTACCCAGGAAATCTTACAGAACCAGAAGCACATATGCTGCTTAATACTATTTTTTCTCCTCCTTTGGAAGCCTTTACCACAACAGATCAATTACTGAAAGCAAAATGAAAAGTCTGATGAACATTTTCAGTTGACAGGTCTCCCTTTCCTTCCCACACCTAGCACATTTGCTTTATGTAAGCAAACACTCCTGTATAATCCACAAGTGACCTCTTTTAAGGTTTCAGTATGTTCTAATGATACTCATCTGCACACTGTGAAATACTACATTATTTTGATTAAAAACAGAGATTACATCTACTCTGTAGAAAGCTCTTGGACTAAGACATGCAGTTTGTGACATTACAGTAGAATTTTTACGAGAACCATGTGTTGTTATACTTAATGCCACCTTACATTTGATAAACTCAATAAAAGCCTATCAAAGAATTAGAGCCAAACATAAAGAATATTTCTTACCCTCTGGAGCAGCTTGTCTCTATAGTGTTCAACCTGTTCCTGAAAACTCTGGCCTGGTTTCTTGGGTCTTTTCCCAGACTCTAACTCATCCTGAAACTTCATCACCTTAAGCTGTGAAAATAATACTGACCATTAGGTTATTTGGCTTATTATCCAGTTAGGCAGGTGGCTGAAAATGAAATTTCCATAATTTATAATCTGTTCTCTTCATTCTTTCTAGACAAGTTTTTGCACAAAAAGATACTAACTTAATTCAAACTGGATCAAAGTAACAAAATTACATACTCGTCTGCAGGCACCTGCAGGTTTTTTACAAACATGCTAAGAACTAAAAATAGCGGGATTTTTTTATTATTCTACTAAATTCTGTTCCCATCATTACAACACTGCACCCTTATATTTCTTAGATAACTATCCGTTTCATCTTTCAAAATGAGGTCATTTACTGCAGGTGCCTTAATATTTTGTTTCAACTTCTCGTCTACACCAAGTTTTCCTTCAGAAATTGCTTTTTCCACCCCCATTTAACCCTAAAGATTAAAATCAAGTTATTGACATAATTGGGACATTAGACAAATGTATCTCTTCAGGACTATTTGCACAGAGAGGCTTATTTGAAAGAAGTGATTTTTACTAACATAATACTCTTTCATGTGCTATCAAGCTTAGCAACAAAATTCAGTTCACTAATGCTGCTAAATATAACACTGAATTTACTGCAATAGTATCTCCAACTAAGTCAAAAAGTTAAGCAAATATCAGAATTTTTCCATGTGTTTTTTTTGTTTTGTTTTGGTCTAGATTCATTAAAACCTTTCTCCAAGTTGATTCACATCATAAAACTTCACTCACATCTGTTACAATTTGTCAACTTTTCATAAACAATCTTTCAATTTTTTTTCAGATGAGGAGGTGTCTGTTTTTTGGGGAGGTGAGGAGCAGCTTAGTGATAAGTCACGCTGCTTAGTGATAAGCCCCCTTCCAAATGTTTATACTCTTGCACTTCCTTTTTCAGTAACACCTGCACAGTCACATACTTGAGAAGATTTTTCCAGTGCTTAGGGTTTCATTTTTAGCAAACACACAAAATATTTTTCTCTTTAGAAATATTTAACTCTTCTACACTGAAAACACACAAAGAGAAAAAGACTTTGCAACTGTGCTTATTTTGATTATCTGAAAGGATTCTTATTCTCCAGGTCCTCAATTCCCTACTATGAAGTAGGCACAAAATCAAGGCCTAAAGGTTTTGTCTCCCCTCTCAAAAGCAGCAGGCCAGGCAGGATATGAGTATACCATACATTCTAATAAGTACTCCCAAATACTGACTGAGCAAAAAGGAAGGGTGTCATAAAACCAAACTAATCACAAGAACAAATATGTTAAGAAATATAAAACCCAGGTAAGGATAGCACTACTTTGAACAGGATCCCCTTCCCCTCCAGTTACAGAGCTTATGCCAACAACATATTTTTCATTCTAGTCTCAAACACAATGGAACAACTCATTTTGGGGAAAAAAACAAAGCATTTCTATCTTGTACCATGGTAAATTTTTGCCAGTGTTCTGCTTACCTTCCTCAAGTACAGAGTATGCTTTACCTATGGCTGAACATTTTTCATTACTGCTTACAATTCAGCCAATTAAATAGTCAGCAGCCAATGGAAAACTGACATTGTCATTTATGACACACAACTCCACCTTGCCTGAAGGTAATTTTTCTTCTCCTCTCCTTCAAATGTGGAAGTTGCAAAAGCAGGAATACTTCTTGGAACCACATATTAAGTGTCACCCTATACCACCTGTTCTGACAAGAAATCAAGATTGCATTCTTTATCATCATGTAAGCTCCAAGGCCATGAGTTGCTTAGCACATTAAGTACCAAACAGGAGCACAGAGGAGGCTTAGCTGATCCAGAAGGCCTCTTGGGCTGTCATGGTATGAACATGAGCATAAGATGACTTGTTTTCCCAACTATATCACTCAATTCTAAAAAGCAAACACACACAAAACCCCAAACCAATCAACCAAAAATCACAAAACAAAAAACACTCACACCAAAACCCACAAAACAAAAACACTCACACCAAAACCCACAAAACAAAAACACTCACACCAAAACCCACAAAACAAAAACACTCACACCAAAACCCACAAAACAAAAACACTCACACCAAAACCCACAAAACAAACACCCATCCTTACAAGATTTTATTTCTTTGTATTTTTAGCCAAAGCTGTGGCACCATCTCTTACCATAGCAAGTAAGCATAAGCCTATAGCCCAAAGTAACTTGAAACAAAAGAAAACTAGGAATCTGATCAGCAAGCTTTACTAAAGAAGCAAATCTGGACACAAAGAAATGCTGATCTTCTAGCAGCCTGTCTTACATGTATGTTGCACAACCCACTGCTGGCACAAAATTTAAAATGTCAAGGGGAATTATTTGCATACAACTTTTCCAATAACTGTGGGCAAGGGTGGAAGTGGGCCAGGGAAAGCTGCTCATTAGCAGGTGGCTAGAGGAAGAAAAATAGGAAAAGCCTCCACAAACTCCAACTATGTGATCATATGGTTTCCTGAGACAGTTGTGGTCTTTTACAGACTGATCATCAATGGATCTCTCTTCTGCAGATTTGCTCTGTCTCCTTTTGAACCTATGTAAATCAACTCCTTTTAGAAAGATGCTGCGGGCAGAAGAAATCAGATTTAGTACATCCCCTAGAAACTGAGACTAAGTGTTACAAAATGCTGAGATAATATCAGCAGCTCACTACAGAAAGATTATTCTCTTCAACCTTCCTTCACCACTCCTACACTCCAAGCAAAGGGTTTCTCCTTCACTTTGCCCTTGCAGCAGCTGCAGCCTTGGCTGAGCCTTCCATGAATCAGATCAATTCACTAATCCAGCAGAATCCCACCCCCCACCTTCAATATTTTTCCCTGAATTAGTGAGATGTATTGAATCAGGGAAAGAATGCCTCTTGTCTATTGGTTCTCAAAATTTTCCCACTCTCTCCTCAAACTCCCTTGAGAAGAGTTTAAAATATTCAGTCCTTCCTATAAGGTGAAGCCTTGATTACAGATTAACCAGTACGCTAGCAAGCTGCAGAAAAAGCTACCATCTTGCTACCATGGTTCAGGGAAACCACAGACTGACACAGACCGAAGCCTTGCCTACACCTTGTTGCATTTTGACATGAACAGATGTTCTGTGTACAGCCTCCCTTGCTTAAAATGAAGCTGTTCTCAAAAACTGTTCCTGGTTTTCTAATCTTCTGCTGATACCGAGTCCATAAACAGTTGTCTTTACTGGGAAAAAAGGCTTTTTCACAAGAGGTTATTACACAATTACACAGCCTTAAGCTTTGAACTTATGTGGCTGGGTTCAAACAGAACTTATTTGAACCTAGGGGCATACTACCTATTAGGATTAACTAGGAAGTTGTATCACCAGATGCTTGATCAAAGGTAAGAATTTCTGCCTGATATATAACTGCACTCAAATTTAGACTGATTACAAGCAGCAAAACATCGAAGCAGATCAAAGTGTTGTTTTTTTCCTTAAAACAGACTCACCCAACAATGGCTGCAACAAGTCCTAGACCTTGCCAGAAGCAGACCAAAATATTTCTTTGAAAGCTCGAGTTTTCCAGCAAGTCTATAAGCAGTAAAATTTCTGCAGCTACCATATTACCAACAAAGGATGACAATGATATTGATGTAAACATGCAAAGTATCAGCTGTAACAGACTTCTGGCATGCTCAATCACACTCACAGGATGCCATGTGTCTTGGAGCTAAGCAATTCCTCACTTTTGTCTTTGTGTAAAATAAAAGTAGCTTCAAAGATTTAAGCTGGAATAGAATTTGCTGAATTCAGACAGTCATCTTCTAAGGAACAACTGCTACAAATAGTGAAACTACTGCTCAAGCAAGAACCAATTTGTCTCATCTGTTTTCATTAAGCCACAATGAGTAAGATATTTAATTGGATATCTTTTTGCCATTTTGTAGTGGCCTCACGTGAGCTAGGTACAAAAACCTTCACCTAAAGACCAAAGGGTTGTATTGTTCTAGTGATGATTATAAGCCTTATACAGCTCCTATGACTTAATGAACAAATACACAAAAATGAGTATTCTGCATACTAAGCACCATAATCCAGAGAAACGAATCATGGAAACTGTATGAAACTTCAGTTTCTTGACAAAGGGATATAGGGCCTTGAAATCCAGAACAGCCTTTGGATACAAGCTATTATTGTGGACTATGTTTAATCTATTCTGATCTTGCACTCAAGTCATTCTCTGTTGGAGACTGAATACTACCCTAAGAAACTTGGATCTTGTCTGGTACCTCAATTCGTATCAAGAAAGCAAGAAGAGTAATCTCCTTTCCTTTCTGGCATGCACAACATCTTCTTTGGCTCTATGTAGAAGAATAAATTGCACCTCAAATGCCATGACACTTTTTGGTGGGGGGGAATCTGTTCACACACAGGGTAGGAGGGTACTGATAAGAGCACAGAGACAGGACAGTATAACAGAATCCAATCCTACCTATCTCCTGGAGCTCAGTGGTACGCAGTGGAAAGGCTGAACAAAAAAGACTGCAAATCATTAGTCTTCTACCTCTGATTGAGAAGTGCTAGGGGTCATGATAGATGAAAAACTGGATGCGAACTGGCAATGTGTGCTCGTAGCCCAGAAGGCCAACTGCATCCTGGGCTGCATCAGGAGATGCATGACCAGCAGGTCAAGGGAGGTGATTCTGCCTCTCTACTCTGCCCTGGTGAGACCCCACCTGGAGTACTACATCCAGCTCTGGGGCCCTCAGCATAAGAAGGATGTGGATCTTTTGGAGTGGGTCCAGAGAAGGGCCATGAAGATGATCATTCTATGAAATGGCTATGCATCATGAACTTTCAAACTGCCATGCAGAGCAAGAGGCTTCTAAGTGCTTCACTACAGTCCATTAATTTTAATAATCTGAATTATTAGAAGAAGCAGTTGTGACATTGTCAAGTATTCTTGCTTGTACATCTTAAAAGAGTATTATGGGGTTTTGCTCATGTCTGAGTTTAGCTAACTAGTACATTATAGCATATAGAAGCAGGCAGTCACAATTGCACTGTCAAAATATTATCCAAATTATAATCTTGCCAATTTGAGATGCTACAATTGCAACAGGTAGTTTAGCAGTGTCTTCATATCTTTTTAATGCACTGAACAGAAGGTATAACAATTTCAGTAGTCAATGTATAATGGGTTTTAATATTGAATACAAGCTGGAAAGTCTAATGCAATTTTAAACCTGTTTTTGCATGACACTGTATGACAGAAAGGCTTCAATTCTAGGCAAAGCTCATACTAAATTCAAGTTCTAGTTTAATCACAAACTCAGAAGCCAGCATAAAGATGTAAGAAACTGTGCTCATCAACCTTAACCCTATACTAATACCTATGCTTGGAGAAAGGATAAAAGAACAAATGAGCCCTATAATCTACATGTAGGTCTTCAAATAAAAGGCCTCATTTCCAGAACCACTGAGTTTAGTTGCATCTACTGGCTTGATGGTTGTCAGAGAAAAGAGCAATTCTTAAATGCAATAAAATACAGACACTGCAGTGCAAGAGACAGAGAGAACAAGAAAGGCATAGGACTAAGGCCATATCCAAAAGTTACTCCCATTTGTTTTTTTCCCCAACATCATTTGAAAGCCAAAGTAAAGTACAGACAAGGCTGTAAACAAACATACCTTTATAAAAATGTATGGACTAAAAAATCCCACTATATAACAGGACTATAATTATTTCAGTAAAAGTAACTTCCTATTATATAGAGAGAACGTGGTGGGTGAGGGAGGATTTGAAAGGTATGAAAGGGTGACATAAACCAGCACACACTGACCTCTATCTCTCGGAGTTTGGCACGCTTTTCTTCACTCATTTCCGAATATTTGACTGATAACTTGGATTCAGCCATTTCTTCTTTAATAGGATTAGAATATATGTGTTGCTCTTCTGACTTAGAACTCTGAGTATCTTCCTCATCTTCACTTTCTTCTTCTTGACTTTACAGAAAACATACAGAAATAATTTATATAATTATATATCCATTACAAAGTTGGTATCTCACCTACTTAATCTTACTTAATGTATTTCAAAAATATAGTTACTATGTTATATAAATGCCTGCAGCTACAAAAGAGTCTCCATCTGTGAGATAGCTATCTTAATATTTTCATTTAATTATATCATTAGTTTTTATTACTTAGATAATTTACATAAGAATTCTTGAAATTTACAATCACCAAATCCATATGTAACTCAGCCACAAAACAAGTACACTACCTCAACAAAATCTCTTTGAATGCTGTAATCATGCTCTTCAGATATAATAAATTTTATAAAAGAACAAAATCTATTATACTTCTGCTTTTTAGAGACAAAATTGAGACATGGCAAATATTCAAAATTATGTTCCTACACCAGCCACTAGAGTGCTGCAGGACTACATGCAATGCAGTATGATATTTTAAGCATTACTAATAGATGCTCTCAACTGCCTAAGGGGCAAAGCAAAAGACTGCTCAAAACCAACAGATGGCATGGAGTCTATTAATAGCCAAAGAAACATACATATTAGAACACTATTCACTGTGTTTGTCTCTGCATTGCAAAATGCAGAGGTTTAGATAAGATTCATATCTGGCATAAAGATTTCCAAACTGTAAAATAACAACCACCTTAGTTCTTACTGTTTGACATTAAGTTATCAAATGAGCATCAACTTAAGTATTACTGTTAACAACTCTAGCAAATGGTGTAATGTATCACATTAATGGAAAAATAACAGGAAAGCTAAACACATGCTGCGCTAAAATTCTGATTTTTCTCCATTTCCTTTTTTCCTACTTTCAAAATTTAATTTTCGTTCTGTTCTTATAATACACATATATCTTTTAAGGAGTTCCAAAGACATTCAATCTTAGAAGCAGAAAATGAATACATTTTCATCAGAATGAAACAGTATTTACTTTTGAATTTCCTCCTCTTCAGATTCTTCATGTTGGTCAAAAAGCTCCCACTTAGAAGTTGTAACAGCTAGAGGAGACAGTAAGATAATTTTAACAACAGAAAAAGCTATCACTTAATCTGAAAATTACTATTTGTATATATAATGAAGATGTAAATGTGATAAAATTTACCAGCCTCTAGCACTTAATACAGACTATTTTATAGAAATACTCAAAACTGCATGTTATCAGAATATATATAAATATATATATATAAATACACATAATATTCCAGTACATTTAGAAAGACTGTGAACCACATGCCCAGATTTGTTTTCAACATTTATTTTTAATGAACTGGAAATTATTTTTAAAGGTTGGTAGGTTATTGAAGTAGAATAATGAAAACAGAACACACTATTTTCTTCACTGAAGTTAAAACAAAAGTTGCAATTGAAAATCCTACTGTATAACTGCAGAAATCGTATTACCACTTTTAAACAGATCAGTTGAAAATAGCTAAGTGACCTTAAGCTTTCAATTTACTTAGGAGAGGTGTTTTAGTTTTTGTCCTGGTTTCGGCAAGGATAGGGTTAATTTTCACATGAAGCTAGGAGGTGCCAGAGACAAAGTAAGTGTGCAAAGACAGCCAAACTGATCCTAATATAACGATAGTCAATATCGTACTTACATGCTCAGTATAATCAGGGGAGCTGGCTAGGGGAAGTACGATGGGTGGCCAGGCTCAGTGGCAGGTTCCAGGATGTTGCCTTGTACATCACCCATTTTATATATTATTTTATTTATATTATTACTGTTGCTTCTTCTCTCTCTATGTTGTTCTATCAAACTGCCCTTACCTCAACCCACTGGCTTTTATCTTTTTTTCCTGGTTCTCCTTCCCATCCCACGAGAGTTAGGGAGAGAGGGGGGAAGTGAGCGAGCAGCCACATAGTGCTTAGTTGTTGGCTGGGCCTACACTGTAACAGTTTAATTTATGCTTTGAAAACTAACCTTGAGCTTCTAGTTCCGATTCATCCACTGCTTCCCACTTTGATGGGGCAACTTTAAATATAGGCTCATTCTTCTTTGAGTCTTCAGCTGTATCCACTAAAAACAGAGAGAAATCATTTCCAAAGCTCTTAAAAAATTAAAAATGAAAAAATCCTAATATAACAATCAGATTTAAATACTGAAGTATATTATACTGTTTTATTATCTGCAAAGAATAGAAATTAGAATTTGGAACTTATGCATAACATCAGAAGATACCTACTGTGTCTCTGAAGCAATTAAAATCTAAAAGCAGTTATTAAACAAATTGAAATTAATCACTTCAGCATTTTGTGAAGCTACTTGCAATGTTAATTCTTTGTTGTAGTTGTAAAAACTACTTGGGGAAAAAATTAAATCATCAAAAATTGAAGATTCAAACTGAAAGTAAAGTTGAAACATTTCATACAAGGAATTCCATCAAGATCATCATCCAGTGATTTAATTGGAACTCCATCCAAGTCATCGATAGGAGCAGCATCAATTGGAATTCCATCCACATCTTCTAGTGGTGCACCATCAAGCTCTTCCTCAATGGGAGCACCATCAAGATCATCCGGTACTTCCTGAAACCAAGTAATAACTAATTATTTCAAGACCAAATCTACACTGGTTTTTCTTTTTTACTTCTCCAATTACTGATCCATTTCTTCTTAAAGAAGTAGCTTTAAGAATACATAAAATAAAAAAAACAACCCTCAACTTTAACAATTTTTGCTATTAAGTACAGTTGATTACTACAGAGGAAAAATATGACAACATACTCCCCTGAAAACTTGTAAGCAAGAACTTGGAATTTGTGTACTGGAATGGACATGGAATGTAGTGGTAGCTACGCAATACCTACTATATTCAAGAGATATTAAGCTAAAGTCTAGCTTGAAATGAGCCAATTACAGTGAGATAAATTATACTTACTACACATCTAAGATTCCCTTAGAACCAGTAATCTGAACTCACAGAAATCAACTATTTAGCAGGAACACAAATTTAAGGAACATCCATAAATGATAAATACTCCTACACATTCTAACTTGTTAGGCACAGGCACTGTCCTTCACATGTGCATGTTCACATTGCTCTACTGAGGGAAATAGGCTAACCTTCCAGTTATACTGTAGGTCTCCCTCCCAAAGGTCTGAAAAGCATCCTTCCACAGAGTTACAGAATTAATTTATCATAACCATACACCCATTTATTAGTGCCCACTGTCTTAATTCTCTTAAATAATACTTACACATATCTGTAAACAGATCAATACACACTCAGTGTTAACAGTATTCTAGGAATTTTAAGCACAGCTTTGAAATATTGAATAATAATTTATATATACCTATTGTATACACTATGCAACAATTAAAACTCACTACATATCCCGCTTAAAAAATACAACTAATAAATGCCATAGCATAACTAGAAAGCTAGCATCTTGCTGCTCTAATACAAAAATGCAAAGACCAAAGAAGGAATATCCACAGTATCAATGATCTATCACAACCTTCCTCTCAAACTCAGAAAGCACAAAAGGCTCTACTATATTCAAGTGTGAAACACACACAAAAAGTGGATGATCCAGGTAACGAAATGCCTAGGCATTTAGAACTATCAAAAATTAAAACTAAAGCCTGACATTCTAACTCAAAATCCACAGGCAGATACTACAGCGTATTTCTAATACCAAAGAAATACCTGTCATTCTACAGTAGTCTTTGCTCTGACCACAATATAACTCTACCACAGTACCTAATCAACAAGCAACAAATGCATAAACAGATGAAACAATATTTCTGAAAATATCTGTTACACCTGTATTAAAGAGCAAGGATTCAGAGGAAAAAAAGGATTATTTACCCTAACAGAGATATCTCTTATATTCACACATTTTTCCTCACTTTCTGCTAGCACCAATACCAAGGTCACTTACCTCTGTTTCTTTGTCTTCCATGATATTTACAAGCCCCAAGAAAATATTCTGTAGTTTGATCAGAAATGGTTCTGGATAGATGGCCCAGTCTTCCCATGCTCGGAAGCATGTCATTACCCGTTGCTAGAAGGAATAGGAAAAAAAAACCCCACTAAAAATTTATATTAAGACATTTTAAGTGATCAGAAACACTCCTAAGCAGTTCTGTATTGGAGTATATTGCCATGATAACATGCTGGGCAAGGACAGTAATTTTACAAGACTATGTATATAGGAATTACTTTTTTAAAAAAAATTTCACTTGGGTTTTACTTCCCTTTTAAATTCCTGTTACATTATCTATTTCAGCTGTTCACAGTTCCTGTTCTAATAGTACATTTCATTCTGCCCAGATGTACAAAGCAGGTGCCTCTTCTAAATGTAACAGAAAATATCTCTCCCTTCGTAAAATAACCAAAATTAACACTGGCTTGTTCATATTCTTCAACTCAAATTATGTTCCTACTTTCATTTCTTTGTAGAACTGAAGTATATTTGAAATGATAGGTGTCAGCTCAAATTTGACATATTAAGTGTAGCTAGCAAAGTAGAAATAAAAAAGAAAAAAATTACTGCCTGTCTTTACCATATCATTAAATAAACAGTTTTAAAATAGCAGGTAACTATAATTGATTCTCAATATAGAGCAACTGGGAGCAGAAAAAGTAGGACAATCAGGCTAAAGACCTTAGTACAAAAAAACCTAACTATTCTGTAAGCTTTGTATTTAAATCTTCTGATTTAAAAAGAATAAAAGAACTGTAGAGGCACAGATGTAAAGTCAGACTGAGTATGAGAATAGTAAGAAGCAGAGCCCTTTACCTCTAAAATCACCCTCAACTACCCATTGTCAGACTGTTCAACAGACCTCAAAAAAACATAAAGCCTATCACCAAAACGTTACAAAGTAACTTCATGCTGTTATGTCCAGCAGTTTCCTTCCACACTGAGCAGCCCAAATATATTTCTAAAATTGAAATATAGGTGGTCCAAAAATAATCAGGAAGCTAAAAGGCCTTGTTTGCAATTCAAGTACTAGAAAGATATTGTCTCAACTCCACAGCTATATATCTACCAGTACACTTCAGCTATGAGATGCTAATTTTTGCCCATAATATCAAGGCTATCTTTGCAAGAGAGAACACTTCATTTTTATTTAAAAAAAGAGAGAAAAAAAACTTAACTAGGAAGTTAGAGGTCTAAGGCACCACCTCTCATAGTATGTAATCTCTTGTGCAGGAATATCTAGTTATTTACATGTAAATAACAATGAAATACATACCTTGAAATTTTCAGACTGTAAATGGCCTTGTATTGTACGGTAAGTAGCATTGAGATCAGAGAATATCTGACATAATTTTGTTTCAAAACTAGAATTAAACATATACATTTTCTTTAGTTAAACTCTGTAACTTTTGTTTTCTGGACGTACATAAGTCACAAAAATACCTGGGACACAGGACTCAAAAGCACAATGTTCTCATCCCTACAGTAGCCATGAACTGAATGATAAAACAAATATGATTACTACGTATTAAATCATCTTGGACAACAACAGAATTGTGAAGGGAGATCTTCACATCTGCTGCAGTCTCTTTATACAGCCTGGAAAGACTGGAGGAGAATAAAAGGAGTTTTACAGCTTTATACACAATCGAATAATTTCCTCAAAATTCAATGATTTCTTTTTTTTTTTTTTAAATCTTAGTTATGTTCCTATTCTAATTTACTCAGTGAGGCCCTCAATGAAAGCACAGTAACAGCTGTCTAGTATCCCTTGAGCTTCTCTCAATGTGCAAAAAAAAAAGCTGGCACAGCAAAGACACACCACAACAAGAAACATCATTTGTAATAACTAGGGTTTTGCAACATGCTGAATATTCCCCATCATGCTACCATAACATTAGGAAGACTTCAGGAAGCAGATATAATCAAATATCTAAACAGAACAAAGGTATTCTCCCTTGGACATTTTTCCTGAATTCTGCTCAGCACCTTAGAAATTAAGTGTATAATCCCCTTATAATTTCTCTGAAGTTCAGCGAAAACTAAAAAACACCTTTTAATTTAAAAAAAAAAATCTATTTCAAAAATTGACTTCATATAGATTAAATGCTATATCATATCTTGAATCTACAGGCTCTTTCTGAAAAAAGGCACAAGTTATTCTCACTTCTATGAGGTTCCATGCAAGTGGTCCCTTGCATAGGACATTTACACTTCTTTTTGCATTACAAAGCAACCCTATGCACTAACATACTACATCTTACATATTTTCATGCAAAAACATATAAACATCAAGTGTTATAACAGTATCCTCACAGAAGAGTGTGCATTCCTCTACAACCACATTTATCCAGAGATGTACATAATTGAATATATTCTTTTTTTTAATCATCAATCACCTAGAATATTATACTTACAATTTTCTATAGTAGGAAGCATTGGCAACTTTAGCTGAAGAGTTGTATAACACATCTGACACGAGATATAATCTTGCAATCTAAAACAAAGAATGTTTAAATTAAGATAACTCCAGTTTAAATTATCCTGAAAATATATGCATGTTTCCAGAAAAAAATACAGGATAGTTTAAACTATCTAGAAGTATCAAATTAGATCTAAGTGTAACACAGCCATATTGTTAATAAACATGCTAAGAGGCAATCAGCCCCCTGTTATGTTACAGGGTACTAGCCACTGTAATGTAATATTATATATTATAAAGGACAGATCATGGCACTTTTTTTATTTCCTTGTATGAACATACTATTATGCTGTTTTCAACTTCACAGTAAGGCAAATCATTATTTACAAGCAGTTTCAGAAATAATAACAATATGTAACAAAGTCTCACAGGAAAAAAGCACACTTTAATTTACTCCCATGTTTTAATACAAAACCTCAATGCTATCTGAAACTTATGAAACAATGCTTGCAAATTGTGTGTGTTGTTAATTCAACTCTTCCCTCAACTACAAGATTTTATATAATATCCATACCTTCTTAGGAAGAGGAGTCTTCAGAATGGACAATGATTCTGTTATGCAGTCTACAATTTCTTCCGCAGCTTCCGCATTATTCAGACAGAAAACCATTGCATCACCAATATCATTCTTCCGAGGCGTTAATCCACGCAGAATTTCCTCTAATTTGTCCCTCTGTCTAAAATACCAGGAATTTTAAAACTTTTGATACAAAATTAACAGTATTTGGGGAAATTTCCATTTAACGATGGTTTTGATGTTCCATCTTTAGGATAAAAGCAAATTTGAATATTTTTATATTTGTTGCTTGCATTTTTTTCAGTGCCTGGTGTCATGACTATTATGAATGGAATAAAAGAAGAAAAAATTCCACATGCTAATGACACAGTTGGAACATTAGTAGTAAAATAAAGAAAATCATGTATGTATTCCACTAGCACAGCCATCCCCACCACAATTAGAATTCACAGCTCCCTATTTTACTTTCTGATGCACAGAATCAATAAGCTTAAAATGAATATAACAGGTTAGTTCATGAGATCATAACAATGTTGAGAAAGGTGCTGTATACTCCCACCAACAGATAGGAATAGAAAACGGGCAAAAAGGACTCACTGTTCAATGATGACGAATCTAACCAAATTCAGAACATATTTAGCAACAACTATCATCAAAAAAGACTAACTGAAAAGCACCGAGATTAAGGGAGTTTCTAAGTAATATTATGACAAACATAGCAACATTTTAGGGATGACGTACTGTAACTACAAAGAAACAACCGGAAAAAGTCAAGCCAATTAGCAGTTAAGACAGCACTATAAATTGATGGAAGTTCATACTCTTCCTTAAGTGCACCCTTCTTGTTTGGTTCCTCCACAAATGCTTCTGTTTCCTGCTCTTCTGACATCCCATGCAAGTATGGATTCAAAGGTGGTGGCCTCCAAAATGATCCATTTTTGAACATTCGGAAATCTTCTGTCCTCCACTTGGTTGGAGCATCTCCCTGTAGAAAACAGAAGAATTTTTATTTCAGTGGTCTTTTATGTCATTCTGTTTGAAATTGTGAATTGTCACTAAAATGCTACTTGCCTGAAGAATTGAATAAAGCTTCCATCTATAATATACATGGGCTGGAGTCTGGTTTTCAAATAAAAACCTAAACCAAAAAGCAAAGCAAAGACATAAAACATATTACAAATTATTTAACAAAAGCAAATCAAAGGAAGCAATAAAAAAATTAAAACTAAACCCTGTTCAGAATCCTACCTCAGCTACCGAGTGAACTCAAGATAGCTACATCATGTACGCCTACAGCACAGCTGTGCAGAACATGTGCAACCACTCCATGCACATACATATGCTATTTGCAGAGTGGAGAATTCCACAAAGGCACAGCATCTCTCAGGGGTTAAAAGCAGAACAGAATCAGAAAGAATGGCTGTGCATGCCTCACAGTAAAGCAGAAAAATCATCAGTGTGAAGAGTCACCATAAGAGCAACTGCACTATGAGCAAAAGTGGTGCAGGAACTCGTAGCTTTACATTTAGGTTGCTCAGATTGAATACTAAATGACTTAGAAGTTTTTCATCAGTAAATTATCTGTGAGAACACTATGAAAAGATCAGAGTAAGAAGGGGCAGCAGCCCATTTTTAATGACCTGAGTATTTTGACCTACATATTTTCTGAATTTGTATATAACAAAGCACTTCAACCTTACTGCAAATAAAGTATTTTAAAAAGGTCAGTTAGTATTACCCTGAAATAGTTTCTCAGAGATTGCACTTTACAAGAACTTTGGAAAATGATCCTTTTTTTATTCCATTAATGACAAGAGCTAGAAATTTTGACAACTTCACCATGTCAGCTAAAGTTTAACCTGATTTGCACTGACATCAAAGAAAAATGACTCCCATCTCCTGCTTACAGTTAGAAATAAGGCTCCAGAAAGAATGGACTTTACATTGAGTTGGTCTGTTTGGAAGAATTTTTTGTTGTTTTCTTAAAATGTATGCTACTGCTTCCACTGATGATTATTAATCTCTCATAAAAGTAGGCATTAAGTATAATTTTATTTATTTATTATCTATATGTAGAAATGTGTTTTATAGTGTATATATCCTCATAAAAAGACAGCATAGGCATTTGTACAATTTTTAAGTCTGCACATAAAGATAAGAGATACAACTCTTAATAGTATTTCAGAAATGCAAAAGATTAGCAATAGTGAAAACAGTTAGTGCTACTTCAAATTGAAGCAATGTAATAAGCACCTGAACATCGGATTGTTGATTTCTCGGTTCATGATCATGGCTTCAAACATAGGCCCTTCTCGTACCACAAACTCTATCATTCGATGTATCAAAGCGAGCAAATTCCTACAACAACAACACAGTTAAAGAAAAATTGATTCAGACCTAACACTATATAAAACTACACTCCACCTAAGATACTACAACTGTGCAGAAGATTATTTTGCTGTATTGTTAAGGAAACTGTGTAAAAGATAAGGTAACATGGAACATATTATAGCCTTGCATCATAGACACGGGCATTCTAAATAAAAACATGCCTAGGAGTGGTGGAGTAAGAATTTAGGAGGATACCTCTTCCCTGAATTTCCACGGCTTAGCCTACAACCATCTCCTGCTTAGCAGAATCTTAATAGTTCTTATGCATAAAAATGGGCAACGAAAAACCAAAGTACAATTAGCTGAAAAAAACTAAGGCCTCACCTAAATTGTAGAGAACTAAGACCAAAGTGTTGGCTGAAGTTCTACAGAGGAATAAGTGGTGGAATATTATGCTCAAAATTAAACACACAGAGTTTTGAATAATCAGTAGAAACTGCATTCAACTTTCAAACTATCCAAGTATGAAAAGGAAAGCAAATAGCCTTCTTGATACCAAAGAGGGCAATGACTTTATTAAATTTAGATAATCTTTCTTTATCAAGACTTAACTATTGGCACAAAACAAAACTGTCCATCATTTCTTGTCATACCATGCAAAGTTTCCTCCCTCATACACTCAAGTGAACCAAATCACAACTTTAAAAAAAATAAATTAAAAAAAATAATCTGTGTTTGTTTCATTCAGTACTCCATCATGAGACAGGCAAGCAGCAGATGTGAACTGGTCATTTTTCAAGCCACATCTGAAAATGCAGAGCCACTTAAAAGGATGCTAACAGGAGACAGTCAAGTAAGCTTTATAAAGAACAGTAACCATCAGTTTCCAACCTTTGGGGTTTTTTGGAAACAGGATCCTGAATTTTCAAATATAGATGACCTACATATACCAGAAGCACATGTCTTTTGGATGTGAAACAAACAAATAAAAATATTTAAAAAAAAAAAAACACAAAAAGACCAAAAGACAAAAAAACCCATCACCCAAATTTTTACATTTTAAAATGTGCTTAGATGTAACAGACTGGTACTAGCTCTCATTATTAGATTTCCTTTTAGCAATGTTTTAATTATTAAAATTCAAAATCTGTTACACTGAACAGCTGCAGAATTTTCAATTACTTCTTAGTAATGAGCTGATTCTTTACCATTAGTATTCAAAGTTCTGCCATAGATATAATGTACTAGATCAAAAAATATTTTCAACTTTAAAACATGGTAATAAAAACCTTCCCCTGCCATCTGCAAACTTAGCAAACGTTCTAGTTTATAGCAGCTAGCATTAAACGCGCATATGCCTCAAATATTATACAGAAAACCAGCTACCTACAGCTCTATTTTCCTATCTGTTTGCTTTTTATAATCCCAGAAACACTGTAAAGAGGACACAGTCCAGTAATTCTGTAGCCATTTTATTTACAGCAGTGTTCTGAAACAGCAAGAGTGTTCTTGTTATATGAACTGTATTTGAAAACATCAGTAAGGAAAAAAAAATTACAACTAGCTTTCAAGCCTCTGAGCTATTATGCAATGCATTTATTTTAAGGCAAGTTCAATATCATCATTTCTGGCTTCCTGCAGAACCATGCCACTGGCTTTCATCTAATTTTTCTTTCATCAAGTACAATCAAGTTGCATAATAGCAGCTTATGTGAGAACAAGGACATCTGCTTTGGAAAGACCTCAGATGTATTGAGAGAAGATTCAGTACATCTCATATCTGAAAGATGGTGTTATCTGTATTTTGGTTCACAACTTGAAAGTGAATTTCTCAAAGGAAAAAAAGGATTTTATATACTCAAGGTTTTCTGTTTAACAAATACTAAGTAGGAAGAGATCTTAAAATCAGTATTGAAAACTTTCAAACAAAGGAGAATAATTAAACATATTATCCCACAGAACTCAGTCCAAATTTCTGCAGGATGTGATGCCCTCTAATAGTCTTAGCAGTTGTCTTTGCACCTTTGAAAGTCATTGAGGGAAAAAAAAATTCAAATACAATTCAATTAACATGAGATTTCCTATCATAGGAGTTTTCAAAATACTACAGTAAATAAAATGGAAACATATGTTTCTCTGAAAGCTAATTACTCTGTAAACTTGTACAGTTTTGCACATGCTTGTAAATGTTCTGAAATCAAGACTCCTGGTCACCCTAATTAGGCACATCTCTAACCAACAAAAATTGTACTATCCTAAAATTTCATCAGAAATACTATTGCAGTTAAGCATATATTGACAAACATCTTAATACACTACTAGAACTAGCTTCACAAAACTCTTTCTTCCCCCCAAACACACGCAAAAAAAAAAGAAAAAAAAAAAGGGGGGGATTTTGTGACAATTAAAACAGTGTAGTAAAAGAAGAGGACAGTTTTAAGTGCATTATTTTAAAATGTCATTTAGCTTAAGTTGGCCAACAAAAAAACTTTTTCAGTTATAATAAAACCACATTTATTGGAGCCGATCGTACCAATGTCTGGTCAAAAACTGTATACTTTCCCAATCCATCCCATGATGTTTTCCTGGTCCCCCGCTGCCGCAGACAGTTCAGCTGGTGTTGCTCACCAAGGCCAATGTCAAAGAGAATTTGGTATCTTTTGTGCTTACTTTTAAAAACAGTGTTGTGTTCCTATGTCTGAGAAAAGGTTTTAGCTTAACTGAGCAAGAGCATACCTAGACTAGTGTGAAGGTAGAAGCATTGTTGGCAACCAAAATGTAAAAATACCCTTGCAATACAGAACTACCTTTTCCAGTGAACTGTTGCATGTTAAAAAAAAACACCAGAAATTATTTTTAACTGAATTTGTTATAAATTGTACAAGTCAGAAAAAATGGAAAAAAAAAGGGAAGAAGGAGAGACGGAGGAGGAGGAGGAGGAAGAGGAGAGACGGAGGAGGAGGAAGAGGAGAGACGGAGGAGGAGGAAAGAAAGAAAGAAAGAAAGAAAAAGAAAAAACCCACAGCACCACACCGTAGACAGCTGCATCCTAGCTATGAGGTACTCAGGTATTCACCCCAGGACTTACACAGCATCTCTAAGACAAACTGTTTCGGCCAGTTTGTTCACTCACAAAACTACTCTGCAACTACTTTTAGTGTTCAAACTAAACGCAAAAGATAATTACTTAAATTTATCCTCACTAAAAAAAGAGTTATTACGATAAGGATAGTAAGACCGTAAAATACATACATTTCTCTGAAGTGTGATGGAAGAACTATTGCTCAGTCAAGCCATTACCTTTTCCTCAACATCACCATTTTCCTTTAAAATTCCGAAGGGGAAATTTTCTATATTTAGATCAGTAATAATAAAGAAAAACATGTACCTTTCTGTTGGGATAACCACTTTGACTATGGCTTGCGACAGAGTCTGTATATGAAGTCACATCAGATAATAAACATAGAATATGTGAGTATTGTTAACAAGTAACAAGCAAAAATATACATATGCAATGAAAATACTACACATCTATCACAAGTTTTGCAGGCAATCACTGCTGTGAATTTATAACTAAGCAATTACACAAAACGTAACTGGTTGTGTCAGTGAACCATAAAGGTTCACCAATTGCAAAGTATCAGAACATTCCTGTCAGAATGTACATTGATGCACTGAATAGGTACTATGCTGAATATAATTAAGAAAAGAAGTTCTTAAGTTTATGAAAAGACTCTAAACTATTTGACTTGGATCAAATAGTTGGTATTACTTTATTCCCAAGTCTTAAAAAAACAGCCCTAACATTTAAGTGTTATTCAATGAATCAACACATTCTTACATATGTAAATCAGATTGGTCTATGATTACAAGATACTTACCCTTTAATCAGCTAATATTCCAGAAATAAAAAAAGTTTGAAAACTTACTCCATAATTAGCATAAATACTTACTCAATGTCCAGATTAATTACCTTCTACACAAAATATCAACTCCTCTAGTGTAAAAATAATGCTACGCGAATTAAAATGTAGTATTTTCTCTAAGGTAAACAATTTAGATACTGCAATTTGGCAGCCAACAAAAGGGGGGGACGTAGGAGAAAAAAATCCAGGGAGCCTGGAGGGGGAAAATGATAGCCAGATAAATCAAGACCCAATATACTGTATCCTAACACAGATGTGAAACCGTTTCAGGAATTAAGAAGGTTCCCTTGGGTTATAGTAGGGAGCCAATGAGTTTGTACACTAGGGGCTACCAAAGTCAGCCACAACAATGCAAATCTATGAAGCCACTGAAATACTGTCACAGATGTAGTATTTAACAATGAGATACGGCCCAGGGTACTGTAAGTTACCTTCTCAAAATCCTCCTTGTTTTTTGGTGGTGGTAACATTGGAGCATTAGGATTCTTCAATCTCTCCCTAGGCTGGGCATTAAAAGGCAGTCCTGACGGAGGAGGTGGGAGGGTATGCTCCATCATAGAAGGTGGAATGTATATTGGATGTGGTGGTATAGGTACAGCTTTGCCCCAGCCTAGCTTCATTTCAAATGACATAATCATCTTGCCTGAAAAAGTGAAAGAAAAAGTAAAACAAAATTACCATTATGTTATAAATTGGTTCTGAGTTACATCACGATTTATCTCCAAGTGTAATGTTTAGGTTTGCCTGCCATGGTTTACTTTTTGGTTACATTGTTGATTAGTGTATCACATCTGTAAGATTACATCACATGCAAATGATATTAGATATTTTATTAACTTTTCCCCGATGTACATTTTCAAGAGACTACAGTACATAATTAATTGACTTGTTGGGGGGAAAATGTTTTTTCAAATTCTTTTAAATCTGATATTCAGCACATCAGGATGAACAGAGTAATTCTTATATATTATTTGTCCATTTCAATTCTTCAAAATGTTTTGTTTGTAATAACAAATTTCCAATTGTATTATTCAAAACCAAATGTAACAACCAATTAGAACACCCACATACTGTAAACCTAATGGTCCTACTAGAAGACCATTTTATAGTAAACTATGTGAAGGGCAACTTTAAATTTTTTATTCTTTTTGTCTAGGATGCCGATTTGTGATTTTCAGATTCTTCCTGAACTCTAAAGACATAGCTTTCTTCATCACATGAGATTTTTTTTCTTTATTTTCAAATAAAATATAGACAAGATAGTGCATGTGCAAAACTACGCATCTAGCGTACTACAGTTATCTCTTCAGTATATAGCCATTATTCAAAAGAACATAACATATTTATCACCAATTATTGTTCATATCCTGTGCACTAGTTAAATTTATTCACCAAAAAAATGTATTGTTGGTAAACAAGTAATAGATTACTTCTTCAAATACTCTGTTTATAGAGACATTATCAAACATTACTTCCCACTCACACCTTCAAAACAATCAGAAATTTTCTGTCTTTACCCACAGCAAAAGCCACCAGCCTTTTTGTAGGCTATAATTAGTCAATATTCAGCTGCCAGTAAAATATACTAAAATCACTGCCAGCATAGTATCCTGTGGAGTTACAGCATACCAACACTAATTTGATCAAGTAATTTAAAGATATGCTTACTCCTCAATATTCCTACACAGATAATCACAATACCAAAATGAGAAATCTGTTTACCATTTAAATTCTTTAATGCCCTTTCAGCATCTCTCCTGTTCATAAAGGCAACAAAGCCACAATTTCTTTCTCTTGCTCTTTCTTCATCGGTTCTTGGCCACATAATTTTAACACTTGCCAATGGTCCGAAGCGTCCGAATTCTTGACATAACATCTCTTCATTCATCTACATGAAAAAAAGATAAAAATTAGCATCTTGCTGCTGTGTTTCGTTGTCTAAATGTCGAGATTTTGAGTTTCTTGAAAAACAAGAATTGACATCTCCCCAGTGCAGTCAACTTTAAAAATAGTAATTTTTAAAATTGCATTTTAAGCTGAGCATACTCGAATTTTTGAAGTATGATTTAGCTTGCACAGAGATACCCATGGAAAAATAATTTTAACTGAGTATTTTTGCATCTAGTAAAATGATAGTCTAAAACTTAACTTTTGAAGTAGCACATACAGAGCATTTATTCAAATTAGTACTGCCTCTACAGTCACCAATTGTACCTAGTATATGGGTTTAAACATATGCGCACAGCTTAAAATAAAGAGTGAGGGAAAACTGGCACTAGAAAGAAATTCAGCTAGACCCAAATATGCTAACACTGCACTTCACTCCTTGGTTCCAAACTTACTTGAGGATTAATGTTTCCAAGATACAAATTTGTTGTGCTTGGATCTCCAACATCATGTGAACCTGGTGCATAATCATCCAGTACTACAATGATGTAGGAAAAAAACAGAAAGAAAGAAGTCATAATCCTCGCTATGCATTTATGTGACAACATTATATGGAATGAGAAAAGAATTTATATTACCACCAGATGATCTGTTTCTTCTTGAAGGAGCATCCACTGAACAAATCGAAGAAAAAAAGATATACTTTAGTCTACAGATTTTGTATCCTGAACAAACATAAAAAAACCTCATCTACTTACTTGAACGACGCTGGCCATCTGAATCAGACTGAGGTGGTTCGAAACGACTCAATCTACCTTTTGTTTTATGTCTTTCATCACGCTCCTCTTGTATTCTACAAAACAAATTAAGCATAAATTACAACTTAATGCCATCCTGGGGTTTTTATTCTAAAGTTTTCAATTATCTTTAGAATTAAGAGAATTTTTAATATTTTTAATTTTTAATGGGCTTGTTGAAAATTTGGAATTTCCAGAATGTCTGAATTTCTGTTTCATCAACTGGAATATATCTACCAGAACTACTTCAGCCTCATGCTTCCTCATTCATAGTGTCAGGGTGTTCAATCTTAAACAAAACTTAGGTGGTTTGAAAAGTAGTTTATAAGACCAGAAATAAGAATTATGCTCTAAAAAAGTGACCCAAATTCCACATCCATGTGCCAGGGATCCACTGACCATTGAGAAGACTTTTCAAGATGCACACAACTCCTTAATGTCTGTTTCTCCTCCTACCTTTTCTAAGCTCTTTATTCGTGCAGTCTGTCACCTGACAACTGATAGGACTACTTCCAGAACACACAGGAATCTTATTTTATACCTCTGAGGATGGTACTCAAACAATTAACTATTTGGCTCTTTGTAGTTTGGCCTTAAATCCTGGTATGAAGATACTGTGTCCCAGAAATACAAAGCTATGAGCAGATAGCAGTGAAGTTCAAACACTACTCACAAGCCATTTATGAATTTATAATGAAGTACCTATTGCTTTCTAATGCATAGAGATTATTTTGTTTTCAATTTCACATCAGGGCAAATATATGTAATAGCTGCATTCAATATATGTGCTTCTCTTTCTGTTGTATCACACACTGAGAAGTGGAAGAATCTGCTTTTTGAAGCATTACTCAGCTTGTTTTTAAAGTTATGAAAGCTGAAATACATCTCTAAACTTTAATTACAAGTCTTATTTCTGCATTAATAAAGAAGTACAAGATTACACTACAATTCCTCTGGATACAGTTTTAAAGACACGGGCAAAATTTAATCTTGTTGAGTCTGACAAGCATTTCAATTTGCTACCAATCTCTTTGCTACATTCCCATGCCCTGTTTTGAGTAGAAGAGAACTAATTCTCAGTGATTTTACCTGGTAGCTGAGTCTTCTAATTAACTGTATTTTCTGATTTTAACAGCATATTTTTTTCAGATAGTGTCTGCTTCTAGTAGTGATAATACCTAGCGTTTAGAATTAGTAACAAGGATTGGTATGTAGGTAATTGCTGAATCTCATGTATCACGTTGGGGAATGCAGAGTAAATGCTGCACCTCTAGAAGGACTGGACAGTTCTGGTGACCCTAAACTGACCAGTAAGGTATTCCATTCCATATATGCCATATCCAGTATAAAACCAAGGGATCACGAGGGTCGGGTGATTCATTTGCTCCTTGCTCTCTCTTTTTCAATGGCTGGCATCTGAGGAGGACTGTTCTGCCTTCAATCCCAATCCATGTGTTCCAGGATCCAGTCCCTCAAACTGGTTCCCATCTGCTGCTGAGCCTAGTCTGGGACTTCTGCCACAGCATCAGTGGTGATGGTGATGTAATTGCCATCAGGGGGTTGGGTTAGATACTGGTTTCATATATATTTGTATAATGAAAATAATATAAAGTAGTTTTAGTTTTCTTTTCCAACCCATAAGTTGCTCTCTCCCTTATTCCCTTTCTCTTCCCCATAGGGGGCAGGGAGAGGGGTTAACACATAGCATCTATAACTCAGTGGCCAGCCCTAACCCTTGACACCCCATCAAGAGAAAAGTCAACACACAAAACCTGAACATCCTCATTCTGCACAATACCTCCTTGTCTTCCTGTATCTAACTTTAACAATGGATGAGATCATGTTAACAAGTGTTCTCATTTACATGCTCAAATTTGCTAATTTATAAGTGAACTGCTTCCCAAGTTCCACTTACAAGTAACATACTGACAACAGCTGTCAAAGAAACAAACCTAGGTATCCAATTCAATCATCAAAGCTTCTAGTCACACCTAACTAATCCAAAAATCATCTTCGGTAGCTTTGGAAACATAGCCAGTCATTCACTTACTGGGATCTCTGAGGCACTTTATGTATTTATATGGGTGTTTTTTTGGTTTTAATTACTCTGGATATCACTCTGCTTAGGAAGGCAGTACTAAGCTGTTTCAGAGGTCACAAGCACACATCTCTGGCATGCAAAGAATTCCATTCATTTCAGCAGACAAAACCCAGATGGGGGTGTGGGTTTTTTTTGTTTGATTGGTTGGGTTTTGGGTTTTCTGGCTTTTTTTGTCTTTTAATCATTTTATAGCCTCAGGTCAATGCTAGATTTCAAGCCAGCAGTCCTTTTCAGCAATGGTGGTAACCACTCCAATCACCAATTAGCATAATAAAGTGCAGAGAACTAGTTAGATAGCAACTGATTACCCAGACAAATCACAGAAACCTACAGTGAGCATCTACCAGCATGGGTTCCTACTCTTTAATAATTATTGCCATTGTGACTTAAGTTATAGCACTCTACAGGCATTTGGGGAAAAAATAAGACAATAACCTACTCTGGGAAACAGTTTAGCAAGAGTAATAAAACAATGAATACAACTTGCATCTTCTTTATTTTCAGTAAAAACTAGTCAAACTTACTGCTTTAATTCTTCTTTAAAAAGTTCCAAATTGCTCTTTTTCTTTTCCTTCTCTCCTTTCTTCAAAGGCTAAAAATAAAGATACATCAGCCAACATTTCAGCAGATAAAATGAAACAAAAATAAGAACTATATATAACAAAATTTTACATAATTTCCATGCATATTTTACCCACAGCTTTCAAATCAAGTAAACTACAGAAGAAAAAAACAGAACAAAACAAAAAAAAAAGACTTGAAAACATTGAGACTGAATACATGAAACACAAAGCTAGAAAAGTGTATGTTAAACTAAACTTTGTTATACAGCATGTATCTTCTACTCTTTCTACAACATACAAATTTTAACTCTGTGTTGTATTTTTCAGTTATTCCACTTAGAAATTTAAAAACTGACTACAGCCCTAGCAAGTTGTCATGCTCCAATTAAATTGATGTGTGTACATATATATGTAAATTACATATATATATTCAAATATTTTATCCACACAAAAAAAATTCTATGTAAAAAGAATTTCCTTCTCTTGCTTCCTTTTGGATATAAACAGATCTGAAGAAAACAGTTACTCTAAACATTTCAAGATCCTCACATAAAACACTCCTGAATGACAAAGAATACGGATATTGTAATGCTTTTTTTTTACTGTAATGTATGTACCTTAACTAACTAATGTGAACTCTTGTCTTCAACATTGTTTTTATATAACCAAATTTAAATGAAAACGTTTCTAATAGGCAGACATACAAAATATTTATTGTGTTACACACTACAGCTTTGGAAAAACTGGACTTCCTACTCACCCCAGGCAAAGTTGTTTGTTTGTTTTTGTTTTTGGGGAGGGTCTGCCAAATAAATAAAATCATTTTTACCTCAGTATCTTCAATCACCATTGGACAGGGCAAGTGAGTAAACTGATTGCAATTACCTGATAAATACCTAGCATTTATGACAAATTTGAAAAGCACTAATATTCTTACAGTACAAACACTTGCATATGACAGAACAGAGCTCAGTATAATAAAAATGCTACAATTCATTCCTGTAACTGTAAAGCTTTACATACAATGAAAATCAAAACTGCCATCCAGTATTAACCCACTAATCTAAATGTGAGTTTTGTTTAAAGCTGGAGGGAGGCTAGGATAGGATTACCCACAATTACCCCATGATGTCTTATTTCCCACACTAACAGGCACTATCATATTTGTTTCACTTAAGCTTCAAAATTATAGTTAGCTCTAGTAGACTTTTAAAGACACCCAAAACATTAATTACACATTACACATACACAGTAGTAACAGTAATCATATGTAACTATCACTTGACTTCACTAAAGACTAGGTTTGTTCATAATATTTCCATTACCTTTTAAATCTCAGTTTAACAAAAAGTATCAAACCATGCAGAAGTCAAAATAAATAAAAATAAGATGTTTGGCTTCAAAAATGTGCAAGTTCTATAAGTGATTTGGCACAACTCAAAGAGCTAAAGGGACTTTTCAAACATCACCACAAAAAACAATACAAAAAACCTCACCAAGAAAAACTTTGATCAATGCAAAGATCTTTTTTTGGTTTTAAGTATAAAAACCTAAAAACAGATGGTAGCAAGAAGAACTGCTTATAAAACTTCACAAATTCTCAGGATTGGAGATACTGTTACTTTGTAACCATCACTAAATCTGTATTCATGAGATCTCTCTCTCAATTAGCAGAAACAGTAAAAACATCCAGCAGCCAAATCAAAGCATGGTACTAGATACATCTCATGCTGGATCCATGGCAACTGGACCTCTGCATTTCATAATCCTGTCACTTGCCATGGGATTAAGCAAATCAAAATTTCCACTTGCTTTCAATATGTGATAAATGTAGATAAAAATACTGTGTAAGATCACACAGACCTTTTTCTAAGCACTTCTAAATGCTTTCTATGTATAGGATTAATATTAAAATAAGAAACTTACAGGCTTTTTGGTTTCTATCATCAAGAGGGATGGAGGCTTCTCATTAGATGGCTGGCTTGGTTGATTTTTCTGATCTGAAAATCGTGATGACGGCTTATAGATTTTACCCCGTTTTTCATCTGTTTCATGCTCCTCTGAAATTAAAGGCAAATTAAAAACCAAATTGTGTTAACTAATGCTGCACAATACTGATCATTAGAAAGAGTGCTATTCTTTAGTCTTGTTCACTCAATTCAATATATTATTTCATTAAAAATAAAAAGCGATAATACAAACTTTCTGTAATTTAACATCTTTTAGTACGAAGAAAAAGAACATTCATTTTAAAACAAAGCATTTTTTCCTCCGAAGTTTAGAAGAACAATCACACCGTCACCTACTTAGTGAGTCAAAGCATAAAGTAGATTTTACATCAAGTTTTCTTTGCTGCTGCTAATGTAATATTAAAATGCAATCAAAGTCAATCTTTCCTCTTTACTCAAAGCCAAATGATCCACCACCCCCAAAATAAAGTTAGTTATACCTTTAGATGCATTAACGATTCCTCCTCTTACAAATGTTTTCACTTTATTACCATCACTTCCTTCAAAGGCAGCAAGGAATTCTTCATAAATTTCTGCAGCAGCCTTCTCATCCTCCTACATAGCAAATGTTAATCTATTTACTATCATCACAGAAAAACTTTCACTAGACAGCTATTCTTAAATTAGCTATGTGACATTACTTATTTATTCTAGAGTTCATGCTAAAAACTACACCAAGAGTTTCAATTTTAGACATAATCCAAATTTCTGAGAAACGTGGGAAGAACACAGCACATAATAAGTAAAGTAAATATGTTCAGATATGACTGTTCATTTACAAGAGCTTATAAGGCGATTTAACATTCAAAAGATGGCAAATAGAAAAGATCACATGAGAGACTAGCATTATAAGGCTGGAGCTTTGTTGACGTAAGCATCAGAGAGCAGTATGTATCCCACTTTACCCATTACTATCAACCCATGTGACTGCAGGATATTAACAGGATCACCTTCAGGTATTTCCCAGAGAAGTTAATTCAATGACCTAATAAAGCTGAGTGAGAGACTAATTTTAACACTACCATGTCTTTTTAGGCTAGTATTTCCAAAACCATGGCAGCAGTTATCCCACTGAAACACAGTAAGAGTTGTGTGTAAAATTCAAAGCCCAAAATTTTCAAAACTTCCACCTTAAGGAACTACAAGCTATGTATTTCCTAAAATCTGTACACGCCTGAGTATCCTAAAAATCAGTATCAAATTCTGATGTTTTTATTAATTCCAAGAGAAGCCATTAGATAAAAATGTGTTACAGAATAACAAGGATGCATACTGAAACAGTTTCAGAGATGACAGGAACTCCAATTACTGAAATGCAACGATAGAGCAAATGAAGAACAGAAAATAACCTATGGTGATGGCTCTCTTCATTTTGAGCCAGAGTACTTGATTTCTCACACATAAGGAAAGAGAAGCAAGCCTCTCTCTCTTAATGACATAGATGCCAAGAACAAGTTAAATATGTAAAATATAATTCACTTCCATTCTTAGAAAACTACAAGTATCAAAGAAATTTAGTGGAAAAGCTGGTTGTAATCTAAAAGAACCATTTCAGCTCTGTATACAAAATAAAATTTTCACTGAATACCATTACCTTCTTTTTTAGTTCTTCTTGCTCCTTCTTGCTCAGAGTCCTTTTGGCAGCACTCATTTTGCCAATACTGAATGCTTTGAGTTTGCTTTCCATTAAAGGCTGAAAGAGTAGTAAGAACATAAACATTAAACTGTTTACAAAACAACTGATGTTACTTTTTACCTTGATGTAGACCAGAAACTATCTACCTGAGGTAGAAAGAAGTTCTCTCTGAACATAAGCTATTAGCCATTTTCTTCAAAATATTTGTGATGCTCTTACACAGTGATGCCTGAAACTTTTGCATTGACAGTTCTTAAAAAAAGCTCTTAGTTTAATAAAACATCAAGAGAAATAAGTATGGTAAAAAACATAACTGTCATATTATTAAAATAATTCAGATGCCAACTGCATAAAAAGAGTTTCCTCTAGGAATAATTTTCTTTGTGAAGTTTTATTTCTAGTATCAGCTTCCTATTCAGAATATTTCCATACAAAAAAGCACTGTGCAAAACAACTGTTTGAAATACCTTCATTTTACAATCCTTGATTAGTATCACAAACATCTCTTACATCTGTGCCAAGCATATGACCAAAATAGCTCATATTTCTCTGAAAAATGTTCCTTACTTGATTAATACGGAAACTATCAGTTACAAGCTAATGCAGCACTCTCTGTGGAGTTACCTGGTTTACAACACTATGTTTGTCAACACAAGCTGCTGTGACAGGTTTATCAGGAGCTTTTCATGCACCTGTTGTTAAAAGTTCGTAAAATCCAGTTTTCCTGTTGTTTGAAAGACACCTTATATTTCAGCATTACAAACAATATACAACCTTGGCAAAACGTGGACATATTGCCATGGCACAGCAATGCAGACAAAACAAATACCACACTCCTACCCAAGGCTTATCCTGTCATCAGGAAATAAACTCTTACAGTAATGCTACACGATACTCCCAGATCAACCACATGAATATGCATGTTCTAATTACACAATGGAAGCAACTGTAAGATAACCAGAGTTCTGGCACTAAGATGTTCTCAGTTTAGAAAAGGTCTCAGAAAAAAACCAAACATCATCATGTTCAAAGTGGCTGGAACAACATGAAGTTAATTCAACTAATTTATGCTTGCTAGTTACACTCCAGTAGGCAATTATAACATTATTATTAACTATATGCAGTTTCACAGAGCTAACAACAGAGCTATACAAAACTTAGAAGTCCTTCATCCTTCAAAAAATGGAAAAAAATAACACAGTGAAAAGGGTAAAGCAAATGATGAAAGCAGAGAGAAATCTTCTAGCTGCGCAATCAAATCACTGTATGACAGCAGACTTCCATTAAACATAACGCTGCAATGACTGTAAGAATGCACAAGGTACTGATGCCCTAGTTCCATCAACACCACAAAATATTCAAAAGAGACTTGAGTAATTGTCCAAGTTGTAGTAAATAAATTAATAAAAAGACTTATTTCTTTATGAAAAGGTTCTGCTCTCAAAACTTAAATAATGTTAAATTACAAGCAATTTAACAGCTGGTAATAGACTTTTTAATATAAAAAAAAAAATCAAACTGAAATCTTGAAGGAACTCTAAACCACAGAATGAATTGTTTGGTATTAATGTTCCTTTGGCTCTTGCTACCTGTTTCCATTTTAGCTCAGAAATAGCAATGTACCAACCACATGACCAAGCAGAGGTCTCTCAGAGGAGGATGGGGCACGGGGAAGACTATGCAATTATTCTTACCTTTTGCTTTAAGCATATTCTATTAGAAAGAAAAGGATGAAATCAGGGCCACGCTATCTCGTTTTTAAAAAGCCAACTGTATAAAAAAATATACTTAAATATAGTGACTCTTACAATTAATCACCGTTTATTTTAAACTATTCCTCGGAAGAAGAGAAACATATACAGAGTCTTTACAGCTTCTTTTTGTTCAAGTATCTATTATGAATGCAATATCATGCAGCAAAGCTTCCCACACTAGTCACTGTTCACAAGCTTCAAGGAATATTTTTAAACATTAAAATCAATGGTTCATTTACAAACACCTGCAGATTAGATACCCAATGCACCAGAGTATACCTGTTTCAAATAGTTTTCTTTAGAGAACAAGCCTACTCTGAATTTGGGGGTTATATGGCTTTTCAGGGGGCTTTCTTTGTTGTTTTTAAATAATTTGAACTTACATGTGTATCAGCAGATCCAGTGGTGTGTACTGCATCTGGCACTCTGACCTGGAAAGAGCACAAAGAGGAGGTGACACACAGAAAAACAAAAAAAGTCTGTTTATTCAGTTCTTCAAATGTGATTTCCATTTCAACTTCAATGTCCACATACAAAAGAATAAAGATATATGTAATGTATTTTAATGATATATCTGAACAGGGTCACAGCATGAACTATGTCAATATAAGGCAAATAAGGGATTAAAGACAGACTGTTCTTGATACCGTTAAAAACATCTAAATTTCCACAGCTGGATTTTATAAACATGCCACTAACACCCATGCAAGGAAAAAAAAATTAGGTTTATTACACTGAATGTGCAAGAGTTACCCTTAAAGGCTGTTCAAGATTACATTAACTGCTTGACTGTATTTGTCTTACTATAAAAATCATCTCCAAAACTGCTCTTAGCAGGTTGTGCATAGATGGAAGCTGGCCACCTCAACCACACTATTTTAAATCCAATTAGTGAGTATGTAATAATATTATTAAACTTCAACTGAACTTTAACATGTAAATCAGCATATATACAAAAGTTACATTGGCTGTCTTTTTAAACCAGGTTTTTAAAAGAGTTTAAGTGACAGAGAACACTCCAACAAACAGGACTGAATGCATTTTTAAACTATGTAATGTCCAAATTCCAGAAAACCTCACTGACATAATATCTACTACTAAGACACAACACAATTCCTATCTAAATCAAAATCTAAGTCTAAATATAACATTTCCATTCGCTGAAATCTGTTCATTAGTTAGAGAATATTAGCACTTTTCTACTAGAAACAGTAATATACAGTGATCACCTCCAGTCTTCCAAAAAGGACAAGCACCAAATGCTATGCTAGATGATAATTTACTAGACTTCACATCACACTTTTCATTTCCCAACATGCTTCTTCATCAACTAAGATGACTTAACTCTGGAAGTATATTCCTATATCTTACAGTCAAATAAGTTTAAAAAAAAAAAAATGGTAGACAGCGCTTAAAAAAATCAGAACTAAGTCCACAAAGGTAAAAAGAGACACAAAGATACAACCCTTAAAAGGGAGAAGTAAAACACTCCCATGAATGTTTCAAGAGAAAGGAGGGGGGAAAATCCAAACAAAACCACTCCAATTATGTCTTACTCTCCAAAACCTCCCAGATCTGTTTATCTGCAAGACTATGTATTACTCACAAGGCACATCTTTGAAAAGAAGGTAATAAAAAGTTTTGTTCATATATACTTGTAGCAGTCCATTAAGATACACATGGAAGCAACTATCACAAGCATCTTTTACTAATACTGCTGCCTCCACATTTCTGCTCTGTATTCCATGCTGGAGTTTTGTGAATCACAATTGCCTGTGGCATTCCTACAGGTAATCTGTTATACACACCTCTACACACTGCAAAAACATAGCTTAAGGAAACCTGTCCACCCCCAGGGTTTATGAACGTATAGCACAACATTATATAGGTAAAAGACTGCACACAAGAATTTGAGAGCTTGAAAATGGCAGTCATCCTGCTGCCAGCTGCCACCCTGCAGCAACCAATACATCAGTTACAGCCCCACCCTTAAAAAAAGTAATTTTCATACCTGCAGTTAAAATATAAATCTCAAAAGTGCACTGATACAAAGCTGTCTGCTTTAGTGTACTAACTGAATCAAGGCATTGCACCGCTTGAGGGAAGGAGGTTGTTTGACAACAGCAGAATGAAATGACAATTTCTCAGTTCTCCACATCTGTTTCACTTACAAAAGTTTTGGAAAGCAACACCTTCCAACTAGGATGGGTGCTGAAGTGGCTTTCAGGGAAGACATAGCACACTAATGAACAGTACCAATACTCAGTAAAATGACTCAATATGCTGAGGAAGAACTTAAAATAAGTAACAGACACTAAATCTGTTTCTCCAGCAACAGAACAGATGATACTGGTCGGAAAGGCTTTCAATACATGGTAGCACACAGAGATTCCATGGGCTAAGAACAGAAAAGCAGGCAAATGATCAAAGAAGTCTAGAAGTCACCAAGGCAGAAGTACAGTAACACTCCCCAACCCGCCAACAGGGATCACAGCACTGTGCAGCAAGCTACCCCAAATGTTACCCAATCAAAAGAATTTCTACTAAGTTGCACTCTGAAAACGTCTAAAAGCAATTTTAGCTTTTAGAGCAACTCTGTCCCACAGCGACTAGCAGCTTTGCAGAGCCAGATTATTCTCCTTGAACAGTTCTTATTTTTAAGGTATTCTCTTCCCATTGTTAAGTTTATTCCATACTTTTGGTAATGCTTCTAACCATCCATGCAACTGTACCCATAAGGCACAAGATTAAAAGATTCTTGACAAAATTACACATTGCAATCTCCCAGTTTCTAAAGCAGTTATTAAAAAAAAATAGTTCTCACAGCACTGCACTATGCATCCATCAGCATTGCCCTGACAAAAGGGGCAATTTTGTTTCCTTAACAGTTAGACCAGCTGAGTTGACTCAGCAGAATCACAGTGTCTTTCTAATATTCAAAGAGAGGATGCATTTCAAATGTTGCCCATCTGTGTTGAAACCCAGAACAGGATTATTTTTTCTTCTCATCATGTTAAGTAGCTCAACTGAACCAACTGGTGAAGAAATATACTTAAAGCTCCGTCCTGCACCTGATGATGTATGACATGTGAGCATAGCTCCTTCATGTCCAAACCACTGAGAGAAAAAAAATGGGATGAGTCCATCTTCCAGTCACTGCCAGCATAAAAAGTCTATACATGTCCTTACTCCCAATTCACTGCCTCTACCATTCTGCATGAAACTTATTCCTGCCCCTGCCAACCAGACTATTTTCCAGCTAGATCACTTTCTCAATCACTTTCACTGCACAGGTCCCTTAAAGAACTATGCCAGCATAATTGAACTAGCAACGCAGGCTGTTGAAATGGCATTCCAGTAAAACACTGCCCTGTCAAACACATTCTTAGAGGTTAGGTCACTCAAAGTGCCATCACTCAGTCTAGCCAAATATACCCAACCTTCAAAAAGAAAAAAAACGCAAAACCCACAACATACAACTTCAAGGGACTGTAAAAATGAGACTTATGACAAATTTCCTATCAGAAAGTCAAAGCAGACAACCCCCTCTCAGATTCTGATGTTTAAATTCTCTTCCACCTTCATGGCAGCTTTCAAAGAACAGACAAGGGACAACTGCCCCACCAAATCTTCCTTCTAGTGAGAAGTGCAAGTGCCCACAAATCCAGCTCTTTGTAGTTTCTCCAAGTTTATCAATCTCTGGGTAAAACTGGCATGATCATGTTATTTCACAAATATTTAAAATACATTGTATAACATATCAATGCCATTTAGTAAAACTGAAAAAAAAAAGGGGGGCAACAAAAGCTGCCAATAAAACCCAGAAGACAATTCCATAGCCTTCCAAATGCTGTATGTTATTTTTACAGCCCTAATGGCTGCAATTTAAACATAAATAAAACCCCTGCCCTTGAAAATACTAATAGCTTTGGGATAAAATGTTTAAAAGAAACTCTAGTCCAAGACTCTCTTGCCCCATTTCAAGACCTTCCATTGATTCTGCCCCCATACTAGGCAGCTGATCACACTGAACTGGATCACTTTTCTCAATTTAACTGATCACCTAGGAAAGAGAGAGTTGGGGAGGTTCAGCCAAGCCAGTTTCTAATTCATACATAGCAGGCCCCTCCCCTGCCCTCCAAAAAATCATGCCAAAAAAACTAAAGAGGACAATGTTTGGGAGGAAAAAAGTAGCTAAATCTGGGACTGGTTTGCGTCAACACTGACACCAAGGAAAAGCAAACGGAATCACAGCTTAAATTACAATTTAAAATCCAGCAAAGGTGAGGTTTCCAGCCCAACATGTGGTTTTTATTCCTTTCTCCATCAAACTGTCTTATGGCTCTCCTGCTCCTGATCACCGGCTGAACAATATTACAGGGCAGTTAAACATTGTCAATTTCACTAGACTGCTGCATCTAATGGGCATTCACCACACAGAGATCTTACATTTTCACTCTTCACACACCTTAACTTACCAAGGAAAGCTGTCCATTCACAAGCAAGTAATCATTGTTCTTCAACATTTCATTAACACATCATTTACACTAAAGCCTGAGAAATGCATTTAAGATTAAGGAATGTTGTTAAAAATCCTTAGAATGAAAAAGGGAAACCTACTTGATTCTAGTGGATCTTACTTAGTCCTAGCTTGATACAAGTGGATAATCTCTTCAGTCTTATTGTACCCAAGTTGTACAGTATTATAGGTAAGAGCAGTGAACAGTTACTATTCTCAGAAGATAAAATAAGAAAACGATAGAGTCACTGAGCAGCTATTATTTCACTACATCAAGATAACTGACCAGAATCAGTATTTGCTATCTCAGAATCATATCCTACACTGACCTTATGTGCAGCCTTGGGGAATCCCTATTTTCTCTTCATTAATTTTGTCCTTTATTCCTATTTAGATTTCTGGAAATCTCAAGCACCTATCTTGTTATCCTAATCTCAAACTGGCACAGAAAGAGATGATGCTTTGGCAACACACTTCACATCAGAAACTCTCAAACTTATAAATAAGTTGATAAGCCTTCAAGTGCTAGGCCACAGCTCTTCACAGAACACTGAAAATAAAATGTTACTAGGAGGTAGGCTAGAAGCCAGCACATGCACATCTTGGAACTGCCACTGAAACATATCCTATGTAGTCTACAAGACATATTTGTTTTGCAAGTAAAATTATTCTTACAACTTGCAAATACAATTCACCAAAAGAAATGGAGCCTAAAATTTCAATATTGATATCTAAGTGAATGAATCTTAAAATGATTTAAAAAATCAAAATGTTTTTTACCTAAAGAAACTGAGCAAAACTGTTATTTGCTTAGATTTTTAAACCATACACATTTTCATACAGGCTCAACTAAAAATACACTTCTATGCTTGTGTGAATATGTTAATTACAAAAATAAGAATATTACTCATTTCAGTACCATTATGTCATACTTCTTTCTGCAGACATCTGAGAAGTATCTCTATGGATATACAGAAGCATTCATGAAATTACAGAAAAGAGACATCACATACACCCTGCCCTCCAAAGAAAGCTGAAGTTGAAGGAATTAAATCCCAAAAGCTAGGTATGTCTTATTTTATTTTTCAGTAAGAACATTCTCATGGATCCAGGTATGTACTATCACTGTTTATTCAGCACATAAGAGAATGTCGACAGTAGTAAACAACAAAACAAAAAACTCTTACGATGTAACTGAAAATACACGGCTCACATCTGGGTTGTTTTTCTGTACCGTGTTATCAATCACACTAATTAATAATTATATTCTACGTCTAATTATATTTGAGATCCCAAAATGTCTGATTCCCTGGAATCCATACTCTATAAATTGAGACTCCCTGAAGTTTTCTGCCCAGCACTTACTTGCAGTTCCAAGTGAGACTTTAGAAAATGTCTCCTGGCAATAGTTGAAATAGAATATAAAAAGGAACTAAAACACTCTTACTGTAATAAGACCAATAGGGTATATATGTAAAGGCTCTCAGTAACTACATTTCACCAAGTTTCCTAGCAGAAAAAAAATACAAAAAATAAAAATAATCCCTGTTTAAACACATTAATCTATGTCTCAGTGGAAATTCCTGAGGCAAAATGCAACTTCTCTCTTTCCTGATCTACACACACACAAAAAACAAAATCAAAAGAAAAGAAACAAAAAGAAAAACCCAACAAAAAAACCCTCCCAAATCTATAAAAAACCACATCAGAAACTGGAAGATTTATGTACTTGTGTCCTAAAACCTGCAACAAAGCTGAGTGAAAGGAACTGTCAGCAATCGCTAATCCTCAAACTGTCAGTTGCCAGCGCATCCCCCAAAACACATTTTACCCTCTACTCTCTCCGCAGGAAAGAATGCTTAGAAAGGAGGCAGCTCTCTGCTATTACTCGCGGCCAGCCAAGCGCTGGTTTCAGCACACAGCTCTGGACAACTTTGCCAGAACTCCTGCAAATCAAACAAACAATAATTACAGAAGGTAAAGCTGGTAGAGTGAAAAGAGTGGGGAACGCCGCGGTCACTTTGTGACATTTTTAATCTCATCGCAAATCAAAAGACGAGACCCAACCTCAAATTATGGTTTCCCTTCACAGTTTCAAGTTGGAAACTAACCCCACGCAGGCTTCAGCCCATGAGGGCCTCAGGACTTCCAGCACAATCGAAATTAAACACGTACATGGGCACGGGTAAGACTCGGACATTAACTAAACATCTGCATCCGAAACATGGAATGTACCAGTTAAAACAGAACGACCCGAGCCCCAGCTGCGCGGCCCTCCGCGAGGCCTCCGTGCCCCCGCCCTGCCCACCCACGCATCTCTCTGCCAGCGGCACAGGAACGCGAGCAGGCCGCCACTGTCGCCGGTCCGGTGTAGAGATATGCTCAAGCCGGTCCCTGGGAGTGAGGATGCCCCGCGAGGGCCTGGGGTCCGGGCCTCGCCGCGCCGCCCCCCTCCCGTCACCCCACCCCCTCCTGGGGCCTGCAGTCGCCCCGGTCAGAGAGTAGTGACGGAGCAGGCCGCACGCCAGCACCTTGCCGCCGCGCTAGCAGGCGGCGGCCGTGCTCTCCGGCGGCGGAGCGGGCCGGCAGGCCGCCCTGCAGAATGGCCTCACCTTCCCACTGGCTTTCTGAGAGCCGCTGGGCGCCTTGTCCGCCATCTTGTCTCCCCTCTCGCTCAGCCCTGGCGGTGAGGAAGCGAACGCAGATCCCACCGAGCTCGCGAACGGAGGGCGGGAAGCCGATTGCCGAGCCACCGATGGGGACGGCCTCTGCTTGGGCGGAGTGGAAGTTGTTACCGCATCATCTCCTCATGGCCTCAGTCGGTGTCTGTGTCACTCCAGGGCCTCACATTATCAGGAACCCAAATGAAGACGCTAGGCAGCCCAAATCCGCCTAGCAACCAGCTGCCGTAAGGCAGGCCTGATGCCCTCGGTCCCCTGGCGGCCGGCCTGGGACTGAGCGCAGACACTGTTGACAAAGGCATGAGATGAGTAGAGCTGAGGAGGGCTGCACGGTGGGTGGTGTCTGGGTCCAGCGTGGCATGTAGTGTGGAAGTATCCGGAGTGCTCTTGTTGCACACTAAAAGCCCAAAATGTGTTTTAGATAGGATCAGGCTGTTCAGGACAGTTTGTTGTGCAGCTGCAGAGTCCTGTGCTTCATCCATTCTGCACAGCTCTCCTCATCTACCAATCCATGTCCATAGACACTGAGCAGTTTCCATTGGTTACACAGCTTGGAGACACGGCTTGCCCCTAAACATCTAGAAAAGTGAACTCAAATACTGGAACAAAATCAAAAGGCTACGTCAAATCAAGAAGAGGCCAAGAATAAATAGCAAAAAGATAGCACAGGAAATTCTCTGTTACTGAGTTTGATAGCACACCACCACAGGAATTCTCTATATTGAACATTGCTTAACTAGAGCTTATAACCAGAGGTCACATTAATCATGAGTCTTGCTTTCCTGTGCTTTTATGGATTTTCATCATAATGTTGAAATTGCTGGGGTTGAGATAATACTTAAGGAATAGACAGTAGACAGACAGAAATGAATGTAGAATGAAGTTTTAAATCCTACTCCCAACACCTCTTGCACTGTGAAGGGCAGGAGGGAGCAAGGCCTACACTATCAACCACATTTGTCAGAGGAAGTGGGAGCTCCCAGAAAGGCAAAAAGAAAACAAGAGGAGAGAGTGAGGACGGCAGGAGCAACCGCAGAAGACTGGAAGTTTAGAGAGGAGGGCAAAACCCTCAGGAAACCTTGCCTGCTGCAGGTGTACATCCAGCTGTATAGAGAGATGTTCTGATGAGAGGGTGTTGATGTGTCAGTAGCAATCTTCAGAGTGAAGGTTTTGCTGCAAGTCTTTTCATGGCTACTGTACAGGTCCTGATGCTGGCTGTTAGGTAGGCCATTACAGGACAGAGTAGGCTAGTTAGTGGAAGTAACACTGTAGCATTACAAAAACAAACACTCACTTGGGAGTTGGAGAAGATGAGCAAAGTCTCCCTCAAAGTCAGAAAACGCAGATCAATACCTAAGACCAGCAGCGCAGACAAAACTAAAAACCACGGTCATCACTTGCTCCTCCTGTGGAGAGAGAGCATTTTCCCATGGATAGCAGGTAGCTGGGTAAATGTCCGCAGACTCCAGCAGAGGGCAGGGTCAGCCCGCTGACAGGGAGCACCTCAGGTTAAAATTACTACGTTACGTCATTTCTATTTCTTAAGTCACACCACAAATAGCAAAATAATCATCATCACCATCATGCCGCAGATGTAAATTGCTTTACACTGCAACCAAATAAGCAGTTGACCAGACGATGCTGCTGCAGCTAAGAACAAGGTGAGGTAGACAGAGAAGGGTCACATGGCAGAGACAATGCATTTCCCCTTGCCTTTCAAGCCTTCTTCCACCATTTGCAAAATAACATGTGAAAATTTTCTGGCAGCTAAGGATCAAGAGATACCAGATGTTTGTTGAGTTCCCTTCAGCAATAAGCAATTACAATAATAAGCATTTGCTATACCTACTGCCAACTCAGTACCTTACCATCTAGGATCTCACCTTTCCACTCTGGAGCTCTCCATTATTGCAACCACATGCACACCTTTCTGTAGGTGCCACAAGGCTTTGCACATATTTGAACTGGAAACACTGCTGCCTTACAGAGGAGGAAGGAGAATTAAACCTCACCTTTTTATAGCAGGATTTGGGGATAATTCCATCAGTCTTCTTAGGATTTGTCGAGCTCCAAATTTGCCCGTAGAGGAGCCCTTCCACAGGAAGGAATGATGTTGGTCAAGGAGCTTTAAAGATTGATTAGGTAGGATCTTACTGTTTCAGGATCAAGCTCTTCCCTCATCTTTCTCACTGTTTTTTTTTGAGAACCACTTCACCAGCTTACAGAGGCACAGGTTTAGTGTCACCCATGGCCAGCTTTTGAAATTTTTAACGTGGTGGTGGAAACAGGTGCAGCAATGAGTTGGAAGCAAACCAGCTGGAGAACTTGTACTAAATAGAAGGGGCACTTAAGGCCACAAGAGGAGACACTAGATGCTGCTCAGCTGTCCTGGGACTGCATTAATAAACCTGGTATGAAAGAAAGATTGACACTTCTGGATAAAAACACAAACATCTAGTTGGAAAGAGGAACATGACCTTGGATGCTAGAGTCCTAGGGCCACTAGTGTTCAGAAAATTTGTACTCTCTTTGGCCTCAATCCCTTTATTTAATCTACTTCGTTAATTCTTTTTAATTATCCACCTCATTGTTTAAATCCTCTACTTACTGCTTAGCCTCTATGCTCTTTTGTAATTAATAAACTGCACAAAATTAAGAGTATCATGATTCAAGGCATGCTGTGTAAAACAGGAAAGATAGTTTTCAAAGGTCATCTCAAGATAATTTTTCAGAATGAACTGTACTCCTGAATCTGTGCTATTTATAACACATTGCAATAGTACAGTAGCATTCATGTACAGTCAGTGAATGACAACACATGTCAGTGTCTTGGCCTTAGTGGAAAGGAAGGGGAGGGAGGAGAGGGGAAAGCAAGCAACAGGATGCAGAAATGTGTGGAGAATTAATACTGGAAAGGGTAGGCTAGTAATAATATTAAGAAGGAAATATTAGACATTTTTCATTATAATGCAGTAGGCCTGGTTGCATGCAGACCTGGGAGTTGTTTATTAAACATTTTTACAATGACAGATATCGTTAGGCAATATACAAGGGAAGATAATGAATGATCATAAATAATTAACACTACATTACATTAACAAAACCACATGCAGCAGTGGATTATCCTTGTCTTTCTGGCTGTTTTTTCCCCCAGTTTCAAAGGAGATCTCTCCCTTTCTCTCACCTCAGGCCAGGGCACATCTGAACTGCTGCAATCCTTTTGCAAGAGTGGCTGTGAGGAAATATGAGAGCAAGGAATTAAAGTGCTTCTAGGAAAGTAAACACATTTGAAAGCATGAGGTGTGCAGATCAGGAGTAGGACATAAGTGTAGCTGCTGAGTGTGCAGGTTTGCAATTCTGAGTCATTTCAAGCTCTCAGGAGTTGTTCATAGATCCCTACAGCCACAGGCTGTGTGTTGTTTCCTCGTTGCTTAGGCAGTAGTCTTACAGCTTCCTTTCCCTTATTCCACCCTCCATCTTCTCCCACCTCTGAAACTAAAATCTGCTAGGCAAGGATTCTGAAAGCAGGTAGATTCAGTCTCTGCCATGCACTCAGGTGCTGCTAGGAAGCTATCGCTGTGCAGCCTATCAGGACAGCAGGTAGCACCTGTAGCTTGAGCACAGAGAGCCTGGGCTGAATTGAGATGTTTTAGCTGGGACCCTCAGAACAACAAAGAAGAGCCAGAGAGGGTGGCTGGGAGAGGGCAGTTTGGCTCTGAGATTCCCAGCAGCCTGAACTTGTTGCTACTGCTCTGTCTGCTCTCTATCTCCTCACTGGAGCCACCTCTGTGTTACTCCATCTCTCCGTGCTGGTGCCCTACCTTCTCTCAGCTGCAAGTGCTGCTTTAGTTCTGCCATTTAGCCGCTGTTTTCCCTTCCAGGACTCCATTGCTCTCCTGAGACTCCTGGTTCTTTCTCCCCCTAAGACTCCTCAAGCATTGAGATCTATTTTGCAAACCAGTCACAGGGGCAATATCTGACTTGTACTGTTTGACTGAGAAATGTCAGTAATTCACAGTGTATTTTCCAGGAATTAGTGCAAGTATCAAATGAAGGCTGAATTCCAAAGTTCTCCTGCAGCTTATCAATTAACCTACATGGCTGGAATCTAGATGTGTAAATTTATCAGCTGTTTAAAAGCATGAAGTTGAAGATGAATGCAATACCAGTCTTTCCTTTGTCCATACCAAGAGTCTCTCCTTTCAGCTTACTAACAGCGAGTAGCAATTTGTGCTCTGGAAAACAATCTTACTTACCACATACAAACAAAATAATTTGTTAGCTGTGCACTTTGTAAATGAGGGTCCTGTCCTGGGATAAGTTATACTTTGAGCTTGCTGTGAGCGCCTGGTAGGTGGGACAGTGGTGAATTCTGAGCATGGAAAACATTTATGAAATATGCATGTAGCCAGTATGCTATTCTTCATCACAGTGAAGCTAATTACACTGCAGTACTTACATTCAGATTTGCTGCTGTCCAGAAAAACACAAGTTCTACCCACCAATCTTTCAAAAACAAGAATTTATAAGACAACCAAAAATGCAGTGAAGTTTTAAAATGTGTTTTTTAGCAGTTTGCTGTTTACAGTTTTGTTCAGATTTGTTTTATTCCTTTTTTTTTTAAAGCATAAAGAGCACAAACCTCAAAATATTTGACTTGGAGGTAAAAAGGGTGGAAAATTAGAAGCTCCTGGTGAAAGGTTAAAATGAACATTGCTATGCAAACATGATGGTGTCAGTTATTCACTTTATCATATCTAGCTTTTCTCACCTCCAAGTGAGACTTTAATACAAGTATCACTTTCACGTTTCTTTATCTATTAGAGTTATGTTTATAAAGTGTAATTTTTCCCTAATTAGTGATTTAAGGAGAAAATGATGCAAGGATTCCTGTTTATCCAGTCTGAAGAAGATAATGGGGTAGAATCTCTAAAGGCAAATTGGATCAAAGATTTGTACCTACTCAATTATTACAAAAGATTGTGGTCACTGCAGTAGAAAATAACATATCGAGACATTATTTTCACAAGATTGATACACACTTGAGAAAGGATAAAAAGAAAATCACATAGAACAAAAGGACCATGTTTGTATATCTGTGTATCTCTGAAGGTGTTCTCCCAGAGAATGTAGTGTGAGCTACATTAAAGTTAGATGAGGCCAAAGCTTCTCTTTCTTTAACACCTACTCTTTTAAATAAATAGAACCAAATTCTACCCTCACTCATGGTCACTGAGGTTCCACAGAAGATGTCAGAACAGAATTATATTTACTAAAGAGATTTTAGTGAAGAAGGATAAAATTTGAGAGCAAACAAATAGATTAAATGTTCTTACTCAGATAAAAATTCTTTTTAAGAAAGAAATCAGTAAAATATGTCTTGAAGCAAAAACATAGGAAAAAGAATGGAGAGATACTCAGTTGTATAGTAAAATATGTCAAGCAAGAGGTCTTAAGATTTATATTTGCCAGTGTGAGTGGGTTGAATTCAGTGAGGCTGAAGGCATATCTTAAAAAAAACCCCAAAACTTAAATCTTGCAAACATCACTGTTGCTTACTCACAAGAGGACTTCATCTTTAGTGGCAGATTTAAGTTAATTTCTTAACTCACTCAGAACGGCAAGAGGTAGTAGAGGGGCTAAGTACAACTTCTTCCCTAGTGTGCTGAGTATGTTAGAGTGTAAAAGATGAAATTACCTTTTTTCTTTTTAATCAAAAGGCATCATTTCATCAGAGAGTGTTGAAGTAATTCAGAATATCTTACAGGGGCTTTTGATATTTCAGACAAAATGATACCTAGTGGAAGGAATTCAACAATGAATAAAACAATACAGAAACAAGCTCACATTTGGGATTTTAGCACATCTTTTTCTTTGAGTCTTCAGCCAGAACAGATTAACTTTATCTTCCATTACTTACCTCATTAGGCATTGCCTTTATAAGTTTCTTAAAAGTCTTCTCAAAGGTTATTTGGAGAGAAAGACTGCAGAAAATTCTGTGTGCTAGAAGAAACCCTGGTATATGCTGACCATGCCCTTCTAATTATAAACTCTGGTTAGAGAAACGCAGAGGCCTCTTCACACACTACATTACATGGACTCCTCTCTGTGACCTCCAAATGCCTTGATTTTCCCTGGCCTACCATATGTAATACTAACCTTGATGTACCACATATGAATAAGAGGCTATCTTGAGGTTTTAAGTGCTTCAAATTGTAAGTTTCCCAATACACTACTCCACAGCTGGCTTGGGAACAGAATAATTAACTCAGTGTAAGATGTATGCAGTTCTTGCTGAAAGCCCAACCTGTCAGAGACCATTCTCCCCTGTGAAGAGGCAGCCTTGGAAAAAAGCAGAAGAACCATATTGTTAGTAATGAGTTTCATTAATATAGCTGCTAAAGCTACATCGCCTTCTCTTGGCAAAGATGTGAAATGTGATCTTTAGAAGCTCTTAGATCTCCCTGGCATTTTCTGGCCAGACCTAGTTTATGTGTGAGTGACATCAGCAGAGCACTCAAGACTCTGCAAAAAGCCCCCATTTCCCTAAATATTATTTTAAGACATCTTTAAAGGTTACAGGAAGACATCAATAGTAGAGAGAAATTTCCAGACATTTCTCTTCTCTGCAGTGTTAGCATCTATCTCCATCAACACCTAGACAGCTTAGCGCCCACCACAACTGTATCAGTTCTGAACCACAAGCAAATCCCACCTGCTTCTCCCAGCATGAGCTGCTCTAAAAAACACAAACCTAGTGGGTATCTCTCCCAGGAAGCCAGGTGATACCCCAGTACACCTGAGGCAAGAGGGCTGAATGCCTCCCACACCTCTGAAAGTCTGGAGGTTACAGGAAAGTCAGAACATGTCAAACAAGCCCTGCTGTTGCTGCAAGGCCAGCATTTCCCAATCAGCAGTGGATGCTGTTGTTCTTTAGACACCATCTGTTGCAACAGCTGCTGGTGGCTTTCCAACAGGCTCTTTAGCACAGGTCTAAAACCAGATTGCTCCCAGTCAAACACCTATCCTTATCTAACCTTGACAAAGGAGGCTGAAGGTCACAGTCACTTCGGTCCTCTTCCCTAGGGCCTGCAATGGCACTCACCACCATATCACTTAGGGACTGGGAGAAATGATCACCAGAGCCTTAATGGGAGTGCCTGTGTGTATGGTGAGGTGGGAGCAGGGCAAATGAGGACATATCTTCTACCTAACAGCCCCCTCACTGCCAAGTGCATCTATGGTGATGCAGCAAACAGTCCAATATCTGGTCTATCTCTTCTTCATGCTAGAGAGCTAGCACAGAGCAGCCTCATGAGAAGCCCGATCTCTACCAGAAGCCAAGCAGTTTTTATTAATCCCAGAAAGCCTTTCCTCTCCATAAGGCACACACTGCAGAGCCCACAGCAAATGGGACTCTGCTTCCTTCTGGTGTAGCTGAGGCTCACTGCAGGCAGGTTATGCAGAGCCCTCTGTTAGTCACTCCTCAAGGAGTGTCTGCTTGGTGTGACCCCACATGCCATGAGGCACCCCCTCTACAATGCACAGACATCAGAGCACATTATGCCCATTATCTAAAAAAATAAGTCTTCTAGTTTAATATTGTACTCCTACCTTTGGCTTTTCAGCACTGTTCATTAGTGTTTACTTTTCCAGCAGGACTCCTGTGTAATTTTTATAAAGACTATAAGCAGTGTCACCAGTCTGCCCCACTTTTGACAGTTCCATAAAATCAGTATTTTTCACTGTAATGAAAGATGCATTGATTCACTATTTTTTTAAATTAAAATCTTTGGGCAGAATGTCCTAACTACACTGGACTTTGGTTTTTATTGTATCATCATACATGTATGTAATACGCAATACGTGTATTACTGTGCAATACACACATTTGAAAACCCAGAGTTATCAGAGGTTTAAGATCACGTCAAAACAGCAGAGAGCAGTCCCTTAGTCTGGCTCCTGCCTGCACTCCCAACAGTTACTTGTCTTTCTGCACTGCCTTCTATTTACTTCAGATGTGTTAAGGTACAGTAACACCTGTACAGTGCTTTGCTCTGTATTTTTATGTTCTGATTATGTAATTGTGCTGCTTGCATAACCACACTGCTGACAAATGTGGGATTTGTCTAAGGATCAACACGGAGCAGCTACTGTCAGTCCTTTACTGAGTCTCCCTCCCAGACACCCATTTGGAGCACGGAGACAAGGTGGGTGCTGTGTGTCTGACGTGTACATCCTTTCCAGCCTGGCCGGGAACACTTAACCTAAAATAACGTTTGCATTCATTACATAAAATAATGTCACCAAAGAAACCAGGTCTCAGGCAGCCTCACTGAAGCACACATGGCAGAAATCCACCCAACAGCCAGGTGTCCTCTGGCTGGAGCTGTTTCCCGGGTCTGTCGCGTCTGCTGGGGATCTCCCGACCCGCCTGGGTCCCCCTCCCCTTTCTCGGGGCTTCTGCCACCTGCGCTGGCGCAGCCGCGGCACAGCGCTGAGCAGCAACGCCCGCAGCTCCACGGACAGCCGATGCCGATGACCCCTTTGTGCTTTTTACACGAAAACGCCACCGTGGGAAGAGCCTCATACCACGCCGCGTGGGTCTGCTCGCGTGTCCCCGTGTTAGCTGTCCTCACCCCTGGGACCCAGGACAGCTGCCGACGGAGAGGAGTCCTGAGAGGTCTGTGCTGCCCAGGCCCAGCCGCACACCTCGCTGAAGGGTGGCTTGGCCGGGGCGGCCGCGGGGCTCTCCCGAGCTCGGCCCCCCCGCGCGGCGGCCGCATCAATCATTAACGACCGCTCGGATGTCCAGCGCCTCCCTCCCCGGGAAACTCTACCCGGGGCGGCGGGGACATCTCTATTCGCTCCCCGGGAGCACTGGATGCGCCGCCGGTTTCCAGTTACCGCGATGCCGGGCGGAGGGGCGGGAGGAGCCGCAGCGGTGCTGCCACTGCCCCTGCTGCAATGAGTGATGCTGCCGGGGGCGGTGGCGGAGGAGGACAAGCGCAGAACCACCGCAGCTTCTCCTCCGGCGGCTGCGGGAGCGGCGCCTGTATCTCGCCCAGGCGGCGGAGGCAGGGCGCGGCGGCGGGCGGCGGGCCGGGAGCGACCGAGGTGCCCGGGGCCGGCACTGTCAGCAGCATGCCGGCAGGCGAAGGGAACAAGGAGGAGGTAGCGCCGCCGCCTCCTCGCCCTGCCGCCCTGCTGCGGTGGGACGAGGTGCCCGAGGACTTCGTGGAGTGCTTCATTCTCTCGGGTTACCGGCGGCTGCACTGCTCGGCGCAGGAGTGCCTGGCCTCCGTGCTGCAGCCCACCAACGAGACTCTCAACTTCTGGACTCACTTCATCCCGCTGCTGCTCTTCCTCAGCCGCTTCGGGAGGCTGCTGCTGCTGCGGGGCGCCGGGGACGTGCCCTTCCACCACCCGGCCTTGCTGCCCCTCTGGTGCTATGCCTCGGGGGTGCTGCTTACTTTCGCCATGAGCTGCACAGCCCACCTCTTCAGCTGCCTCTCGCCGCGCCTCCGTGCCACGTTCTTCTACTTGGACTATGCTTCCATCAGCTACTATGGCTTTGCCAGCACCGTGGCCTACTCGTACTACCTGCTACCAGGGCTAAGCCTGCTGGATGCTGGTGCCATGAGCCGCTATGTGCAGCAGAGGCTGGGCTGGCAACTGGACTGCAGCCTGCCCATCGCGGCTTATCGTGCCCTGGTGCTGCCCGTGGCCCTGGCGCTGGCCGTGGGCTGCACAGCAGCCTGCTGCCGCAGCCGCGCCGCCTGCTGCACCTACCCCTTCGCTGTGCGCACCTTTGTCTTCGCCATGCCGCTGAGCATGGCCTGTCCCATCATGCTGGAGAGCCTCCTCTTTGACCTCCGCACCCGCAACCCAACGCTCTTCGTCTACTTCTACCGGCGCTACTGCTGGCTGCTGGTGGCTGCCTTCTTCAACGTCAGCAAAATCCCCGAGCGCATCCAGCCAGGGCTTTTCGACATTGTCGGGCACAGCCACCAGCTTTTCCACATCTTCACCTTCCTCAGCATCTATGACCAGATGCACTATGTGGAGGATGGTCTGGCTGAGTTCCTCAAGGCACCCCTGGCTGCCCCCACCTACCTGGGCACTGTGGGGTATATGCTTCTTCTGACTCTCTGCCTGGCCATGGTCGTCAGGAGGTTCCTCAACGTTGCAGACCTCTATAAGCAGGACTAGCTGGGCCAGTAACTCTTAGGACAGCAACAATCATAACCAGTGACTCCTTGGGCTAGAGACCCTTGGGCCAATGGCAACCCTCAGACTGGCCCTACCACGGCCTGAAGATGCTGTGAAACCTAAACAAAACACACCTGTGGAAGAGCCAGGTTCCTTTTCTGGAGTGTGGCCAGAGAGAATGACCGTGGTGGAAGTCCTTGTGCTCTTTAAACTACTAGGTTATCAGGGGAAGCAAATGCTTACTGGTATGTTGCTGCTTAGAGAATAAGCTGAAACAATTTCGCTCTGCTACTAGGAAGAATGCATGGACTGTGAGTGCAACTTACTAATTTCATAACAATTAGGTTTAAGCTAGCTCTGTATATACATATATATATTTATATATCTAGCTATATATTTATTAGCTACATATATGTGTGTGTATATATACACACCTGAAGACACTTGTGCAATGATTGCTCATAGACTTTTAATTGACTCCTACATCAGATTTCCTAGCAGATTATGCACTTATATTTATCTTCCTCTCTGATACTGTAAAAAGCCTTTGCAGCCACATACTGGATTTTAAGTGCAAACAAATCAATAGCTATCTATAGTTTCTAAGGTCTTGTAGCCTTTTCAGCCAGGGAACAATAGATTTAACAGAGAGGAAAACCAGCTGTGGATTATTACAGAATTTCCAGTTGATGGAGAGACTTTAATTAGACAGACAGTGAGTGGTTGTTGTAGCCACTCAGATACTAAAATAAAATAAAGGGATATGTAAAATAACTGAACCAGAAAGGGGTCAAACTAGTTTGGAGTGGGGGGGAAAGAAGGGCACTGCATAATGGCATAACTCTTCTCCCAGCATGTCAGGAACATCTGTTGTGTTAAGGAGGTTGCTGAGGGGCCCCTTTATCTCCTCTGATAAATCACCCCCAAATCAGCCCCTTAGCGTCAAAGTCAGATGCCAGACTTCCTACAAGCCCCTGCCAAGCTCAGTGGGAGTTTTGTGATGTAAAGAGGGTAACTGATGCATGAAGTCTCATTCCGCGTCTTTTAAAGAATTACATGGAACTGGTTTCTTCTGCTCTTTAATTAGAGCACTCTGTCAGATTTGCCATTCTAAAATTAGTTGCAGAATAAGGTACTTTGAATCTGAGTTCAGGACCTAAAATCTGGCTCTACAAGTACCAGATACTGACACGTTCTCATCATTCCCCACCTTTTCCTATTTTAATTAGCTATGGCTGCAGCTGGGTCCTCTTTCAGAAGCTTTGGAGGAGTTCAAAGACAAGAACTGTATTTTCAAGGTAGTATCTTTTCACAGCAACCCATGTATTGTCATTCTTACATGGCAAACAGCTAACAATAGGTTGAACTTACTTTCTATATAAGGATATTTTTGTAAGCTATGTGCAGATTTTAAACAGATGCTTTTCGATATTGTCCGACAGAACAAGTAAAAAATATACAATACACAAGGGGGTTACAACCTGAAGTTCAGGTGAGAAACTACTTGCATACCCCATTTTCAAAAATAAGGGTGGTAATTTCTTAGGAAATATACTGCACAATAGTTTATTGGCTCTTTAACTCAGCTGCTTTGCCCCTGTATACATTTCTGCTTGAGTTTTTCCCATTTTCATGGACATGGCATCCAAATCCCAAGAAAATGTTTTGAGTCCAGTCTCATAGTCTTCTGTAAGATAAAGTACCCTTTGCTATAATGGGAATATAGGAAGGACTAGAGCAGGAGATTATGAGGCAAAATCCTTAATATGGGTCAGAATCATCACAGAAACCAATAATTGATATATCCTGTTCCAATACAGCTTTGTGAAAACTTCCCTATATAAAGCATAAGCTAAAAGAAAATCACACTCACTTCATTTTGTCTTTTATCTCAATTGATTTTAACTATAATGTGTTGAATCTTTTAGATTCTTAGTGAAGGATGAGAATGGCCTAAAAAAATACTCTACTAGTATATAATTTGTGGTAGGGTCACATGTGGATTCTTAAAGAGATAGGCTAGAATTTTCTGAAACAGCTGTTCCCAAATTGTGGCCTCTTGAGTTATCACTGACGGTCCATAAAAACCAGCATGGCCCTTTGTGATGTCTGTGTTCTGTTTTCATTTGCCAACCTGCATTAAAAGAAAATTAAAACTACATGATGTATTTTTAATTTTACATCTTTTTATTAACTTTTGTTGCAAATATGGCATTGCTTTATTCAGCTGCCAATAAAGAAAATTATCTGCACCACTGTGACAGGAGGCTGGTTTACAACACTGTTATGCTTTGGAATGTGCTTTATATTGTGAAAAAAAACAACTTGGAAAATCACAATAGAAAGCAAATGGATCAGAACCTGAACAATGTCATCCTATGAATTTTGACAACAGCAAAAGGAGGCCAAAAATCTTTCAGAGATGTTGTATTTGATTTAAAATAATAGAGGCAGAGTAGTTAGAACTGAATGACTCATGCAAGTTTCAAAACTAATTATATAGGAAGAGTTTGCCTGGGAGATACCACTAGCATGCCTAACGAACAATTAAAAAGTAAGAAAGAAGTCAAAAAGGCTGGGGACAGCAAATGTCAGCACTAGAAGACAGCTCAGAAACAAGCAACACTAAAAGACAAATGTAGAAGGCTTTTAAAGCATACTATATAATGAACTATGTTTGTGCTTGTCATTCACAGTGCAGAGGACATCTTAAGAGGCAATGTCAAAAAAGGCTGTTGCTAACTTGTAAAAATACATTTGATATTTGCAGTTAGGCCACACAGGGTCGTCTATATATAATATCTCAACAACAGATAACAGTATAAAGGTTGGATTATAAGTAACTGCCACTTTACCGGAGTCTTACTGCCGTTAGAAGAGTTGCCTGTCAGCCCCAGTCATGCTGCAGATTTGGTACTTGGCTCTGATATTAAGAATATTGATTCATTTAGGAGCTTCTATTGGCAAAATGTTGAGGCACGTGTATGAGCCTGAGCACTTTGTGGAAGTATTTGCAAGTGCTAGTTGCAAGTATTGCTCTCTGAGCCACTTTAAGCAGGCTGTATGAATCAGGAGTGAATGGGTACTGCGAGATGTGGTTAGATTTTGAGAGTTCTAATTTATTTATGTTTGTTCATTTGTCTGTTTGTTTAAAATGTGGCTACAAATTAAAAAGTTAAAGTAAGGGTGGAGAATATCTAGGGAAATGCCTAAGTGTCTGTTTTTGTTCAATGAAGGACATGTATGTAGATAATTGCTCTATTTGCTGTGTTCACTAGCTGGTCTCCATAAACATGGACAGAACAAAACTGAGTCAAAGAGGTTAAAAGTGGAACAAAATAGCTGTAATTATAGTGCTTGAATTTGTTTGTGTAGGAGTGAATGTCAGCATTTGTGTGGCTTGTAAGGGAGTGAGATCTCTTGGTGGTGTGAAAACACATCTGGCTAAACATCTGTAAGCATGTCCAGAGCATAAATACAAGGTCTAACCTGCAGACTTAGATGCATAAGGACATTCTAGAAAACAAACTGTATTGCCTGGGTACCTGTCACAATGTTTTTATTGCCTGGGTACCTGCCATAAGGTCTACCCTGTGGATTCCACAGCTCATCTTTAAAACAAAAAAAAGGTTTTCAGGACTTTTGTGGTAGAATCTGTGTGGGGATGGGGGACAAGGTGAGGACTGGAGCACAGGGGGATAGCCTGAAAATGCCTATGTGTCTTTCTGTCTTTGTCCAAGTCTGATCTTCAGACTGACATACCTGTGCCAATGTGAATTGACTATTGATGAGGCCAGTTCCCAGAGTGCTGGTGGCACAGATAATCAGCATGTGCCTAGAACTGCTGTTTACACATTGGCATATATTCAATAAGCCTAGCTTTTGGACACTTCCAAGTAACCTCTAAGCTTCAAGCTCATCTTTGTGTGAGATTGATATAGTGGTCTGTAGTAATTATCCCATGTTCTGTGGCAATACACTATTTCTTCTTCTGCACTGTATTCATTTGAATGTTATCATCCAGGATATCTGCAGCTCTGAGCTGCTTCATTAGCAAGACTGGAGTTGGTAGTCTGGAAACAAAGAGAAAGGCTTCATCTGCATGCTGTACTTGTAGAAATTTAGCAGTTAAAAGTAGAAACACATTTTTTTCCCTAAAATGATAGCTTTGCTTAGTTGTCCAAGTGTTGTGCTTGTTATTTATTTGCTGAATCCAGCTACTGTGGTGGATTTTCTCAACAGTGCACCTGCAGAAAATGACAGTATGAAAGTTATACTTCCTGTTTAAGTAAACTCTCTGAGGCAGCCCATTCATGAAGTATTATTGCACTTAACTCAGTCGATTACCATCCACATGCCTTACAGAAGTAAATGATACCTGTAGTAATTGCCCAGATTATACTGGTTTTCATTGTCTATGAGAGTAAGAATGACCAAGTGGCTGGCAACAAGCTGAGGAGTCTGGCACTTCAGGGTCCTTGTCCTTGCTTTGCCACTACTCTTCTGTAATGTAGGGCAATCTGTTTAAACTCTGTTAATTTTGAATGAATTTAACTCATGTAAAACACTGGAATTGTACCAGGGTTGAATTTGACCCTCTGTGTCTCACTTTCCACATCTGTAGGATGGGAAGAATATACCTTACCTACCTCACAGGGTTGCTCTGAAGACAAGCTAATGTTTGTAAAGCACTAAAAATGCAAAGACCCTCCTAGGTGCTAAGAAGAAATATTACTGAACTCCAGCAGAGAGAATGTTATATTTTTCTGTAGCTCCTCATCTCACAGTGAAAGGAATATGAATATTTCTAGATCTTGAACTCTTGGAACAAACCCTCATCATTGCTGTACTCCTAGGAGGTTCACATCCTCTGTCCTTTGAAGCTGATGGCAAAATTTCCACTGGCTTCAGGTGGAGAGGGAAGGAGGAAGTCAGTCAAGATCTAAGAAGTAATAAACAGGTTGACTAAATGCTTAAGGGTCAGGAATAAAGAGAAAAAAATACATGAGTTAAGTATTCTTCAGAAATCCTCACTAGAGGCTTGTCCTGAAGGGCATTGTAATGCTGCCATGAGGCCTTGTTGATCATTTAGCCACGGATTGTATTCTAGTTACTGTGAAACAATGGAGCAAGATTTCCCATCAGTGTCTGTAAGACTATGATTGTGTCTCAACTGCCATGGGGAATTTCTAACCAACTTCAAGTTACTTCTTATCAGAGCAAAAAGACCTTAAATAAATGAAGCTTTTAAACAAACATGCGTAATCACTGGGGAACATAAAATTATGTTGATTAGTCAAACAATTTTCTCTTTTCCCCTCCCATTCCCCAAAACCAACAATATGGAGCCAATCCTATTCTTGAGTGAAAACTGGACTTGGATCTTCTTATCAAATATGTGTACTGGTCCTTTGCCTTTTCCGTGAGCCCTGACTAATAACCCTGCTAACCCACTCTGCCCTTCTCCTGGAAGGACTGATATAAACAGAACTACTGACTAGAGGACAATGTTTTTAATAACTTTGCTAACTGGCAGCAGTAGTGGAGACAGAAAAAAACCCCACTCAAACAAAGTAACACAACAAAGATATCAAAAGGTTTGAGTGGTTCATTAAGTAAAAGCCTCTACCATTAGAAATTCACCCAAGGGTATTCCTAATTTCTGTTAGACACCAGTAAGTCAGGGCTACACAACCAACACCCACGTTACAGCAGAGACTTTAGCCTCTTGCCCTCAGATGAGATGCAAAAAGCTGAGGAAGTGTCACGTGCACTGAAAGACACAGATCTCCATTCAAGACATTTAGTGTCTTGAAGTTCAGTGTGGAATAAAATGAAGTTATTTTCACAACTTGCTTAGATGCTGCTTCATTCCACTGAGTTCAGTAATAAATGAATGACCAAGACAAAGGAAGCAGACTTTTGCTTGAAGTTCTCTGTAAGGAAACACCACCAGCAGACTTCTGCTTTCAGGGCAATTGCTTCCTGGGCCATACTCCAAACATGGAGGATTCTGAAGTATATTTGCTGTTTCATGTGAATGCCTTAGGATTTGTGGTTGTAGCTAGGGGTTAATAGTACAGAGAAAAAGCTTATAACAAGTCAGTTCTGTCTGCTGGAGATTCAAGCATGCTTTGGTAAGAGTTATAACATTTAAGAGTCTCTGCATGTAATGAACAAAAAGTGTGAATTTGTTTGGTTCTGTTGGGAGGGCTTGAAAATATACTCTTCATACACTTTTGGATGTTGACTACTGTATATGTAATGACTATGCATTTTTAGCAAAAAAAAAAAGGTGTGAGCTATAAATAAAGTTGATTCTGAGTACATTTTTGCAGAAATGCATTTGTAGTTTTTTATTTCTTAAATTACTGTGACACCTGTAGGATCAGAAATGTGTTGAATGGAGTTACCTTCAAACACAGATGTTCTTAGCATAAGTAAGTAAAGGACCTTCCAATTCTCGTACAGTGATGTTAGTATTTCTAAAACCACTATACTACAGCAAAAGCATTGTTGCCATTTTATTGCTTTTATATGTTTTAAAACAATAAAATAGCATAATTGACTTTTTAGTTCTCCAATATATGCTAATTAATGATAGGCATCCCTGTTATATTAAAATTCATTAATATGTAAAAGGAGATCAATGTCCTGCCTGCAGCACTCCCCGAAAAATCATTAAATCAGTAGCAACAACTGTGTCAAGAGTCACAGCAAAATATTGACTGCAAAATGAAGAGATCTATTTTGACATCAAATAAAGTCTCCCATTTGGCAGACTAGGAATGTTCCAAGTGGCAGAAAATTGTTTTTCATCCAAGTCAGGCACCAAAAAGCACTCAATGAACTGCAATTAAATGAAGTATCTGCTTTAAGCTTTCTGTATCAAAATTGAGGAGGACACGGTGTGTATCCCAACATAATTGCAGGCACCATCTCGTACTGTTAAAAGGCTGAACACAAGAGAAAACTGAAGGATATTCTAGATGAGGTTTGTAGAATTCCTTCAGAAGTTCTAAAGGGCTCTCATTTGCAGAGTTTGTACATGCTAATTGAAATATGGCAATGACTTCAAGTCCTCGATGAGGCCCGCAAAGACATCCATTGCCACCTCACAAACAGATGCTTCAATGACTGCATCCTACAAATAAACGAGTGATTCAAAACACTGCATCCTACTGTTAACATCTAAGGTCTCTCATAAAATGATCAGTGGGCTCTGGATCTCACTGTTGGGGGGAAAACCTGGCAAAACTGATGGAGCAGTGAGGATGGCAAAATACTGAGCAGGATGGAAAGCAACAAAAGTCACTGCTAAGACAGGTAATTCATTGAGGTCAGTACCTCAGCCTTCAGCTGAGGTGGCTCCATAGTTGTCCAGATAACCAACTGGAAATTTGAAGGCAATCTACATTTTGTTATCATGACATCACTTCACTAACAAATGGCCCTGAAAGTCAGGACAATGTATTTGTGGAGGAACAAAGGGACATTGGATACATAACTTTAACAGTCAGATTTTATTCTCTCACTGTACATTTATGGTTAGTAGAATTTGAGAGTGAAGATGAAATACTAAAAAATTACAAACTGGTAAGAATGAAAAGAAAATCAGTATTAATGCTAAAACTAAATCTTGGTTTCAGTAATGAAAGGCTCTGGGGCAAACACTAGTGATGCACACTTCTGCATCAGAAAGCCTTCTATTACAAGGCAGAGTTCTTATCAAACATGGCAGTACACTTCTGTTAGTGGGGAGCTGGAAATCTTTCTCTTGCCAGGGAGCACAGCCTTGGGGTATATAATATATGCTTTGCAGGAGAATGACAACAACATTACACAGTCTTTCTGGAGAGTTCTCTAATTTGAGTCTCTCCTGACCACAAGATCTAATCCTTTTGTGTCCTTTCTGACTAAGCATGAAAGTATAGTTTTCCGTTATTTTTGGTGTTGTTTATTTCTCATGTATTATCCTCTGTTTGCTAGGAAGTGTCTGTTCTCTGTCACTGTCCTCCATTGTCCTGAGGAACTGGGCAATGCCACTTGTACAAGAAGAAAAACCTTGATTTTTTTTTCCTCTTTATATGCAGAGCTCTGCATCTGCAGTCCTAGGGCTATGGAATTCAATCACTGGCACACAGTAGTGTCCCAAAATCTCAGCTTTTCTTTTTAGCAGCACTTGGAAAGACAACTATGAAATGTCAGTAGGATGGATAACAAGCAACAATATCTGAAGCACTCAGAAATCATATAAATAACAAGTCTCTGGGACAACTTATCTGATACCTTTGTACACATGGGCATTGTTTCTCTTATAATCCCAAATTTAGCAAAGCTTATAAGCACATGCTTAACTTTAATATGAATATGTGTTTATCTTTGTTCATTCACAGTGAACTTTTCCTTGTGTTTAAGTGTGCTATAGAAGCAGAGCCCTAATGAGCAGACAGTGCCAGAGAAATGTTGCCAACAAGAGTCTGGCACAGCAAATTCTGCCATTCAGCTCAAAGGCAGTGTCCTACTCTCTAACACCCAGGACTCACATTCCCTCCTCTCTGCATTCTCCTTTCAGACTGTTGTCTGAAAGATTTTAATAGGAAACAAAGAGCAAATTACATACATAAAAGCTAGTAATACACCAACTTGGTCATGAAATAAAGCTGCAAATTTTCCAACTGTAGCAATTACAATAACAAAGTATTGTTTCTTGTAGACTAGTAGAAAAATATAGCTTGGAATAAACCAGTTTGGAATAGTAATCAGACTCACTGAGCACTATAAAATACATTTACTGGCCAACCTGGTTAAAAAATGCTTATTATATAGACTATATATAGTCTATTATACAGACTCAAAGATTAAACCCAGAGGCCAATTATTCCATACAGAATTCCTTTGTCCCCAGCAATAGACTATGTTCCTTCAGCTATAAGTATTCCACTCCAACAGAAGCGTGCCATATCCTTTATTTTAGAGTTCAGTTTGGACAGTAAAAAAAAAATCATTAACTGATTGCAGTGAAACACAGGGAATTGAGGCTATACAAGTGTGGAAAACCTGTTGAAATGCAATAGGCAGGTTGTATAACTGAGCTCTCATAAAGTCACAGCTAACTCAGCTGACCTAACACCTCAGAGGGAGTATGCAGCCAGTATGTGTTAGGACCTGCTTCTACTGAGATGATCAGTAATCCAAAGGATTGAGTGAATTGATATAATGACTGTAAAATAGTACATGCCTCCATTACAATTAAGCTGTGAAGAGTATATTCCTGTATTCAGACACAAGGCCAAATTACTTACATGGGAAATATGTTCAGGCAGCAACACATATGAAGAGGTTGGTAGTGCCCTACGGAGGGTTGGACTTGATGATCTCGGAGGTCTTTCCAGCCCGATCGATTCTGTGATACATAATCTGGCTGATGTCTCCAGCTGTTTCCAACAAGACATTTTAGAAGTCTTCCCTATTAATGGAAGAAAAGGGGAAAATAATCTTACAGAGTTGATTTTGACTTTGCTGGCAGACTTACTACATAGATTTGCACAAAGCAAACGAACTGGTGGACTTACAAATATTGCCAAGCGAAGTAATCACTGCTTTCTCTTCTGAAAGCCACAGTGACTTTCTCCAAGTAGAGTTACCAAAGACTCACAGTGAATCCAGCTGTCTCACCTTTACAGCAGCTGCAGCCCTGAGTGCAAGTCCTCTATGGAAAGTACTGGACATTCACCTAGCAGTACTGAATGCAATTTATTGACACTTTTAAATAACCTCAAGGAATGTTATTCATTAGCCAAATATGCACATATAGCTAACAAATATTTATGATTTTCAGGCTCTGAAGTGTCATGATTTCTAGCTTCAGTGTCAGGGCAGAACCTCCAGATATGTCACAGACATGAGTGACTTCCAGCTTATAACTCAATATTAAGAAATTTAATTTTGAAGTTGTTTCAGTCACCCAGAATCCCTTAAATGAAACAAGCTGCAAAAACCATGCTTGTAAATGAAGTCTCTAAGGTGAAAGCTTCCCATGTGTGCTATAATAGATTAGTGGTAGTGAAGTTCCCTTCATGAGTGATTCAGGAGCCAAATTCACAAACAAGCATCAGATTCAGTTCTCTTCTATTTGCATTTTGTGTGGAAGGCACAGACAAGCTGGAGAATAATTCTGGCTGGTGAGTAGCCCTCTGACCCTACTTATTCCCTAATCACATCACTCCAGTACTGGCAGAGAGGATGCAACAGGAATGCAAAGTGACACAGCACATCTCTACACTGCACTAGCCCATATATATGGCACATAACCCTTGATGAGTCTACCAGGGTTGCCCCTACACACGAGTCAAAGCAGCCTGAGAACCAGGCAGTTATAACCCTGCCTGCCTGCTGTGCCAAGTGAACCTTGGAATAAAGAGTTGCAGGCTTGCTGTTCAGAGGAAAGTTTTGCAACGTTATTCTGTGCGCAGCAGATCTGTGGAGGACACTGAGGTCAGCCAGCAGGAGTTTCCTAGACAAGGTTTGCTCTTACTTAGTTTGAAGAAAATAAACAATTTTCAATCTCAGCCATGGGTGCTCTGAAATCTCAGAATTTGGTTGAACCCTCGTCTTTCACTGGCCTGAAATGAAAAAGGACAAAAATTATTTACATATATTGAAAAATCTCAGCTAATTCAGATTATTTGGGTTTTATCTGCTCCAGTCAATGCTGCCTGAACACTAGCATAGTAGTGCGTGTGATGCTTAAATGAAGTGTAGCATGGCAGTGTCTCTTTTGAGTCCAGTGATTTTTGGAAGCCAGCTGGCATGGTGCTGGCTCTGGCAGTTGCAGTGAGGCCAGAGGCTGGGCAGCAGAGCCAGCAGGAGGAGCGCACAGACCGCTCCTGGGGTGCAGCGATGTCCCTCCCGCAAGGCTGCTGGGAAGCTCTAGGGCTCCAGCAAGGACACATTTTTTCCAAGGGAGCTAGCTGCTGTGTTTTTCATCTGAATCTCACATAGGAGAGTGTAGAAGTACTCACCAGCTGCCTCCACCCACTGCCCTGTTTATCCTGGATGCTACACAGCCAGTGAAAGCACTGCCTTTTGTGGCTCCCCCTCTACTGGGTACCTCTACTGCTCCCAGGGCTTATTTGGAAGGGGTGCCCCAACCATATAACACTTTAATGGGAGAAGCTGGCCCAGAGAGCTTGCTGGTCTGCAAAAGTAATGCCTTAGAGGCAGCTGCTTGTTGATATAATCCCATATGAAAAGAAAATTGTTTTGGAGAGGATGACACTGCCCTCTTAGGCATTCCTGGGACTTAAACTGAAAGTGAGTCAGAGTGAGGGTATGCATCTTGCCATGTTGACTTTTTAATTAAAAACATATTGACTAAAATAAGTTCATTCATTCTATTTGCTTTACCACATACACACCACAGCAGATACAGATTAAGATACCTATTAGAGTTATGTATCAGTTTAAGGTTAATGAGTGCCAAACAAGCAAAGAAGAAAAGCAGGCAATAGCTCAAAAAAATTTCTGAAAGTATCTCTGTGCAGGATTTCATCTTTCAGTACCTGTAAGGCTGCATGGTTGAGCATTTGAAAGCCATTAGTTCAGAAACAGCTTCATCCTGGCCCAGAACTCTCTGCAAGGATTTCTCAGGACAAACTCAGGGCAAGTGAGTGGGACTAGCCCTGGTAAAGCCCAGTTTAGCCATGAGGCACACACCTGGTTGGCACAGCACCATATCTACCCTGCCATGGTTTACCTGTCACCTACTGGATGTGAACAGCGTTTTTTATTCTGCCATTCAGTTTTCAGACAGGTCTGTGTTAGTACAGCCTACACACCATATTGCCAGCTAGTGTCAAAAAATGCACATATATTCTATGCTACAGTTTTAAGCATCTAAAAGATTAAGAAGTTTATAAAGATTTTATAAAGATTCATTTTGGCCAGCAAAAATTCAATCCCAACCTGCAACCAAAGATCACAAAGCACCTCTGAGACAGCTGAGCTTTTCTGTCCACCATTTATCCTTCAGATAAGCTTGCTCTGGGCACAGGCACAAGCCAGAGCTGCCCTGAAGCTGTCAGATAATCTCCACAGCCCTTGTTGAACCTAGGCTATGAACAAGCCTGGTCCACCCCTTTCTCATTTAAAATACAAGGAAGTGCTTGAAAGGCCAAACTCCTGTGGGAGCTGCCCAGTGACCCCTGCATCTTGTGCTGGCACAAGCTGTGCAAGTAGCCTAGCTGTATGGATGCAGATCTAGTATCTCAAAGTGTTTCTGAATTTCTTTACTACGCTGTTTTCTTCGTTTGAAAAATGTTTCCCACAGCCATTTATTTCTTCACTCTTTCTAACTCAAATTTACTAGGTCATTATCTTCACAAGTTTTAAGCCTGAAATCTTATGTCTTTAGTTTTGACTCCTTCAGGGCAAATCTAACAACGGCCTTAAATCTGGGTGGAAGTTCTCCAAGAAAAAACACAGAGGAGCAGATAGCAAGACTGTCCCTGCTGTACATGTAGCATTTCTCCCTGTGTCAATGCCATACCAATATCCTACCCGAGTCTTATTAACATTGTGTAGCTATGTGTACCACTGTCACACATATGACATACAGAAAATTTCCTAACCTGTGGCCTTTCAGTAGTTTTTCTTCCAGTCTTATACCATCAGTATGTGCTTGCTCTGTATTATTAGCACTAAAGAAGAACAAGTAACTCTACATCCCACTTGAGGGATGGTCAAAATGTGGCAACATGCAGTATGACTGTACATTCAGTTGAAACCAGTTTTAATATAATAGTTATTTTATTCTGACATATCACTGAAAATTGAATGTACTTATTTCCTAATACAGTCTAGGTAAACCTAGGTAAAGGTTTTCTGGATGTTCCAGACACATTATATAAACTAAGTCTACATATAACCTATCTATATTCAAAACGTCCTTGAAAGTAAAATTTTAGGCTCTAAAATTTGTTTTAGAAGAGTTTGTTTTAGTAATAGCAAGGCATATTGTCTTTTCTTATCAAATTCTGGTCTTCAGTCATCACTTCTTTGTCAGCAGATTTTGCATATCTCCACATGGCTGATTGACTTGCAAGTCTGATCAATAAGAATCCAGAGGCCTGACCATATTTTCTGATAATAACTGTAGGGATTTACTCTCAACTAAGAGCATGAGAATTGTTCTGATCTTTTATGTTCAGTGTCAAACACAAGAGGCTTCTAATAATAGAACCACTACAATCTGTTTAGCTATTCCAGCCCTGGATCTGCCACATGAAGCATCTCATTAGATTACAGCTAATGCAGTAAATAGTGAATCTTTCTGGTGACATAGTAAGAACAGAAAGGTTTTAACCATTGGGGAGCTTTCTCATCTACAACACTCTTCTAGAGGATCTAGCAGGGTCAGTTTCAGCGAAATATTCACAACTCCTCTAACCCAAATTACCACACTATGCACTGAACTCAGGGGGTTTCATAAAGAAGGACATCTGCAGGGTATGCTGATGCTGTCTCAAATTTCAGGCCTCACTTATAATTGTGCATTCAAAGATTTTTATTGTATGATGGTTTCAGGGGTTAGGGCTGGGTCAACCACCAACCCAGGGACAGATATTCTCTATTATCCCCATTTCCCCCCACCCCAGGGAGGAAAAGGGGAAATTAACACAGACAGACAGACTTGCAAAATGGAAATGAAACTTAAACTACTTTAACAAAAATAACAACAAGAAAATGAAGAGTATATACACACACACAAAACGAATGCCAGAACCAAACTCCCTTTGATGGTAACTACATCACCACTGATGCTGTAGCAGGAGAACTTTAGCAGCAGCTGGGACTCAGGCTCAGGAGACTGGATCCTGGAACTCAGGAACTCTTGAATTGAGATGGAAGGCTGAATAAGTAGAGACTTGTAGGAACAGAGCTGGGCTGCTGATCTTCACAAGGTTCAGAATGCTCAGTCATCTGGGATTGAAGGCAGAACAGAGAAAGACCTGAGGAGCAGAGCTGGGATTCTGATCTTCATAAGACTCAAGTGCTCAAAATACAAAAAAAAAACCAACCAAAAAAAACCCCACATCAAAAACTGTTTATGGAAGGTTTATGTACTTGTGTCCTAAAACCTGCAACAAAGCTGAGTGAAAGGAACTGTCAGCAATCGCTAATCCTCAAACTGTCAGTTGCCAGCGCATCCCCCAAAACACATTTTACCCTCTACTCTCTCCGCAGGAAAGAATGCTTAGAANGAGAATGTTCTTACTGAAAAATAAAATAAGACATACCTAGCTTTTGGGATTTAATTCCTTCAACTTCAGCTTTCTTTGGAGGGCAGGGTGTATGTGATGCCTCTTTTCTGTAATTTCATGAATGTATATCCATGGAGATACTTCTCAAATGTCTGCAGAAAGAAGTATGACATAATGGT
>VWZO01008647.1:0-220920 GCA_013396975.1 Bucco capensis
TTGGATGGAGTTTGGAATGGTTGAGTTATAGTTTAGTCACTGGTGAACATCCAAAGAATATTTTCCTGCCTCTCCCTGTAAAATCAGATACTGTGGATATAAGATTATCATGACTGAAAGAAAATCCCACAGTCCCATACTGGAGTCCACATTTTCATCGGAGTATATGACTAGGAAGATGACAAGCACACAAAAGCTGGACATTCCAAGAGCTTAGAGTAAATGAACTTGTGAGATTTGTTTTGTTTGAGGCATTTTTTTGTTTTGTTGTTGTTTTGGGGTTGGCTGCTGTTTGGTTTTAAGCTGAAGGAAGAATAGTAACCAAGCCATTGTGTTAAGTAAAAAACATACAGCAGAAATCTAGGACATATCTGAAGCATAAAGTGTTTGGTGCAAAGGCAGTGCCTTACTCTTTTGCCTGTAAAGTGCCTGTAATTTATGGTGTTATAGAAATGATTTTTAACAATGATGAAAACAGTTGTAAAAAGCAGTAGTTTAGAGAATCAGAGAAAAAGAGAAGTGAGCTTAGAACCTATGAAAAAGTCTGTATTATGTAGGGAAAAAACAAAGGAAATAACTAAATCAAGATAATAAAACTATTAATTATGTGCTCTTTAGAGGACAGCTGCTATCAAGTAGAAAAGTGACCTTGAGATGACAACCACTTTTTTTTGACTTTCAGTATTGTACTCAGAGATCTTCAGAACCCAAAGGAACAGAAAACTACTGTATGAAAGAGCAATGCTAGAAATTGCCTCAGCGAACTTGTGAGCACAGAGTATAACTGTATTTTTGTCCATTATCTACGGAATAACAGGCTACATGGCATTTGATTACATACTTAGAACACATCTGTAGCCACCCCTTTATGTAAGGGCTTAAATTTCTATGACTAGTGGAGCATGAAAAATGCCTGTGATATGATGTGCTTGGGTTTTCTATCTCACTCCCCTAGGCTGTACTGTCTTAAAGATAACAGAGGTGATTGAAGCTTCAAAATACACAATAGCAAACAGAGGGGGGGGGGACAACAAACCACAATAAACCCACTCCCCACATTCCTGAGTCAAGTTCAACCTCTCCCAGGGAGGAAAAATACCAAGCATGTTACAAATCAGCAAAGCATTTTTGCCTTTCTCAACTTCCTGGTTTCTTTAGATGGATCTAAAGGATCTAATGGATCCCTTAGATATGCTACAAATATAAAAATACTCATATCTTCTATCTCTCAATCAGTTTGTTCTTCAGTCTGTAGTGATTGGTGATTACCCCACTGAGGTGCAGTCCCTTGCTCTTGGCCTTGTTGGACTTCAGGAGGTTCCTCAGCTGCTGGCACTGCTCAAGCCTGTCTGCTCGCTCTGGGAGGCACCACTCAGCTTGGGGCCATGCACAAACTTGCTGAAGGGGCACTCCAGCTCATCATGGCACTGATGAAGATATTAATCAGTGTTGGTCTTAACTCTTTCATCATGATCTCATCATGAGCTTCTAGGACCTACCAACTGTTTTGATTTTATTCTCTTTTTTCTCTTCATAGACAGTGGCATCTAAACCACAAGATCTCTCTTGAGCACATACTCAATACATGGAGCAAGGGAGTTATTCCACTTCAGTGACAGAGACTGGGGATATGAGGATGACAACTTGCAGGGATTTCATCATCAGTTTCTTAAGGCTGTTACTTTCACTTTTAATTTTCAGTTTGACTTAGAATATTTCCCCCCCCCTCTGGGCAGTCCACATGGACTGATATAATTGGCAGGTGTTGCTCTGTTGACAAACTGCCAGCCTAGCCTGACAAATAAGCCTTTCCATAATTAGTACAGATTAAGAACATTCAAAAAAATCCATCTGCTCTGTATTTTGGGGGAGATTATCAAGGTTTTATCAACAAGCAGCAAGACAGACTCTCTCTCTCCAGGTACAACTAGCATTTACTTTACACGTTTTTGTTTGTATTTACATTTTATGTGTTGACATTCATATTCCCTCTACCTAGTTTATGAGGTTTTGTCAAGTTCACCTCAACATTAAAAAGATAACTAATAATAATCATATTGTAAAGTCAAACTAGTAACTTAGCAATAATTTCTCAACATGCATTTGTCTCTTCACTTTCACAGAAGTATTTTCACCCTATTTAAATGAACAGGACAAAGGGGTAAAAATAAATCCCAAATGTGAATAACAATGACAGATTTTCTTTTTCTTTTATATTACTTTTTGCAAAGCTAGGTAGCTGCTTCCTAAGCCTGCAGAGAGTTGGGATTCTGAGCAAATTCATACTTATGTTCTTAGCACTGCAGCACATTGTGGGAGTTTCTTTCAGTCTCAAGACAAGGAGATACAATTCAGACTTTGATGCTTAAATGCACCAGTTCACAACCTGATAAGGATCCTGCACTGCTGAGGCTATCCAGGACTGCTCTTTGTCAGGATACATTAGGAAAGCATCAAACAGATATACCTAGCAGAAAAATCTGTTTACTCATCTTACTGTCCCAACAGCTTCTGTAAACACAGTAAGAAGTGGCTAAGAGAGGTTTTATCCTAAAAAAAAAAAAATATATATATATATATATATATAAAACCTGCTGCCAAAACTTTGCCAAGAGAAGACAAGTTAGTACAACTACAGGTATTTTTTAAATTCTGTACTTATCTTCATTTGTCTTTCAAGAAGAGAAATAGCTCCCTGCTTGAATCCAAAGCTCCAAGATGGCTCAACATTTACTTCAGCTTGATAAAATATGATGGTTTCTTTAACATAGCTTATATTTCTCTCTTTCCTGCTTCCTGGAAGTTATATACAGTTGCTTGGGATTCTCTACTAAGAAAACCATTACTGCTGAACAAACAGAAAAACTGGCTTTCAGGACTACTTGAGATTTTGCTGCAGAATAGAACACAACTACTGTCCAGGTTTTCTTACTGCAAAAAAAAAATCATGAGGCTAAGAACAAGTTATACACTTCTGAAATCCTGACCCATCTGAAACCAAGAGTTCTCCCTTTATACAGTCTAATGTATATGTTCTGTCCAGTGTCATCCACAAGTCTGTAGGACTGGATCCTTAAACTGTATTATATATGCATATATAAGGCAGATAGAGGTGTTTGTATGTCTAGAGAGACATGTTAATATCAATGCATGCATCTTTGTTTAGGATTAACTTATTCTTCCTTGTAACCTTGCTGCATTGAAAAAATTTGGCAGCTACTTACAGAAAACATAATGAAATGGTTTAGTAGAGAAGTTAACCTGGCCAGTTAAAACATGTAAGGTTTAGAAAGATTTTACAGAACATAGAAAGACCATTAGTATTAATACTAGAATATGATGACCATATCATAATCAATACTCCTTCATTCTCTCTACTTTAGACAATACTGGTTCAAATGGGCAATGTGGCCCCCTGAATATACATATTTATAACACTACATCATTTGGATTGTTGATGTAAATTGCTTTTTCTTTCAGTTATTATACTCTCAGTGCCCTACTTGCTTCCTTTAATAATCCAGTTGCTCAATCAGTTACATGATATATAAGTAAATGAGTATAGAAACCCATCATGCAGAATGGCCAAAGACCATGTTAAAAATCCAGCCCATCTACTTGAAACTAAAAAGCTGTTTCAGGTTTTCCACTTGACCTTAGTGGAGGAAAAAAAAATAAAGTGTAGTACAAGCCAACAGAAAAGTCTGGTGGAAATCCCCTGGGAAAAAAAACAACCGAAAACCTGCATCAAACCAACCAGAAAAACCCTAAGCAGCATTATAAACTAGATAGTGTTCCCTGCTTGGATTAGGTGTGACATTAAAGAAGACTGTGATCTTTGCTAGTCAAACTGACTAAGCAACAGTAGAGGTTGAAACGATGTCAAGACAGTATAAACACTGTTAAAGCTATGCACTTAAAGGGCTGGTTTCAAAATGATCAAAGAGAAATTATAAAAGCTGTGTGAAAATAAGAGCTCCCTCTCAACAAAATAAGCAAGAAAACCTTTCTTCTTTTCTAGGCCAGCATCACTGATCCCAGCAAGCACTCTGCAAAACCAGCTTTATGCAGTCATTGCACAAAGTCTGTCCCAGAAGTTGCTATTCTGAGTGCAAAAGCTGTTTCCAAACCCAGCGTTGACTCCAGTGCTGTGTATTGCTAGCATTTTGGAGCAGGAGGAGGAGAGCACCAGGATACTGCATTCAGGTGGGGTACTGGCTAAGTAGCCTTTATACAACCTATTTCCCTCTATCCCACCAGAAGTTACCCCCTCTCCTGAATCGTGACTACATTTAGTGATCTGCCTCAGGAACTCAATCCCTGTCTTTGGCTGTCTGTATACAAACACAGCTTTAGTATTTTGTCAAGGAGCTGCTGGATTCCACAGCATGCTGCAGCTCTAGACAATCTGTCTGTCACCCTAAATGGACAGGTAGTTACTGAACACATTGCTTCAGCCTCTCCAAATATCACTGTAGTTCTTCAGTTTCATCAATTATGAAGCACTATACTGAGAAAATACTTGGCTGTGCAAAAATCAAAGTTGAATTCAAGAGAAAGTGGTACTTGAACAACAGAAAGTCCTCTGCCTGCTTTTCTCGGAGAGAGATGCCAAAACAACATCAAGAAAGGAATGGAAGGCTTTCTGAGTAGCATTCCATCAGCAGCTGAGACAAGGAAAATACCTAAAGGCTTCTCTACTATTCCTGAAAGAATGTAAAGAAACCTGGAGTGGCACCATCACTATTCCAAGGGAAGTGCTGCATTCTTTCTTCTGTTGATCAAAGGAGCATGCTAGGAGCAGTTAGCATTGTAAGAGGCTAACAGCACACCCCCTGTGAGAGGATAGGTCACTCCCAACGTGTGCCACCACAGTTTTCACTGCCTAGACATTTGTTATCTTTCAAAAATAATCACCATTGTTATTAAACAACCAACTGGAGGTCAGTGCTAGCTTCAGAAAGTTACTGTGAGTGGGAAGGCTCCTAAACTACACCAGAACTGCCAGCAAGACTGAAATTCAATTTTACTACATTGCTTTAGTTGTCTTTTTTTGCATATATAAATTTCAAGCTAGATGAAAATGTAAATGAAATTGCATCCCAATAATTAACCACTCTCCCCCAAAGTTTGGTGGACTATTCACCACCCTTTTACTCTTTAGGTCTTTGCTCTAGTAATTTGTTTCCAAACTATGATTTGTGGAACCACTGGGAATAGAGTTTTTAAGATGGTGAGTGAGATGACTCTAATGCCATTCCATGTCAATGTGTAATGCAGACCAGGAACCAAATGTATAATGCCTTCTTTTCATCTCACCTACCTGTATCTTCATTGTACACCTACAAGGATGATGACACATAGAGCTCACTGCAGAAGTTAGAGAAAGATCATATTAAGCCACTTACCTAGCATGTAAAATGTGGCATCACCTCCATGAATTCCCAAGAAAATGACAAGTAGTAAACACAATTTAGATGGATGAAACTCTGCTAGCATATCTTAGCTTCCCCCCTTTTAACCCTTTTTCCCTTAAGAAAAGGATGTCTAAAACCAGGTAGTTCCAGATTACTCTTCCAGGCAAAATGCCCACACATTGTTCACAACAGCACACCACGAGATTTTCAAAAAGAAAGGAAAAACAGAGAAGCTTTCCTTAATGGCCAGAACTAGATGCCCAGTTTTGCAGAAAGGCTAGGACAACAGCACTGACTCATGAAACACGTTTCTGTACCTTTCCTTTTTCTCCCATCCAGTGTAGGAAGGTATAGAAATTGAAAGCACAACTTCTTTGGATAGCCACCAGAGAAGTTCAACTATGCTATCACCATAGTCAACTATTTCAGAAAATGCTCAAAAATCACATCTACTTCACTAATCACTCCCACTCAGAGTCGCTTCCTCTCTCTAGCTGTTTTATTCCCTCTCCTTTCCACCAGCTCAAACTGATTAAGAAATGGCATTTGCCACTGAATCNCAGAGAAACACTGTACACAAAAAATATCAGCAGATTATTCTTAGATCACTGCAGAAAGCTAATACCACAATGAAGAGCTTCGAAGTTTCTCCCCATCTATACAGCTAAGCACCTTCCAATCTGATGAATTCATGCACTGAACAAAGACACACATAATACTGCAGGATTATGATTGCTTAAAAATTATGCTGGATGTAAATACATTTGCTTTTGTTTTGCCTCTGCCTGGCATAACTTTAACACATTTTTGGTTGCATCTCACAGCTTATTTCATTTTCTGTATGAAAGAGAAGATAAATTGAACACAAAACTTCCTTTTGTCAACTTCAAAATTGGAGTACTATAAAGAAAATAAGAAACTAAGCTGATACTAAATACAAGAGGATAGGGAGATCCTGCCCTTCCCATACTTCAGACCAGAGAAGGAACTCTGGCTGTGTAAAATGCATCTTGGTGATAAGTGTAAGTGAAAGAAGCTGTTAATTAGAGCAACAACTAGGTCACTTAAAATTTCAGATCAAGGAAGTTAATCACACCATTTACCATTAGACCTCATTGATATTCCCAGGAACATTTATAAACCCTCAACTGCTCTGTGCCCACCTCAGAGAGCTCATCAACTATTGCTGCATAAGGACCAAAAGCATTAGCTTTCATATAGCAGAAGTCAGACATGTAAATACAGATGCACAAGTTTACTTTAAACAATTACCTTGTGTTGATAATGCAAAATAATCATTTCTCAGTTGAACACAAAACAGAATAAAGAGGACTAAACAGTATCATTATTTTCTATAAAGGAAATACTAATAAAGAGGAGTGCATGGATGGAGCTGCAGTGATACTGAGGAGTCCATTCCCCTTAAAAGACACATTAGCTTTCTAGCATAACTTGATTTAAATGAAGCAAGATTAGAAAGCAATTTTTTTTTTTAATTAAAAGTGACAAATACAAAAAAATATTCAAGGCAGCACACTGGAATGGAAATAATTTCCAAGAGACAGGAAAAGGTAAAAAATGGCACGAATGTCTAGTAATTTTTTTTACGTTTTTAAAACAAATGGAAATACATTGAAGTCAGCTTGTGTCATATATCCAAATGGGAAAAAAAAATCCCAGCTAGCTCCACTGGAGATAAAATTCCCATAGCTTTCTGCATGAATTCTCATTTAAATACTTCAAGCAGAAACATTGATGTCTTGCTAGAAACTGTACCAGATTGGCAAGGCAAATAAGTTACCAACTTGTGGTTACTGTCATTTTCAGAACATGATAATGAAAGGGTTAAAATATACAGACTTCCTTAATATGAATTATCATTCACTGTAAATATAATGTGTGTGCCAGAGGCTCCATATGAGTTAGAGAAGTTTTACTACTCTAAATGTTTTACTCCAGAGCAGTGAGCTTTTGCTTTACATTTAGAATTTAAAAGCTAATTAAACAGGTAAGAGGTGAGAAATTTGTGAATAAATGACTCTAGTAAGACTTAGATAATTTCTTTCTATAGCCACAAAATATCTAAATATTTATTTGCACTATTATGCTTTGAACAAGCCTTTCTTAAAGTGCCTTTCTTTTGGAACTTCTTCAGGATTTGTACACAAGGAATGACTAGAGAATCCAAAAAGGAGAGTGGCAGACACTCTCACCTTAGACTTAGCAAGGACAGTAGGAGAGAATACATATTTTTTTATTGCATTAGATGATCTAAGGATAATCTAGTTTTGACTCAGTTTAATGAGCACAAATGGATGTTGGCATTTGGGAGTTTTAACCCTGTTCTCTTGTTATACTTTAATTCTGTGAGTTGGGATGAAACAGTATTTTGTTGTGAAAAGACTGCCTCACATCCAAGTAGTCATGGCAGTGACAAACCCCAAAAGAAAATCTTGCAAGCCTGAAAAAAATCTAAGTCAGCCAGTTAAATATTTATTGAACAGCACTGCTCAGTTTGGGAGCCAACTTACAAGTGACAGAATGGTCAAGTGACAGCCTGAGAGTGTTGAAGGTGCAGAACCTGGCAGCAAGGGACTGTTCCCAGCATGACTAAGGAGCACCAGAGATGCCAGCATTGAACTATGACCAAAACATCTCCACACAGTACACTGAAATTTCACTGTGACCTTTTGTCACACCAGATGAGCTGCTGTAAACCAGAACAGAATGCTCAGTACTGTGTGTGTCCCTGGGAGACTTTTTAGTGGCTCTAGTTTCTGCACTGCAGCCCCAAGCTCTGACTCTGTGGGGCTGTGTACTGCTTTCATTGCATCCCAGCCTCAGGAACAGAGTTTACACTGCTATTTGTATTTCATGTAACAGAAACATCACAGAGGTAGTGGAAGGAGATGTACCCAACCTTAGTAGGTTAGAAATACAGTTTTTTCCAAAGTTGTCATGAAAAGTCACATTTTGATATGACACCAAGGCATCACAAGCACTGAGCTCTTTGTCAGATATAAATGTGTAATACTGGAATAGAAAGGTATATGAAGTTTTATTGCATCACATTTTATCCCCTGCTTAGAAAACGCACACATATTTACTTGAAGAAAGAGCTGGGAGCCTCCTCACAATATATTGCAAAACTATGTTTTTTCTTCTTTTCAGAGGTGAAAACTTAATAAAAACAATAAAACCAAAAGAAAACTTTCTTTATTCTCATGGCACTGCTACCTCTTGAAAAGATTGTCCTTCAGGTACTGTTGCAGTATTTTAACTTTGACAGCTGCTCTGTTGAGACATTACTACTGATAAAACAAAGCTTTGTCATGCCAGCTTTAGTAGAATAGCAATGCAGTCACATACCAGCAAGAAAAGAATCAAGGACAGTGTGATGCATGATTCTTGCATAACTTGTTTACTAAAAATGCCATTGCAAATAAGGTGCAGACCAGCTGAAGCATCTAGATATGCTGATGGAGTTAATCCAGTGAATGGCTGGATTTTTAGGAGCACTGCACAACTTATTTTAAAAGTATATGCTTTATACTTGCAAGTCAGAGGCACTGCTGATGCTCAGAACACTGCAAACAAAAAAAAAATGCTGCTTTTGCTTTTCCCAGTAATATTTCTGTTTGCATAAAAACTTACACTTCCCTTCACACCTTCTCCCTTTTCACTCAGATATGGAATTTCAAGAAAATCCCTGTCATGTGGTAGCAACAGGTGGAGATCTATTCAGCAACACTTGGATGACTCAAAAGCTTCTTAATTAAGGAAAATTCTTCCACCTTTCCAAGCAAGTATTAGACTCAATCAGTTGAACAAGGAAATACTTGTAATGAAAAAGCATCTGCAGAGGGATGTAGCATTTAAAGGGAGCAGGGACTAAAAGCTGTTTAACACTCACTTTAACACAGGAAGAGGGGGAAACCAATATGAAGTTAAGCAAGCTGGGTTCAGGAACTCCATCCTGTTTACAGGTTGTACACAACCAGCATACACACATACATATACTTGGACTTTTCCTGCCAGTTCCCTCAGATTCTTAGCACTGATTTCTTTCCAAAAACACACACGCTATCAGAAAACAAAAAATCCACAAGATAGTGTGTTGATGTTTGAAACAATCTGGTAGTGGAGAAAGGCTCAGAAACAGGGACCTTTACCACTAAATCTTCAGATGGTGCCTAGGAAGAGCATGCTGAGTGTCAGCAGAGCTCCTGTAAAGAGGTATCCACTGCCAAAACTCACTATATTATGGAAAAAAAAAAACAAACCCAAACTTGTATGTACTGTAACTTTTAGATTGAGATCTGTACAATATTTACCAACAAGCAATGAGCTAAATATGTTACTCACATAAAGTAATCCATCTGCCAATAGCACAAACTAGATTCTGCTTATGTTTTAAAGAAACAGAACATTTTGAGTATCATTGCACTTACCCTTAGTGGTTCTCTTTCACAACTCATCTGTTGCTTTGAACTCTACAATAGGAAAAAAGAAAAAAACAACAAATTTGAAAGCATAGCATTCCAGCCACAACAAAGCTGCAAGGTCTATGTATCTTACACAAATATTGGAAACACAGCCCTATGTTTGAACACTATTGTATTAGGGATCTAGATAGAAACATTACTGCAGAAAAGAAGGTTTTTTCATTTATTTTAAATTTACAGAAGTCAAATGGAAAGTAACACCAGAGCCAAGTACAGGTGTGAAGTATAAAAGCATTTTTGAGACTGTAAAGATCTCCTTGGCAGTTCAGGAAGAAGCTTTCCCCTTTCTGTTCTGCCCCAAGTCTGCATTGTATTTCTGAATATCCCAGTACTAAGGTACCATGACATATTCACAGCACACCTTAGAAATAAAGACAGAGAAGCTTCAAAAATGATAAAACATTCATTTGGCAACTTTCAGTTCTCATTTGGTATAAAAATAACTCTGAAGACTCAATTTCAATGCTTTCTTTTTTTTTATCCCTACTGTTATCTTTTTGTTCTGCCAAGTTTATGAGAAACACAGAGTGTGAGAGCTTCTTGCTGAGCAAGACCTCACTAGCAAGGAAGAGCAGATGCAAGTCATCAGTCAATGGCAGCACAACTTGGGAAATGGCCACTCTGCCAAAAAACAAAGAGGCTCCTCTAGAAAGAGCTCCAGAAGCTCAACAGTAGCACTCAAACATCCCATTCCTAGCTTGCTTCCCAGGCTCCCTGGTTTCTAAATCACTCCTCCAACCAGGACTCTTGGACAAAACTTTAAAAGCTTTGCTCAGGAAGGCTCTCAGATGTTGCTTTGTCCAATCTGTGGTGAGGGAATTGTGTTCTAGTGGGGACTTCTAAAATTCTTTTTGAAGTGATTTTAGAACATTTATAATCATTAGTGTTGCAAGTGCAATCACTACCATTTCTGCAATTAATATACATAGCAAACAATTCATAAACTGTGACCAAGAAATCTGATGCAATGTTTTCTAAGGATATTTTCAGAGATCCAGAGTACAATTTTCACTGTTTTTCACTTACAAAGAAAAACAAAGTTACAACATGAAGCAATACCCATTTATATGAGATTTTTACTGTTGTAATGATGAAAAGGAGAACTTCTCAGGCAAAGTTTGGTTGCTTACAAAAGTTTAAAACTGCCAGTCTGTTTCTCAATACAGAAAAATGAGTGTGAATAACTAAGTTCCAAGCTGAGCCATATATACACACACAGAGCACAAGTTTCACAACAAAGGCCCTGTACAAAAATACAAATTTAACAGAAACAAATGCTCTTCTGATATGTTTCTTACAACACTCTGGAAGGGAACAAAAGGTAAAGGAATTCAGCAGAGGTGTATTTCCCATCTTCCCCTAAAGGGTCACTTCAGCTCTGCTCTGATACTATCTCTTCCAGACTAACAATTCCATTTTTCAGAGTTCATGCCTGCACATCATTTTTCTATTTCTTTAAGGTTATTCTGCATTCTAAGTGCACTTGTCTAAGTCTCAAGAGTTAATTTCAGATCTGAATCCGCTCTAGATGCATCTATTCACCTTGTTTATAAGATACAAGAAGGGACCTACAATGATCATTTAGTCCAAAATAACCATGCAAGACTCCTCTAACACTTAGTATTGGCAAACCAAAGATGGTGGTGGGGAAGGGGAAGTTTTGGAATGGAAGAAAAGCAAAATTTGCAACAAACAAGGAGCAGAAAAATATTTGTAGATTGGAACAAGTATTATATTGACTATTACAGCAGATAATTAATTCTGGTTTAATTACTCATCTATAAGGCTATCTGCTACTGGTATTTTAAGCATAAAATTGACCAATTTTAGTAACAGGAGATGTTATTTAAGATTGAAAATAAGTATTTATGAGCAGTAGGAGAATACAATAGAGAAGTAAAAAGTGAATAAAAGGCAAGACGTGCAAATCAGGAGAAGATGATGCTGACTTAACATCCAACTGCTACACCACATCTGCCAGCAAGACAAATAGAACAAACCCATCCATTTATTCTAAACCAAACAGCTTTCACATGAATATTGTATTTGCAGATGTATTTTGACTCAATCTACCACCACATCCATGGCATTCTATTTACTGAAAAGAAATGGAGGAGGACAGCAGGGGTGATACACAGGACACCTGAATGGTGGCAATTTCCTTCATTCAAAGTTCAGCAAATGGTTGATTCCAAACTGTTTTTGCTGTAATAACAAAACCCATTTGAGTGATGGCTTCCCTCAGAGAGCAAACTTCCACATAGATAGCTCCCTCATCACCCTCCATACCAGAAGCTTTTCAGAACAAAAGCAGCAAAACTTAGTGCTAAGGCATTCTTAGGGTGAGATTAAAATGAAAAGAAAATGAAACAAACCAAACTTACCTCTACCAAAAATATTTGTCATACTTCAAACAATGATGCCATCTGTCTGTCTGTCCCTCTAACTATTTATTAATTCAAGTTTATTAAAATATATCTGAGAGGGGCTCATTTGGGCACAAGTGGCTTCCTGTGCAGCTAACCAATGCCAAATTTGCTCTCTCATTTTGTTTTTTATTTTTGCTATCTGTGCCAGTTTAAGAGAAACATCCTGGCAGCACTAAGCACTTAAGGGAAAACATAAATAATGCATTTACAATATGTAAACCTGTACAGATAAATGAGAAAAACTGAAAGCCATAACATATTTAATTAATGATCAAGAGACCCTAGAAGCAAAACCTTGTGCATATCCCTGCAATTTTAAATACATTGCTTCTCATTCCTAAACCTAATTTGTTATGTCTATGGATTGAACCATATGCAATGAACTATTTATTTCTTCTAGTCCAAGACTGCATGAAGAACCTGGTCAATATGTTGAGTGTCATTATGTCAAGCTCTTACATACTCGAGTTCAGGGGAAGAATGCCTAAAATATTGATTCTCTTTAAAGGATTTCATCAAGGAAAAAAAATAATCAAAGGACATGAACAAGACTACAGGTCTTTTTTCTAAGACAACAACAGTCTGGTGAGACACACATTGACTCAAGCTCCACCTGCTCAACAACAATAACAAAAAGACCCTTTGGAAATACTGTACAATCTGCTGGTATCCTTGAACATGAATAAAAAGGGAAAGCATGCTTTTTCTTCCTTGGATAACAGCATCAAGTGGGAGACTAAGATCTTTTAAATGTATGTATCAGTCATGCATTCTTCACATGGACATTCAAGCCCCAGATCTGAAGAAATAGAAACAGACAAAGACAATAGGACCCATCTATGGATGCAACGGACAGACTGAGAGCAACAGTATTACTCCAGCTGAGCTACTGCCAAGATTTTTTTAAGTGTCATCTTAAAGATAAGTTTTAGGTGATGAGGCAAAGAGAATACTATTAGGGTGACAGACTTATTTACAGAAAGACTCTGCCTAACATGTAAAATGTTGCAGTACAGCATTCTCCAGTATTTCTTCTGAATTTACAAATTCAAAGTGCTTTCAGGATCAAGAAGTTGATTTGAAATGGAGCACAATCCCAGGGGTTGAAAGATCACCAGTGAACATCTAAAGTCTCATATTCTAGATATTTACCTTAAACAGGCATTTGTGCTAAAAGGACTTAGCCTGTGTTCTGAGAAAAAACCCCTGTATATAAAGCCATCTTGCTTCCAGTGAGCAGTCACACTGGATTACTCATCCAGTAACCTACTCGAATAGCAGTTCCAGGAAAGTCCCTCCAACATTTTTGTATTTCTACTTCCCCCTCCAAAAGGACAAAGCAAATATGATTACCTAAATGTAACAATATGTGCTAAACATTTCCTAAGGCTAAGTTTCCAGTCAGTAGCTGCATAGGAACTATGGAGCATCAGCCAGGTGCCAAACACTTGGCACTGTTCAGTCACAGTGCTTTCACCAGAACATCACAATTAGTAATTGCTTATTCATCTGACTGAGGGTCCCACATTTCTCTTCATAGATAGATTAAATAGCTGAAATAAAACCACACATTACTCAGTCACACTAGCTGTATTTTACTAGATACTATGAGATAGTCCATACCATTTCCTACTACCAGCAAAACCCATCTATCAGTGTTCTCTCTCATTAAATACTCATCTGACTGTACAAGTCTGCTCTCAAAAATTAAAACTGGGTTTTTTTTTCTTGCCACGTTGTACAAAAATCCTGCAGTACACACAGAGATACACCAGGCAACAGTGTCTGGGGCATTTCATGGGGAAATAGTCACTTCCCTTGCATCATTTTGTTGCATAGTAGTTTTCATTACCTCACTGCCCTACAGAATTCAGAAGAAATGATGCTTCAAGTTATTTAACACATGGAAAAAGTATGGGCTTGTACATAAAGCTATAAATAATGTCATGTATTAATTTAAAATGGCTTCTCAGTACTTCATGTGAAAATTCAAACTACTAATGAAGAAAAAGTCTACTCTAAGAGCTCACAATGCCACAGAGTAAAGCCTGAGGTACTTAAACACAGAAGATTTATTAAAAATACCACTAACTGCATAAACAAATAGGATGATTCGAATTGAAAGAGGAGTTTTCAGAGCCTTTGGTAGTCACTTATGGCATCACCAAGAGGGTTTCAAATATGAAATCAAAAATATATCTTCCCCAAGCAGTAACTGGGATCATGCTTCTCCTCCTCCTCCTCTATGAGCTCCTTGCATATTTTTCTACCTATGATACCTGAAAGCCCCTAAATGTTGAAGAGTCTATAAAGATGATATAGTGCTGAAAACCAATAGACTTTTGGGGTACACTGGGTTGTATGACAAAGGGATACAGAGTGCATATGGCTATGCATGTGCAATTTTTTTCCAGAACACAGTGTTGTGTTTTTTTCTTGACTAGGTATGTGTGTTTGCATCCACAAAATTTTAATTTCATGAGGTTTTATTACAACCACCAGTTATTGTGCTAGAGCAGTAGCTACTGAGACTGGTTTATTGTCAAATGCCCTTGGCTTGGTATTGTATATTGATTAATGCTTCTGTCATAAGTATATTTGGGTGAAGAACTGTCTAAAATTCTGAGCATAATACTAAGTAGAGTTAAGGTTTCAAGTGTCACATACAAGTGGGTTTATTTCTACTGGAAGAAACAGGCAATTATTATGGTCCATTGAGCCCAGATTAAGCATTTATATTGAAAAAAAGAAAAAGAGCCCAGTGCCACAATCCTTGTAGAGCTGTAAATGCAAATAGGACCATCTCCTCTTCCATAAAAAAACATCTATGGTTTTATAGGCATTTCTCCCTCTCCTTTTCTGCTAACCCTCAAATTAGCAAAGCATTCCAAACAGGATAACTTTGAGATAAAGTAGAAAATTTCTCAAGAAACAAAAGAGAAACATGAGTAAACTAGTTTGTAGGCAACACTATCCTTGTGTAAAATGGCTCTTTTAGTTAATACAGAAACACCAAAGTTAAATTATTCTTACCTCCTCATGGCCTCAGGCTAAGATAGGTTTTTGTCAGTGTGATTATACTGCTTGATCAACATTGTTACCTGGCAAATACAAGTTTTTGAGGTTTGTTTTTTTGGTGGTTATTTTTTTTTTCCTCTCCAGTTTTTTATTTGGTTTATTTGCCTTTTGGGTTTGAGGCTTTTTTTTTTTTTTTTTAGGGAGATGGTTTTAGTTTTGGTTTGGGTTTTTTAAAATTGTTGTGCTTTTTGAAGGAGTTCTTGGTTTGTATTTTTCAGTTTTGAGGGTTTTATTGGTGATTTGTTGGAGGTTTTTTTGTTTGGTTGGTTCGGTTTTTTGTGGGGGTTTTGTGTTTGTGTGTTTGATTAGTTTGTTTGTTGTTCTGTTTTTTTCATACTCTTAGTTTATACCCAAAGCCTGCTGCAAATCACAAACACACCTCTGTTACTTAATAATGGTGGAACACTGGCCCAGGTTGCCCAGGGAGGTGGTTGAGTTCCCATCCCTGGAGGCATTGCAGGTGAGGCTTGCCAGGGCTCTGGGCAAGCTGCTCTAGTTGGGGATGTCCCTGCCCAGTGCAGGGGGGTTGGACTAGATGAGCTCCAGAGGTCCCTTCCAACCCAAACCAGTCTAGGATTCTATGAGTCTCTGATATGCCTTTGACTCCCTGAGTGTATTCAAGACTTGTGGTGCTGCAGCAGAGCATGGAAGCTCTGGATTTTCTAACCCTGCTCCAGGTTGAAGATCTGCAGCATGGCATCACACCAGCCAGCACCACTGCTTCTCCCATGCTCCTGCCTCATAGCCTACTTACTTCCATAGAAATTTTAGGATCCATGTGTCTCTGCTATGTCCCTGTGAAAAGCACCATGAGGATAAAAACTGTTTTATTTTGCATCTCCACTCTGTGACTAACAGTTAGACATTAAGGCATTAGTGCATTGGTACTGCAAACTATGTACTTCTAACTAGGAAAAAGGTCTCTAAGAAAATATCTTTTTGCAAGAATCATTGTAGAAAAAACACTTGTGTCATAAAGCCTCGGAATTAAATTTTGCATGCATGATCTGTGTGTATTAAACTCTGCATGGAACAATCCCATGAGAAACTTTATAACTATTCAAATATAAACTCCTTCTATACGTAAACAACTAGCCATAGTGCATTTTATTTAATTTTCCTGCATAATACAATAAATATAAGGAATAATCAGAAGGCAAAGGCACTGCACTTAAAAGAATAAATGGACACTATGAAAAATTTAATTAAGAATACTAAGATCTTGAAGTTACTACCAGTATAGAATTAAAACTCGGTTATGTTGGAATGCAAACACTAGCAGACCAAGTCTGGCATATGACACTATTTACTGCAGCATAAATCACTTTGGTTTCATAAGCATATTGTTACTACAAGAATTTACTCTTCTAAATCTTGGAACTTTTGGAAAGCAGATCTTAAGTCTCTTTCCATTAAAAAAATAATAAATAATGCAGACAGTGGCATGAATACCAATTAAGTGCTAAATTCTGAAGCAATCAGATAATATGTGAGTACTGCTACCAGCTTCTGAAAGGAGTTCTAAGGGTCTGCATAACATAAGGCAAAACATTTGACATGCTGCATAGGAGATTTTTTAACATAAGGATAATTGACAGAGACACTAATAACTATAGGCAAAGAACATATATGAAAATTAAGACAGGGTTTAAGTAAAAACTCCATTTTACATAGAACAATTTCTTATCTTTTGAAGAGAAAATTCCTGCTAGTCCGTTAAGGTGCCAGTTATACTAAGTACAGATAACAACTCAGAAAGACACTTCAGGGAAGAGGAGAGAATACAAGACTGACAATAAGGATATCACTGGAGACAGGCATGGATTTTCAGACAATTACCAAAGCTAGGTATGTTACAAATTGCTACTAGAGCCATTGCCTCTGTGTTATCAGTAAACATCTGGAAGGCCACTTGCTGTGCTCATGTGCTGATAAAAATAAGTCAGGTTCATTCTGTCACCCATGCTTGACAAATTGCAAAAAAAGCCCAAAACATAGCTTTTATCTGGCAGATGCACGGTATTGGCTGAAGAGGCCATTACAGGAGGAACTGGGCTGAGAAACAAGATACTGCCAGGTCAGCAAGAAGCCAAGGATTGTAGAGCTAGCCAAACTTTGACTTGTTCCCTTCCTCTCACTCTAACTAAAAAAATTACTCTTTGGAGTGTTGAAGGGAAAGGGTGTACATATACATATATATATATATATACATACACACACACTCATTTCCATTAAATGATCCAAAACATATTTAAATGACATTCTGTAGTATTAAATTAATAAATCATTCGTCAGTCAATTTATCTGGAAAACTTATTTTAGTCATTTGCAGCTAAAAACAGAAACAACTTAGTTTTAACATCAACACCCATTTAAATTCTACACCCAGCACCCACCAGGTCCTAGCAGCCTGTCTGCCCCAAGCCTGGAGTGTTGCAGGGCATTGTTGCAGTCAACTCTCCCTTGAAGGAATTGCTTCCTCAATAGTCAAAATTATTTTCCCTCCTGGAGAGATGTACCTTTTAGGCTTTTGAAGTATTTCACTTACCTCCCAGTTTGTCCACGGCTAGCAAGTGAAAAAGTGAGGGACAAACCCTAAAGTTTCTTCAAGTCTTTGCAGCATTGGTATTCTGAGAGGAAAGTCTTTTATTCTGCACAACACTCAAATCCAGTAACTACATAGGGAAAGGAAGGGCACAGTACCTTAATCTCCTCTCCTAAACAGCTTAACTAACTATAGAAGATGCAGTGCCTTGCATTCAATAACTGCTCAGTGCTTTTACTTCTTCTAAGAACACATTACAAAGACTGTCAATAAACTTTAATTAGCAATATATTTTTAGTGGCAGTGCTACAGCTTGCTGCAGTGAAACACAAGAATTTCTAAAGCTTTCCTAAAGAAACCTTGACACTTGAATAATGAAAGACATTTAGAGATTGTCATATAAGAGCATCCATTAGGGCAATATATTCTTGCCTCTCAGAAGTGGTGAGGTTACCTTGAACAAGTCTCATTTAAAACATCCTTTGCTTTTCTGTCAAGAAAATGAACAATCATTGGCAAAAATGAGGTGCAGCTGACAAAGGTAAACATTTTCTTCCATCTTTTAATGAGGCCACAGCAATGGACTCATTGTCCTAAAAATAGCAACCTAGAAGGAAGCACTTCAGCTTGTGTATGTGTGCACGTGCATGCACATCCATGCTCATCTTCCAAACTGAGTCATGTTCTCCAATGACCTCTATGAGAACAAGCTTGAAATTGAAGCTTCAAAATTCTCTTGTATCTATACCTTGTGAAATAATCTTAATGATGCCTTGCATATGATACTTATACACAGAAGTGCTGCTCTCAACATCTCTCAAACTTCATGATCAGCTACCCTGAGGTGAAGTAACCTGTGATCTGAAACTCTGGCAGTTTAGAATACAGACAGACATTTTTTACTATAGAAATTTGTGAGTTCTAAATATCATCTCTTTTTACAATAAGTACAACCTCTTTTTTTCTTCATATAGCTATACATATCTTCACTTTGGTGCCATATCTTAATCTAGATCAAAACTCATCAAGGACAGAGTTTCATCTACAAGTTTTCTTATATATCCATCTATCTATAGCACTATATACAAGGGAGGGGAGAGAGGGGGAGGCATCTCTCCTGCCTATATAGGTATCTATAGGTTTTCATTGCAGCACAGTATAAAATCAATGACTATATGAATAATTTCACCATCACATAATAATATACATGATCAATATAATAATTAGCATACAGAATCCAGAAGGTCCATTCCATTCTTATTTGCATGTGAGTAATGCTCACAGTGGTGCCACAGCCTGTGCAGCCAATACAATACAGTGGTAGCCTCAAGCAAGTTCTCATTTAACTCACCATTTTTCATTCACTTTGTTTCCAGTGTTTCTAGCAACTCTGATGCTTTTACACCTGAACACATCTTGTAGAACTCAATTTACTAAAAGTTTGCAATGAGATAAATATGCAAAATTACTCAAAGTCATTGTGGGCTGCAGATGATTTTTTTTTCTCCCTTTTATTTCCAGAAATTCCATTTGCATATACCATCAAGAAGCAAAGTAAAAGTAAAGCCCTGAGGTAATTCCACAACTGCAAGAGGATGCATATTACCAAAGAGACGCTGAGTTTTTCAAACTGAAAACTTCTCCCTTCATAACCAGTCTGCTCTGATACTGGGCAATTACTTTCACTTAAGCAGGAATAAACAAAGCATCACACAAATCATTAGCAGTTCCTCAAAGCTCTGATGTATGTGGTCCTTGTGGGGAAATGAGAGCAGGAGAAATTAAAAGTGCTGGGAGAACACTGTGATGGGCTGTGTGGTTAAATCAGATTAATCGCCATCTAGTCCAGTGGACTCAAGATCCAAACAAACTCATCATTTTTAAGCTAGATAGTCGTCAGGTTTAGCAAATTTTCAAGCCTAGGATTAGTCTATGAGATGAATCGATTTTTAGTGTTATAATGTAAAAGTCATTCCAGTCTGCTAACTACCTGAAACACTGAGATCAATTTTGGGAGTAAAACATCAATTACCTCACTTACTGAGACAGAATAAGCAGCAATTAAAAGGGTAGGGAATGCTTCTCTGCATGAGCTTACTTGTCTAGTTTTTCAGCTATATCATAGCAATTGTTTTGATTTCTAATTGTATCTAGAGACTTGAATTCAGGCCTTTTACATCTCTGTTATGCATATTCTGAGGCATGGTTGTCTCATTACATAAAAATTCCTGACATGACTCAAATGGACACATGCCATTTAAAACGATTTCTCTCCATTGTAAAAAAGATATTTCTGCTTAAGAATTCTTACTGGGCTCAGTTACACTGTAATGTTGATCTCATGATCAAGTTAACTATGGTATTTCTGGTATTTTACAGATAAGCATCTCTAGGTAGAATACAGCCTTTGCCTTGCATCTGCTGCATGGCACTAAGGTCTCTGAATTTCTCTGAATTTCCAAAACTTAAGAAGACTGTGGGACTGTCTGGAAAGCCTAGAAATGACATACAAGTGGAGAACACAGAGGGGAAGCAGGCAAGGCCTGGCAAGAGAAGCCTAATTCATGCTCAGTATGTGCTTTGCATTCTCATAAGGTTCAATAATTTATTAAAATGACTACACAGCATTCTTTAGTAAATAAAGTCACACTTGAAATATATCATGAAGGTATCTTGGTATTTTCCAAAGCCTTTCACTTGATTCCCATAATACTGTAATTCATGTGTGTACATGTACTTGTGACTAGGAACACTGCAAAGAGAAAAAACCCAACCAAGCCACCACTTTTCATTCATCCAACTCAGATATATATCAGTGGTGACAATTCTTTTTACCTGAAGGGAATAAAAAAATACCTTGATCCTATGAAAACAACAATTGCAGGCATCAACTAAACTGATCTCCTGTGTATTTTTTTAATAGTAATTCTCAGTTCTGTTTGATTCCTAGAACTGAATCTCCTGAGTAAGCAGTATTCTACCATACTTTATAGTGTGTGTGTGGTTTGCATTCTAAGATCTGGGCCAACATTGATTTTATTTCCCCTTAGTATTTTATAGTTATTTGAGTGCAATAAATTTTTCTTAAGCCAAGTCTGGATTTAAATATGCAAGCCAAGAAGGAAAGGTACTGAATCTACACTAAGCCATAAATTTAGCCTATTTGTGACTTTTTTTTTTTTAACTGTTACAGTTAGCAGGGAGATAACTGTCTGCTTAGCTGATGTACCAACCCCTCTGACAAACAAGAGGGAGATTTTGCAACACTGGAAACAGACGTGCACTGCTGGTCTAGTCTCACCTTGCACCTTACCAGCTGTTTTCTTTTTTTATTTAGAGAGAACAGCGTTGCCACCATCTGTCTTTAGGAAAAAACAATAATACAAATATAGGAAAACATAAGAAAAAGTTGGGTTTTTTCGTCAAAGCAAGTCAAAAGCATAAGGAAAATGGGAGTGGAGGGTGGGGAGGTGAAAGTCTAAGCCCACAAGCATTATAAAGGAAAATGAATTGAGTGAAATGAAATAAATCAAGGAATGAGTTCTTATAGCTTTGCTATAATTATCTAAATATCCATCTCCATGAAAAGACAGACAGACAAATCTGGCATTTCACAGAGAAAGTAAGGAAGGATAAGATTCACTTTTGGTTTATCTCATATTTCTGAAATGATTATTTAAAGAAATATCTATAATCTCATATTTCTGAGAAGAAAATAAGCTTATCAGTTATCCTGGCATTAAAAAACCCAAAACCAACCAACCGAAACCCTTCAAGATTTTATATGTTTCTGTTGTACATGTCGTATTCCAGCTTCAGAAATGCGGACTGCCCAGAGAGCAGGAAAAGAACTATTCTTCATTATTAGCTTATATGAAGCCTCTCTCTGATGTCTGCAATTATTTTCTAGAACTAAAAATGAATACTGCAGTGCATTTTCACAGCATTTTAATCCTTGTAGTCCCCAATACCAAGTTCCAAACCCTATTTTTTTCTCTGTTTAGAGGCAATGAGGAACACACAAATAGTGCTTTGCCAGAATTGCTAGAAATTCCCCTTCCTACCTAGCTTTGGTGGTCAGCTCTTACTAAACCAGAAAACCTCAATTTTGATCAGAATAACACAGATTAAATCTTCCTAAAAGCAGTAAAGGTTTTCCTGAACAAATTGTTAGCACTGTGTCACTTCTCACCAGAACCAAACTGATTTCACAGGGAATAGAAAATACTTAATTCTAGTAGGACTGGAATGATTTTAAGCCTAGTGCTAGGTACTTGAATTTTGTCTTTTGACCCTTAATGATCACCCTCATTTTACACAGCAAAAAGCAAGTCTAGTCCATTCTCAGTACATTTACAATAATCACCATTGCTGATGGACTAGTCAACTGAATGGTAGCCCACTTGGAGCATTTGGAAGCCCACATCTGGATCGTGTGAGAAATGCCATGGGCAGGACTTCAATTAGATGGAAAAAGAATACAGAACATTTCAATTAGTAATATATTATTGTTAACAAACTTGACATGATTTCCTCTACGTGTTTACTGTGCAAATTACAAAAAGCTGGAAGTTTATACCCTATGACCACGAGTAAAACTTAGTCATATATGTCCTAACACTGTATTATGATATACAATACCAACAAAAATATCTTAACCACCTGTATTCATTTCTAAGGACACCCACAATAGGAATAAATAGTACAGAAGCCCCATAAATATATGGAATTAACAGCTGAAGCCTAACCTTCAACATGAGAGCAATTAAACAGCAAAAACTTGGGCCACCAGTCAACAATGCTTCCCAATGGTACCCAGATGTACTTGGCACTTTGTCAAGAGTGTAACTCAACAAGCAGGTTGTTAGCATAACTGAAGAGTACTTTAATGACTTTTATTGTTCTGGACATGTTAAAAAGAAACTCCTTTCTTTTGCTTTCAAGAGCCTGCATTTAAGTGTGGTTGGACTTGATGATCTTAGAGGTCTCTTCCAACCTTTATTTTGCTTTCAAGAGCATGTATTTAAGTGAGGTTGGGACTTGATGATCTTAGAGGTCTCTTCCAACCTTAACGATTCTGTGAAATGTGGCAAATCATGGGGAGGGGAACAGGAAATATTCTGCTTTTCCTTTAATATCTAAATCATGTTCATTGATCCTACTAGAATCTGTCATTGCTAGACTATCTCAATCAGCTCACTGACTCCTATATTTGGATGATCTTGCCTCTGCTAATTACCAATGAAAATACTTTGGGCAAGGGTAAAATTTCTCTTTTCCCAGGGGAAAACACATCTCCTTTCCAAGTCAATGCGACCTTCTAGGGTCTACCATCTGTATTACAATTTTTACCAAGATACTGTGTTAAGTTCACAGAGGATTGGTGGCATCTAGCAACTTCTTTGAAAGAAAATGCACACAAAAAAAAGCATGTTGCTGCAGTTTGTTGGTTTACATTGCTGCCTTTAGGCTACCCATTACTGCAGTCTTAGCAGAAAGTATCTTCATTTTCCTTAACACTGAGATGTTTAGACTTTTTGCCTCAAATAAGTGCAATAATCTAGAAGAGGTGAGGGGAATATCCCAACTCTTTCACTTTGACTTTACAGAATTATTCATAGCAGCTTGCAAGTCTACTGGGATTATTCAAAGCTTGAAAAGAAACCCAATATTTCTACTGTAATATTGCATGTACAGCTTTCCAGCAATCATAAAACACACTGCTTAGTGCTTTCTTTAACACAGGCTGGCTCGAAATTAATTGTCCTGGAAAGAAATAAGGTCTAGTAGATCTCATTTACTGCTGGAAAATAACTTGAATACAGTTTTCATGTATTAAAATAATTCCCTAGTGGCAAAAGGAAACGAACAAAGACTCAGGGAAGGCAAGGGTTTGTTCCACAGCAATTATTTACCATCACCGAGTTTGAACTCTCCTTTTCTTAAATTATTACTTTTATGATGGGAGGTGTAAAGCTTACTGTTAACACTTCTTATGTTAAGAAAATATACACCATACCATGCATTTGTCACAGAAACACAGCCTATTGAAATCTAATCTGGTAGTAACACATTCACAAATTGCTCACATTTTCTTATTTTTTGTTATCCTGCAGTATTTTTCAAGGGAAAAATGAAGAACATTAGTTCTTTTTTCTTCTTACAGAAAATAATGCAGTCTTTGCTGTCAGCTCACTTAAGCAGCCTGAAACCGATTTCAGGACTTATTAATCACTTATTAATCAAGTATTTAATTACATTTTTATATTGAAAGCAAACACTTTGAAATATTTAGAAGCTTTAGGATAAATTATCTCCTCAATTTCAACCCTGAATTCCCATTGTAACCATGTGAGGAATCTTGTTTCTTTGTCATTTTCTTGCCCGCAGGTGTAATCAGCTTTGGAGAGGAAGAAGAAAAGCCCTGTGCAAATACTGCCTGCTAGTTTCCCAACAATACTGAGAAAATTACACTGCACTGAGAAGGAAATGGAAGATGTGAGCTGAAGTTTAAAGTGTTGCCTTTTCTGCACTAGGGCACTCAAGTGAGATGGGGGCACAGTTAGTGATCACACCTGCCCACCCAGCTTCTGGAGCAGACTGAGCCAGAAACAAAGATGATGTGCAGAGCTCCTAATCTGCCATAGGAGTTGTAATCAGTATATTTAACCTACAGCAATATGAATCTTTTTGTTTCCTTGCTATTTGCTGAAATGATTGTCTAAAAGCTCCTCTGCTTCAGCAAGTTTTGTAAAGAAAAAAACCATAGGAAACCAAAAACCCACAGCAAAAGTAGCCAAGTTATTCTGTTCCTGAAAAACACTCCACATATGCATGTAGCAACAGTGCCAGGGTCTACTGAAGAATCTCAAGAACCATGAGGTGTCAAAATCTCAGTCCAGTTTGTACACAAGAGTGGTAAATCTACGTAGTTGAAACAAAAATAACCATCCTGTACCAGAATTAAAGCAGTCAGTGATTTCCAGAAGGCAAAGCAGAATGATCTACAGATGGGTTTAGGTGCTTCCTCACTGGCTAGGCACCCATCCATTTCCCTTTCTGTAATTGCTCTAACCCACACATAAACAACAGTCTTTGTACTCCCTCAATGTTAAGCTGCTCTGAGACCAGTCATTTATCTTCAAAACAAATAACAAACAAAACATCAAACCAGAACCCACAAAAACCCAAGAAACACTACTGACAAAGGATAAGGTGAAAGAACACATCATTGCTCCCCTAGTCCTCTGAATGCTGTTTCCAAGCAGCAGAGAGAACCAAGCTTCCCAGGCCATTCAGTCCCAGGGAGAGGGCAGAACTGAAGAGCACATGCTCCTTAAGCAGGAACCTCCAGGGTGCTCTTGCTTGGTCAGCACAGACTTGCAACATCCTCCACACAAAGCTGTGTTTTCCAAGAAAAGGTCAAGCCAACAGCAAAGTGGGGTCAGAATAACAACAGATAGGCTCATACAGGTAAACTTAATAATGAACACTAAACATCAGCTGGGATTGTTCAGCCTGGAGAAGAGAAGGCTTCAGGGNAAAGTAATAGTTAAAAAAGCCAACACTTAGTTCCTTTAAGTGTCTTTCAGTTCTTATGAATGTGACAAATGCTATATTCTGCAGTGGATTTGAGGGTGTTTTTACAACAGGTATGTGACCACTGATTCCTAACTTCAGCTGCAGGTCTGATTGTACTCACACTACCATCTTCTAAAAATCTATTTCCCCCCCAATCAACATATAACACTGAGCAGAATAAAATCAGTGACCATAGGCAAACATTTACAGAAGTTAACTAAACTAGAATTCTCTAAGGGTCTGCTAAGTATATTATTTTTCCCATCAGGTCTTTAAGCCTGTATAAAGTCTAATTGATTTTCAGCATAGGAACCTGGTAGCTCTTAAGTCAGCATATGGACCTTTCTCCTCATAGCCGACAGTGAGACACCAGTTTATAAATTGTTAACATGTTCACAGTTAACTAGATACCTTGCACACATCTTAATATTCATAGTTTGCTTTGATTAAAATACAAATTTTGACTTTAATTTCAAGATTCTCTTTCGGAGTGCAGACAAGTTGCAGTGTTTGAGTGCCACTTAACGCAGTGTTTAATCAGGAAAACTAGCGTGGCACTGGCCGATTAGGCTGCCTCAAGTGCTGCCTGCTCCATTTTTCCCCATAATTGCAGGATATACTTTATTGTGACAGGGTCCTGAACAGTGGAATTCCAATATGCTATACATCAGGTTCTCCATTATTGGATTAGCTAGCTGTGGCATCATTACTGCTGCACTTTCATGCCTATCATTGATCGCCTCCTTCTTTCTATTTCACAATTAATGCAAGTCAGCTGGATTGATCAATCTTCTGATGAGTTTGGGCCACAGTCAATATATTGTTATGGCTTTGTGCTACTGATCTGTATGTTTTATAGCTGTGCCTAAGGATTTGTCATTCTGGCTACAGATTTTCTTGTTTTTTTCCTTTTTCTTTTTTTTAAATACTTCTGCTCCTAACCTTGCTGCCTAAACCACAAAGTGTTGAAGAATCATTCATGTAACATAAAAAAGAGGAAGCAAGAAAGGAACTGAATTCATCATTTGAGAGAACCATGTTTTTTAAATCCCACTGCTGGTTGACTCCATAACAACCAGTCTGACAGCTGAATTTTGCCCTGGAAGACATTGAACTTTGACAGAGATGCAGAGATTTCACAGCACTGCAGCTATTTTAATTCCTTCTTTAGACAGGCCACACCTTCAGGAAATGTGGAAATACATTAATAACCTGACTTCTAATATTTTGCTAATGCTGTGATACTTCTAATAATTTTTGAAAACTTAACTCTTCTGCCAAAGACTACTTAAGTAAGCTTGCAGGAAAATCTCCCTCCACAGTGCAAGGAGAATGAAGTGATGAGACACTGAGAGAAACAGTGAGCCACATTTGCTAAATACCACTCTTCTGCTACCCTAGGCCACAAGCACAATGATCTACATTTGAAATTCTCTATAGACACTAGAACTAAATTACTGCCATTTTCTGTAAAAAACATAGCCTATATACAAAAGTACAATCTGTGCAACTTCTGAATGTTTTTATAAAATAAATGTCTATTCTCTGGCTACTACAGAATGTACTCAGAACACTGCCTATATTTTGTTTGGTTGGGTTTCTTTTTTAACACTAAAATATAATTTATGTGTTTTTGATAAAAATGAAGGAAAACAAGAAACAACCTGCGACTTTAAAGGAGCAATGTGGATGCTTGTGCATTATTTTAGTTCCATTTACATTCATCTGCATCCCTGCCTGAAGTACATTATGAGGTGCCAAATTTAAATATAAGAAAATGAAGTGAAATTTGGACAAGGAGTAAAGAATTATAATGAATACACTCAGATTAGAGCTTGGACTTTCTGGACTGGTTTGCACATTAGAGAGAATGCCCTCATTAAATGAGGAATAATTGCTCTTTTTCATTCCACTGTCTCATGTGGTTGCCAACACCAATACTGGTGACAATTACAAGGTATTAGCAATGACAATTACACTCTGATTGTTACAGTGATACTACATTTTTAAGCACCTTTTTTTTGTCTTGAGGAATCTGAAACTACAGATAAAAACACAAACACACCAATAACTGAAATCATTAACATTTCTTCCAATAAGAAAGCAAGACAACTCTTTCCTGAGGAGACAGTTTTCTAGTAAGCCCTGGAAATACCACCAAAAGAAAAAGAAACATGCTGTCTGACACTCGTAAATGCTCCGTTAAATATAAAGTATGTTTTATTCAAAGCCAGTAATGTATTTCCTTAAACACAATGGCTTTGAAGAGAGCAGGCATTTTAGATTATCCATACATAATTCAGTTCTACTGAAAGTGCTCTACCTAAACAGTTTTCCATTATAGTTCTAGTAAATTTGGAATATAAAAAGACAGAGCTTGTGCCTCAAAGTAGAATAAGACAATTCAACATTGAACTGTCACATAGCTTTCAAAAGTGCTTTCAAAACCAAGGATCAGTTCTTTCCCACTGAGGTGTGGATGCTTTGTCATCTGTGCCAGTTAAAGAGGGATTGCTGCCAGAAATCACGGATTTTCTCCTTTAAGAATAACATCAGCTGAGAAACAAGCCCAATCATTTAGACTTTATTTAAGTACTAAAATTAGTTCATGAATCTATATTTAGACTACCTACATGTATGGCCTGGTTTTCAGAAATGCAGAGCACAGCAAATCTTAGCAAATAGCTGTACCTAAATGGACTCCCATCTTTCACAAATCAGGCCATTATATTTAGATGTCTAACTATGGGTCTAAGATTTTAACCAACTCAAAATTTTAGCCTAGATGAACACATCACATCAGAGCTGTTTTGAAATTGCTTTAAGATATGGCACGTTATGGTAGATAGCTCATATTCATCTAAAAGAAAAAACCCTGAAAACAATACATGCACTACAATTTACTATATTGGGTGCTTATGGAGAAAAAACAAACATTTTTTTCTATTAAAAACACTACAATATTTGTAGCTGCAAAGGGAAACAAATTAACACTAATCGTTCTGTTACCAGATGATTTACACTATGCACAGAGAGCTGTGATACTTTTAATTTCCAGGAAACTCAGCAATCAGATACTAAATAAAGAAATTTCTAAGAATCAAGTAATGATGATGGTGTGTTTGTAAAGAAGAATTTTTCATACCTCAGACATCCTGACTTTTGATTTACATTACATTATATTTCACAGGAAATTCAAGAGCAATTCCAAATTTTGCCATTAAAAGATTAAAATTGAAATTTACATTACATTATATTTCACAGGAAATTCAAGAGCAATTCCAAATTTTGCTATTAAAAGATTAAAATTGAAATTTTAAATGTTAACTAAATGTCTATATCTATTGGAAAACACATCTGCTATTTAAAAAGCTACCTTTTGAAACAGAGATTCTTTCTCCAAGTTTCTTATCCTTTATTTTTCATATCTTCACAAAGGGAATTGGGTGCTTTCTTTTTTCTATATATTCACTTATGTGACTTAATGATGGGTAAAATTCATACTAAAATGTTCTGGTTTTGACATTGGTGTTGCTTAGTGTAGTCTCCTTAGACTTTGTTAGAGCAAAATCTTCTGGTTTCCTTAACTAATTCCTTTTGAAATAAATGATGGCTACACATGCCTATTGGAACTGCACAGATCTCCTTATGCATACTTACACAGAGCAACTAAACTGTATTGAAACTCTGTGAGAACAATGAGAGGCCAAACCCTCTCGTAACCCAGATGTGCAGATCACTGGGTTTAAGGTGGTCTGGAAAAAAACAGAGCATGAATGCTAAAAAGTGTGTCTTCCTCTCTTGCTTTCTCTATTTGTGTGTATCACTTGTATTTTTATGCATGTTTTCAGTAATAGAGCGAGAAAAAACCCAAATACTAAATTTTTACCCTTGCTGTGATTTATCTTTGTCATGTGCTTGCCCATTTAACATCATTGCAGTCTTGGAGACATTGGTAAAATAGCATCAGGAATTTAGATGGACTGGAATTCAAACCATCATTTCCAAGATAACATTGCACAGTCACACAACTTGGAATTCTGCCCTCAGCTGCTGTATTTGTGAACAAAACAACCAATAAACATTCCCTACAGCCACAAATCTGAATTTGTCTTTTACAGTAGAATACATTAACCATATATTTTTGCTTTCCAATTGTCTACAGAAATCATAGGAAAAGAATACTGCAGGCAGAAGAATTTTCCTGATACAGAAAAGAAACAGACACACACACCAACCCCCCACAGCCCTGTTCTGTGGGGTTTTGGTCCTTACATAGCGAAAATGCATGGTCAGAAGGCACAGACATGCAGTTAGAGACATGCACGCAGCTTAGATAATAGAATACATCATCTCACCTTCTGTTTCTACCTCCTAGAATATACATTTAATACTTCTTCAAGGAAAACAGTTCACAAGTAATTTATGAGGTAATACACATAAATGCTCCAAAGCAGGGGGAAACACAGCTTTCAAATAATGCAAAGAAACTAAGGTCTCTTAGGACTTTAAAGGCATAGGTAGGTTTTCTTTTGCAGAGGCACAGTATAAATACTAGAGAATGCAGTAGAAAGCATTAAGTAAGCTATACTTCCTTCTGAATTATAGTTGTAATCAAAATGAGCAAATACACAACATCAGTCCTCACCATGCTTGTCTTCCCCTAGAATTTAAGCCGAAGCTCCAGCTCTTGTGTTCCCTAGGTTTTATGGTACCTCCATTGTTTACCTACGAGATTCAAAGTTTCATAACACATCATAAAAAAGGTATAAACCTGGATGTTTCACTTGAAAGGCACACAACAAGTTTCCACCAGCAGCAGCAGCATCATGACTAGTTTGATTCCAGCTTAAACTGACATTTCATTTTTTCTGCTTTAACATCACGTTTAATATTTACTTAACATCTTTCCAAATACAGAGGAGGTGTCATTAAGGCAGAAAAGAGAACTGCCTTATGGAAATTGTAATCATTACAACTTAACCTAAAACTGCTAATGTAGGCTTTTCTTTTCGTCTGATTTTTGCAGACAGGGAAGCAGTTTCCTGTGGCTCACTGATCCTGACAATACCCTTAGACCAATTCCCCCATCACGGGCAGATATCATTTCAACAGATGTCAAGAACAGCTAAGTGCACTTAGGCCTATTTGTTAAATTCCTAGGGGGAGGTAAATTGGCGAAATTCATCCTGTAATTAAACCACATATTTCTTTCAAGCTGCCTCTTCCCTCTTCCCTTCATAATCGCTCTGCCTCGCATCAAATCATTTAGGCACTTATTGGCTACAATCAATACAATATGAGATACATTAATTTAGTCCCTAGGAGGTTTGCTGGGAATAGGCAGGATTGCTCTGCAAGCATTCTGAAATGCTCATGCAAGCATGCTAGCAACTGCAGCAACCGAGCCCTCGGAGTCAGCACAGGCAGATTGATGACAATTGCATCCTGTGTGCCCACAGCTCTGGGCTGCAGCCAAACACAGAGACTGGATTGAAAGGGGAAGCACTCAATGGATTAGCCAACGCGCAGAAATGTGCACATCTCGGGGAGGAGTCGGAAAGGTTCAACACAATCCCAACAATTCAGCTCAAGCTTGCCTTCTGTTCAGGTAGCCCTTGTGCCTCACTGGCAAGAGTGGAATCAGGATTGGAAAGAAACACTGATGAGGGGTTTTAATTTACAGATATGGACTTCAAAGTAACATCTCTCACTTCTATTTATAGCTTGCCTTTTAACTTGCACATCCTCCTGTTACTGAGTTGCTGAGATTTGTTTTGTCTTTAGAGAAGACAGGATGAAGTGATCCATTTTTTCAAGAAAGAATATAAAAAGAATTCTGAAATTAGGCTGTTTTCTTTTTAAGGCTATACTGTTGTAGGTGTTATTTATAACCGAACACATGAACCAATTTCCTAACATGCAACTTTGGAACAGAGAAATGTCAACCAAAAAAAAAAATCATATTAAATGCTTCCTAAATCCTAAGCCTGCAATGCATTGGGAAACTATCAATATGTACACCAAACAATATGCCATTTGCAGTCAAAATCAGATTTGTAACAGTAATAACTAAAATTGGCACACACAGATTAATGACATGGTAGGTAACTTGGGAAGTGAGGGGAAAAAACATCCAAGAGTTAATTGGATTATTTTTGCTGCAGCTGCAAAAACTTAATCCATCACACAAACAGAAGTTCTGTGTACTATTATATGTGTTTAATTTTTATAGTGAAGTGATTAGAAAGCCTTTTTGTCCAGTTTAGAATTAATATCACTTATAATTGTCTAATGAACAAACTCTAATTTAGATTATGTTGTATTGTCTATTGGAGCTTGTTCCCTGTGAAAGCATCATGAGCACTGTTGTCTTTGGGGTGTGCTTAGTTTTTTGCAGACACCAAAGAGGAGAGCACAAGAGCAACTGCAGGCAGAGAGGGGAAAGAATGAAGCCATGGGAAAGCCTGCACAGGCTCAGCAGCACAGCTTTCAGCTGGGCAGCAAACTCTGCCCTGGCCCTGTTGCTGGATGCTCTCTTTAATTTGGATTCCCAATGATTTCTTTCACACATTTTGCTCCTGCTCCTGATACACTTGCATAGCTTCACGTATTTAAAGATTCTCTTTACTTCCTTTTTAATTTCTATTTTACATGGGTTTTTTGGTTTAGGGGTAAGACTTATTGCTTTATTGCCTGAACTGAGTGGGAAAGGCTGTTGCACTTCACAGGTTCTCCTTTGACCTACAATATATTACAACTCACAACGTATAAAGGAATTTTTCCATCTGAGGGGGGGAAAGAAAGTTCTAGGTACGAAGAGGTCATTTCATAATGGACTAAAGCTAGTAAACTCTGGAAAACATAAAAAAATAACACTTCAAGCATTTTATTTGGGATTTACATTCCTTGAAAAGACTTTTTTTTTTCTCTTTGACTAAAGCTACTTTCTAGTTTAAATTGGTAACATCAATTACAGTTTGAGCACAGAGGAAAAAATGGAGAAACCATAACCATTCATTTTATAACCAATAACCCTTCAAGTTTACAAGGTTAACTTGAATGGAGTCTCATCTTTCTAATTGGAGAAGAAAGCCTGAGCCATTGCCATTTATACTGGTGACTATTTCACTAACTTAAAGCTATATCCCAGAAATCCATTGCAGACTTGGCACCATCTCCTTTTCAGGAACAAGATGATATTTACCTTTCAACTTCACAGCTTCACACAGGAGTCAGTCACCTTCTCAACTCACCTCATGCCTGAGCTTGCTCAGAGTGTAACCTGGAGCCAAAGGGGTGACTACTAATTATTCCAGGTGAAACTCATTGTTTTGAGCTTTTTTTTGGCACCACTTGAGATTACTTCCATAACCACTCATCTGTTGTCCCACTGGGATGGGGTAGGAGCACGGATTACCATCAGATGAATGAGAATGTTCAGAGTAATACAAACTAAAACACATGAATGGACTTCTCTGTTCTTCTACAAGTTAAGAGATGTTTTTGGGGGCAAAGCATCCTTCTATTTAGGGGACCAAATTGTGAGTGAACTTGAGAATTTTTTTTACTTGGGGCTTGCATTTCTCTCAGAAATAATTGAGAGTTACCTCAAAGCAGATTTCCTTATTCATAGTGCTTGAGTAAGTTCTTGCTGACATAAAGACAGTTTCTACACTCTACATGATTATTTACAAGCAGCCTTCTGATGTCTCAAAATTGTGGAGGAAAGAAAGGAAAAAAAAAATCTTACTTAAAAAGATCTGCTGGGAAAAAAGGAAAACAGTGCATACTTTCAACATGGAAATACACTGCCTTAACCTCACACCCCTGAGATCTACAATTATGCATGCTAGAAATTAAGAAATTATTAGGAAAAATATATTAGCATCCAGCAAATACTTTTATTATACTTTAATTCATTAGAAATATTCTCAAGCTCTCCCTGGGGAAAAAGCATGGTTTAAAATTGCTTACATCTTTCTTAAAAGCTGAAGTAAGCTTTTCTGTTTCATCTTTCTATAATCTTATTTTAAAAGTTTGCAAAAACTGATGACTCTGCACTGCAAACAGATAATTATTCCAAATCTCTTCCTTTTTCCTGCTATTTTGCTCTGTATACCTAATTGTTGTCTCCCTCTTTCACATTTTACTTTTGGATGCTGTGAAGATTTGCAAACAAAGGAAAAAAACAAACAAAAACAACCCACAAGAAAAACCACACTGGCTACACCTGCTTAATGATGATAATTAGGTTACTGCTAATTCATATGGCTGTACTTTCAGATCCAAAACCATTAGTCTGAGTTTTATTAATATTACTTTTAGGACAAGAGCCTCATTCCCTCTGCCCTATCCTCCCCACCCCCCCCTTCCATAATTCCTGGAGTACCAACTGAAATACCTCTCCCATTTAAAGGAAACTTCTTCCATATTCCTTCCAAACATAATGATTCTGTGATGATTTTTAAGCTGTTTCCAGTTTCAGATTTCCTGATTTGTAGCAAGATAAAGGAAGAATAAGTATTTCCCTGAATGCTCTCCCAGTCTCCAATGATTTGTGTGTTTGAAACTTTTTGGGACATTTTTGTAGTTAATATTTCCTGATGCATTTCTTTTCTACAAAATCCTTGAGACTTCCTCTGAACCTGAGTAAACACTGAGCATTTGCAACACCCTGTTGCAAGGATGTCTACACCTGTGTAGATGCACTGTAGGAAGTTTTGCTGCCTGTTGTTCTTTCTGAACCCAACACCTGTGAGGATCTGGAGAAGAGAAGGTTGAGGGGAGACCTCCTGGCTCTCTCTAACTACCTGAAGGGAGGTTGTAGACAAGCAGGGACTGGTCTGTTCTCCCTGGTGGAGAGTGATAGGACAAGGGGAAATGGATGGGAATTGCACCAGGGGAGGTTCAGTTTAGTTATTAGGAGGATTTTCTTTGCTGCAAGGGTTGTGAGCCATTGGAACAGGCTGCCCAGGGAGGTGCTTGAGTCCCCATCCCTGGAGGGGTTTAAGAGACAGGTAGATGTTGCATTGGGAGGCATCATTTAGCAGGGTGCTAGGGCTAGGACAAAGGCTGCACTGATGATCTTCAAGGTCTCTTCCAGCTGTAGCTGTTCTATGATTCTATGATCATTTGATATTACAGAATCCCAGTATGTCAGGGCTTGGAAGGGCCCTAGAAAGCTCATCTAGTGCAACCCCCCTGCCAGAGCAGGATCACCTAGACCAGCTCACACAGCAATGTGTCCAGGCAGCTCTGCAATGGCTCCAGACAAGGAGACTCCACAGGCTCCTGGGCAGCCTGGGCCAGTGCTCTGGCACCTGCACTCTGCACTGCCTGTGGACCAATGAAAAAAAACAACAAACCACATTCCCCCCACCCCCAACCCAAATCAATCTTTGTCCATCTTTTCCTTATCACTCACATTTTTCTAGACAGCTTTCATATTTTTTTTTCCTTTTTTCAGATTGTTTGTTTCTACTCAGCTCACATTCACCATTTTACACATGAAATTTGGTTTCAATTTCTCTCATGATTCAAAGCCCTTCTGCAATTTTTGTGTTGATCTGTAAACATTCTAAACAATATCAAGAAACCTTGCCACTAATGACTTCTCTTTCAATGAAAGCATTGACCTGTGTGGGTACCACCAAATGCACTTACATCAGCCCAAATCATGCCTATTGATTGCTCACTCCTTTTCATCTTGAACCATTATTTCTGTCTGTGCAAGGACCTTCTACCTCATCACAATGCTGCACAGTTTCTGTACAGCCTTTCATGAGGGAGTTCATCAAATCCAGGGAGACTGTATCAACATGGATCTTCCTTATTTACCATTTCAAGCAACACTAATAGCTTTGAGAGTCATAATCTTCCTAAAAAAAAAACCAACCAAACATTCTGATCCTTCACCTGTATACCATATTTAACAATGTTTTCACTAATTCTTTTTCTTACTACACTTTCTCCTAAAAACCAGCAGCACAAAAAGAGCTGATATTGCAAGTATGAAAAGTAGAATTATGTTTCTGGAAGTGGAAATATTTAGCTGAACATGCTAACACTGAGCTTTTTTTGTTATCATTTACTTTATGCCTGTCGTCTCCATTTTCTCAACCTTCTTCACCTTTTGTTTGGGATAAAAACTATTAGCAGAAGCAGAGATGGCAGGAAAAAAAAAAAAAAGACTAACTTATTTCTTGCTCCTACCAAGAGATGGCAAAGAGGCATAAGATGGAGACAACAGGACTTACATCTGCATCTCCTGAGGAACTTACTATTTCAGAATTAAGCAGCTTTGTTTCTAATCAGACCGTGTACAAGAGGAGAACATTCTTCCTTTCACTGTTCTGTACTCCTCATAGATTTTCATATGCAATATAGCATCTGTAAGACACTTACTGTTTCACACTATAAATATATACAACATAGAAGCAAAGGAAAGTAACAAAGCTCATGTAGATAACTTGAATTCCTGGACACCTGCCTTATGACTACTTTACTTAGCACCTTTGTTTTTATTTTAATGTGTTACTGTGAGTGTGAAAGTTGTTCATTCTAAGTGAGGACACTTACTCCCTATAAATTGCCCTAGAACTATATGAAAAGGGTAAAAAAACAGTCATAACATGTCAAAGACTTTCAGGGAATAACAACTTTCAGTCATTATTAGGCATAAACATTTCAATAGGTTAGCATAGAGGGAAAGAAATAAATAGTGTCTCAAACTAAGATAAGAGGTCAGTAAATTTAAGTCAGAAAATACATGAATAATTAAAAAATATTGTAAAACACTGAAGTGAAACATGATCAAAATGGCAAAAGTACTGAGAAATATAAGAGTTGTCTGTGAACTCTTACTTTGTTTCAATTCAATTATCTTCTCTTCCAACTACAATCAGGTAGAACAATAACTTGCCACTTTATAATAATTACATACTGTGTGATTGGAATAGCCTGAAGGCTGAGATTGGGTTACATCTGCAGACTAAATTATTTTATAGGTATTATTAAAAGCAAATGAAGGAAAACTAGGAGAATAAGATTAGCATTATATAAAGCAGCACTGCTCTAGAATGCCTCATTAGGAAAATTAATAGTTTTCTCTTTAGTACAAGTAAGTATGAAGTTCAGAAAGATACATCTCAGACTATCAAAGGCAACAGGTTTTGTGCTACTATTATTTTTATTCTAACATTTCATTCCACTATCAAAGGCAGAATACATTGTCTGTTTAATATCTTTGTGAAAACTGTTCAGACTTTTTTGTTCCTAGATAACTAGTTAGAAATCTTGCCTGTTCCACAGTAAGCCATTCTCAGCCTTACCTGTAAGGCTGTCTCATACAGTCACAGCTACTATTACTTCCCCTATAATCATACAACCCAGATCATCACAGACTGGTTAAGGTTGGGAGGGAGCACCAGAGGTCCTCCAGTCCAACCTGTCTGCTCTAACAGGGTTTCCTACAGCACATCACTCAGAATTGTGTCCAGACAGTTTTTTAATCTCTTCGGAGAAGGAGACTCCACCTCCTCTCTGAGCAACCTGTTTCAATGCTCTGGCACCCTCACAGCAAAGAAGTTCTTCCTCATGTTTAGGTGGAACTTTCTGTGTTCCTTTTTGTGCCCGTTGCCTAGTACCCTTTTGCTTGGCACCACCACAAGAGCCTGGCTCCATCTTATGCATGTCCTCCTTTCTAATACTTCTGCACATGGAGAGTGTCCCTTCTCAGCCTCCTCTTCTCCAGGCTAAACAAGCCTAGCTCCATCAGCCCTGCTCCAGCCCCCTAATCATCTTTGTAGCTCTCCATTGGTCTCACTCCAGCAGCTCCTTGTCTCTCTGGCACTGAAGAACCCAGAACTGAGCACAGTTCTCCAGGTGGTGCCTCACTATGGCCAAGTAGAGAGGGAGAAGAATCTCCCTCAACTGATAAATAATGCAGCACCCAGAAACACACAGATGAGTTCTAAACTGCCCTATCGGGTGCCCTAGCACAATATAGTTAACACACAGACTTAACCAAGGTTTTTCATTCATGGTTTGGTGCCTAGGTAGTTTGTCCTGCTTATAAAACTCTCCCTGCTCCCTTTCTTTTGATATTTCAAGAAAGCTCTTTCCCTCCTTAAAGGACTTAAAGCCTTTGTTGTCCCTTGTAAAATTATTCCTTTTCCACTTTTTGACATTAGTTTCCTTCCTTTATAGATCTCCATAATCACTCACTCTGCTCCCCTATTGTTTCTCCCATCTTAAGACAAAGATCAAAACTTGTGCTTGCTGCATTGCTATGTATGATAACCTCTTAAACTTGCTGAATGCAGTGTTTACAATCATAGCATGGCCTTGCCCTTTGACAGTTCCCATTCTGTTCTCCCATGCCATCCATGTGTTTAAGGAAATGTGCTTGGCAAAGCCTTCTAATGAATGTTTTCTAAGACAAGGCTAAAAGCTACTACTTACATTCATACTCATGTAATCTGTAAACCACTTTCTGTAACATCAGCCAGCCAGCTGATCATAATTCCTCATGTAATTACCCTCTCTCATTATCTATGTCATCTTCTTGTCTACTGTCAGCTTTTTTAGGTGCTCTAAGAGGTGCCTGTCCTTGCTTTCCCGCTCTTTTTCCTACACATCTTGTCTTTGGCCATTAATCACCTACAAAGACATTTCCAAATGACTCATAGGGTCATCTCTTTCATTTCCATACTTCACCTAAATCTTAACTTGCCTTTGTCAAATCTCCTCATGGGTATCTAACAACTGCTTCAAGTTCAAAACAGAACTTCATCTTTTCCTCTTGCCCATCAGCTTCCAGGCCCTTCCTTTTCAACCTTCCATAAATGTATCACCTTGAACTGGCAAAAATTTAACTTTTTTTTTTCCGTGTAATGTTTCTAAGACCTAGCACTTCATTCAGAGAACTGAAATGCTCCCCTGACACTTCATCACAAAATTTCACAAGTAACATTTTCTTCCACCTTGGCTGTTCTTCTCTACTCACAACCTTTCAGAAGGCTTCTGCAAATGCAATGTTGTGAAACTGTTGTGTAGACCGTTTCAGGCATCTTTTCAAATCTTCCCTCTATCCCCTCAGACAGTCCTACCTTTTTTCCTCTGTCTCAGGAACAGAACTTAGTGTCCTACCTTTAAACAGCCATTGCTTATTTCTAACATTTTCAGATAAATGCTTTTTTGCTTTCTTTTCATGCTGCCTCTTAATCTGCTGAGCTGTTTCATTTTCTCCCCTCCTCAATCTCTTTGCTTCGCTTTATTATGTTGGCTTCCTAAGCTTAAACTGATACCCTGAATCAGTGTGAAGCAGAATGATGCTTTGCTATTTCCTTGTATGTCCTTCTTTCCACTGTCTTCAAAATGAAGTTCTCAGAGCAAAGATCATAGTTGAACTTTGAACTTTTCAGCATGTATTACAAGGGGTCTTCAACGCATGACTAGATATCCTTGGCTTTGTAGTCATATGAATAAGCAAAGAGCAGTAACAAATGACCAAATGATACAAGGAACATATGCTCAAAAGTTACACAACTAAAATTTAACAAAACTAATATTCACTAAGTCACCAATATTTTTGGAGGTTGTAAACAAAACATTCTTTATTCCTTGGAAATGTGACATAACATGTACCACTACAGCCATGGTGAGAGGTTATTATACAGCCAGAGATATGCCTAGTAAGCCATTTTCCTTTTTAAATATAGAAAGGACACGTAAATTGGCACTTCATCACCTATTTGTCTCACCTTTTCCTGACATTTGCACCTTTTCTCCCTTCTTACTTCCCATTCTTAAAATATTAAGCTGATTCAGGCTGCTCTCTCCACAGCCAAAAACCTAATACCAATTACTTTGCTTGCAACACTGAGATTTTGGGGAAGATGGAAATAGCAGTGGAAAGGTGTTATACTCTAAAAGCTTTACATGTTATAGTCAGGATCATCTGTATCATTTTGTTGCCATGCTGTCTCTTCTCCTTTCTGTAACATATTGTTTTGTCAGTTTCTAAATTATTGACTTTAATCAATCACAACATGCACTCCTACAATCAATCCAAAGGTACAAAAGAAAAAAGGTAGCTCTTAATCATTATCAGTTGTCTGTTCAAAAGAACACTGGGTTTCACTTTTGATCTATATACTTCAGACAATGTAAAAATCTATCTCTTGGAGTTGAAGCCTAATCAGTGCTTTGTCTGGTAATTAGGCAAATAGGATGACAGCAGTACCAGGTATGTTATAATGGTACCCACAAATGAGAATAAAGTCACCTCACTTTGGGTGATGGAATGGGCAGAGATCACTAATATGCACATGACACTTGAAGAGATCTAGATGTGCTTACATGCCTGAGCCCAGCTGCTGCAATGATCCTCTCTCTACACACACACATATATATATTCTCAGTAGCAAGCTTCCATACTAGCCACTGAGCCTGGGGAGCAGGATGAGGCCACTGGTGTTGTCTATATTCATTTAGGTGCTCTCAATACTTGTCATCTGTGTGGCTGTGTATACATACATATGCATGCAGTGTGTGTGCCTGCTATAAATAAATCCTCAGCCTTGCTACTGGTTGGACCTGGGGATACAGGGCAGCAACAGCCTCCCCTCTGGGGTTGTTGCCTCTGGCATGAAACATTTTCCTCTAACAGCTAGCATCAAGTTTTATTTTAAAAAATAAACAATCAAACATCTAAATATGTACAAATCATACATATAATCCTCCTTTTACAATCTTAAGATAAATATTTGTACTTTAAAAAAATCATTAGAAATTTTATTTTACTGTTACCTTGCCTCTTACCTGATCTGGTAAGTAACTTAGGGAGCTAACAAAAAAACCACCCTCTTTATGTACAAACATTTCCTCTTATCCTTGCTTAAGCCAAGTGAAACTATGGAACTGTACAAGCACACACAGCACACCTCAGATTTATTATGAGGGAAAGGGTTCTCCAACCAAATGGAACAGGGAGCCAGGGAAAAAAATCGGGTGCATCGTGCTGCTGTGATTTTTCTTGGCTGACATGTCTCCTCCAATACTCATTCACAGAAAGACATTTAAACCTGATCTATAGAAAAAGTCTGTTAGCCAGGGCCTGGTTCACCTGAAAGCCACCAAAATCACATGAAAGTAATCAGTCTGCTTAAGGAGTAGTGTAATCATGATCCTGTCCATCATGATAAAAAAGAGACTTTGATTGTGTTGGTTTGATTTTTGCAGGACATTAATGCTAAACCTATACCTACCCCATAAAAAGTAAGATCTGTGGCTTAGGCATTTTGTTAGTCTTATTCCGGCTAGGACAGAGAGATTAAACAGTTTATATCTAATCCACCAATTCCCAGAAAAACTGCTCTTCATTACCTTTGAAAATAGCATGGGGAATCTCTCCCTGGAGCTGATGTTAGGTTTCTGATAAAGGTTGGTTTGTTCCGAGTTCTATCAGAAAAACAAAACTTTGCTTGTTGAGAAAACTTCAACTTTGGGGTGAAACAGGAACCCTAATGAAGTTGGTGGTAGTTTCTGTTATTAACTGAAGCATATAAACAGCATTATGTCCTCAGACTACATGATTAAAAGAGCCACTGTCAACTACCTCCTGCTGCACACTTAGAGTTTAATGACAGCTGTTTCCTACAACGTCTTTGGGAACATAAACACATTTTATGAGTAACAAAGGGAAGATTATTTTAAGGCATGACTGTATTATTGTAAAACTCTGCTACTATCAGATAGCCATGAAAATAATTTTAAAGGCATACCACTACAATTTTTCTTCTAGTCACTGTACTATTCAGATTTTTTTCATATCTTAAGGTATAACACAAAAAGAAATGCTTGAAAACAGGCTTAAATATCTGCAGGATAGAACTTGGTAGCATTAGCTCTGATGCTAAACATAAAGGTAACTGATGCATTGTAATAGAATGTTCTTATGGCCAAGGCTAAGATTGTAAAATGTAAAGCTTCATACTGTGCTCACCCTGTTCAGTTAAAGGCAGAAAAAACCAGTGTTGTGTTTTCACTATCATCAGCAGAACTGCCATCCTTTCTCACAGGGTTTTCTAATCCCTTCTGGCACCTGAGGCATCTGAACAGTTGGTGGGAAGAAGTGAAACTGTGACCAAGTGAGCCTCATTTCAGATTTACAGTCCAATCACTCACAAAATCTGCCAATTCATTTTATGGCATGTACTGTGAAAATTCATTATTTAATATGAGCCTAAAAAAATCTGTTGGTGCAGTACAGTAGCTTCACTTTAAATTAGAAATGAATGAGGAACACACTGTGTGGTGTCTTTAAGCTTGTAGTGAGGTAGCCCCTCATACACCTAAAAGATCATTTGTACATTTCATACAAGCACAACATTTGTTGACCCAACAAGCTCTTCTATTGCAATATTTTTACTATGTGGTTTTTCTATGTGACTACTATATATGTCTAGATCTGTGCATGCATGTGTGTGTTAGCTGCTGAATGAGTACAGCAATACATGACCAGCCTTACATTAAAAAGCTTTTCTATTTCAAATATTTTCAGCTCAAACTGTTAGTTATTGCTCCACTTCTCAGACAGCAGTTCTTAAAGTTCAGAAGATATAAATCCATTCAAAAAACCCAACCTATTTTGACTCATCAGCTCTCAGCTAATGGAAATCATAAGCACTCATAACAGGTTAACTCACAAAATATCTTTTTTACTTTATGATGAGAAGCCTTTGGGGAAAAAAATACACTCTAGGCACTGTGGATTCCTCAAGCATAACTGTGTCAAGTGACACTGATGCTAACTAACTTCAGGCTGTTAACTCTTCATGCTCCACCCCAGTCTGGCTTGGCTAGCTTCTGCTCTAAAAAAGACAATTTCTCTGTCTTTTAAACCTGTCATACCCTATTGACAATAACTGAGAAAAAAATACCTTGCACTAAAAGAAAGTATTGAGATATCTCAAGGTATGTTTTCTACTTGTATCCAGCCCTGTCAACTCCTGCTGCAGGATCAAAACTGCAATGTGTCTGCACCTCTGAAAACCTCAATAACACGAGGAGGAGCTGAGCCATTTATCTTAGCTACATGTAAGAGCAAGAGCAGTGCTTTTGGACCATCACCAGATCCACATGTCGATTTGCTGCTGATCCTCACACAGTGTAACCTTACCTAGTTTGCCTACTCTCCTAGCTGAGCTTGGCTTCAGACAACAGCAAAGCTTCAGTGCAATTTTGTAGTTTGCAAAATATCAAATAGCATCAGTTCAGTAGTGAGGTGAGTTGACTAATGACTGCATTTACAGCTCAGGACTATGATTTAAAGTTGCACTCTATTTTTTTTCTTACATTTTTGTTATAAACATATACAGCTTAGAACTTCAGATTTATCCTACTAATTAAAATGTGCAAAATAAAGCCCAGACAGGCCTTTTTTTCCCCTCCTTCCTCTTTATCTAATACATTCTCTAATTCTTTACTTTTTATAGCAGCAGTTTTACCTAATAAACTACAGTTTGTAAAAGCCATTAAGAGTAAGCTTGCTAGTAGCAATCCTATTAAGTTATCTCATCAAGTGGTGTGCTGTAATGTTTTCACATCAACTTGCTTCAGCTTTTACATTGTAGCATTCATAAATGTCTCAGATTCCAAAAGTTTAGCAGTATTTTGTTGAAATTATGAGGAATAATTTCTTAATGAGGACTAGAAAGGCAGAATCAATGTAAAAAATAAAGTTAATGTCAGCAATACCGTAACAACATTAATTAAAAGGAGGATTGGAGTTCTTAATGTGCAGAGGAATAATTTTACAGCTTAGTGTGAGAATTTTCTCACAGCCGTGAGAGAGAAACTTGAAACTCAGTTCTGTTAGTTCTGTTAAGGTGAATTAATATTCCTTCATTTGTGTGAGTATGGCATCCATATTGTGATAGACTTCTCCATGCTCCCTCTGTGCAGAAAGGTATTAGTGGAATGCATCTTACACTGGCAATTACAAGCCCAAACTCAACTTACCATTATCTTCACCAGTTAGCACATACTTCAAGGTTTCAAATAACAATAAGCCTAGAATGCTGAGAACATTCATTTAAGAGCTGAATGCACTGTAAGAGTATTTATGAGAATACTAGGCAATATCACATGGTCAATAGTCATACAGCTACTGTACTTACAGTACACTATGTCAGGATGCTTATTAAAAGAGGTTTGGCTTATGACATTGCTAATTCTAATCAGTGTCAAATGATTAATAAAAATTGAATGGGAAATTTATCTTTTCTCACCTGTCTTCTCAAAAATCAAAATGAAACATCTTTTGCCAAACATTTCAGCATTTCATAGTTTTCAACTGTATTACATGCTAGCCTAACGTCTATTAATATTTCTCTTTCAATGTGTTTCAGGATATTTTCTTACACTTTGTCTTCTGAATGGCACTTACCCAATACTTCCAATTCTTAATAAAGCCACAGCATGAACTTTTGTACATGTCACTTTGCTGCAAAGCCCTATACTTACTTTTACTTCTATATCACATTTGAAATGAATTCATCCTGAAAGGTTTATCTCTCTCTTTTCATTATAACCAGGGCTTTTAAAACTAAGTATTCTCATTGCCAGAATTCCCAGCCAGGTAAAGGTTGCACATCTGCAAAACTATGAAGTGCAAGACAATTATGCCAATAATGTATTTGGTTCCAGGAGCAGGTAAAAGTTTTATACTTTGAGAATCAAAGAACTGGACACTCCTAAAGCACCATCAGACTTGCCAAGAGGGGAAAAAGCACAGGGCAAGCCTCTAGCAAATGAGTCACAAACCCCAAAAATGCAGTTTAATCGCAACACAAAAAAAAAATAAAGGTTGAGATAAAGTTCTTTTACTGCACAGCACTGCAGCCCACCCCACATTCTGTTATGCTGTAGCCTAGAAATACAACCACATACAAGCAAGGGGAATATCTTTTCCTGTATTCTTGAAACAGCTCAAACAAATCAGACTCATCTGTTAGTTTCAATTACCTTTTCTGATTTAATACATCGTGGCTGTCTGCATGTGACTGTTGAGAGTAAAAAATAGCAGCAGAAAGAGGAGTTTGCAAGAGAAATCATGTTTTGTTCCTTTCTCGATTCACAATTATATGTTTTAAAATTCTACTTATCAGTCTTCCCAGAATAAAAACTGACCTTTTGCTTGGACTAAGGCAACTTCCTTTTCTTCCTTCATTTATAAAATTGTATTGCAATCTATTTATGGTTTCTATCTTCTGTTATAGTCTTAGAGAAGAAGAATGGTTTAGTGAGAACTCCACTAGTCAAACTCTGGAGAGAGTGACCATTGTACACTGAGGCACTGGTGAGCCACACAACAGTTCACCTGAGCAGGCAGAAGCCTGGGCTGGGCTGGACATTCAGCATAGCCTTCAGACTGTGCTATGCTGCACCAAGCCCTGGGGCTGCAGGAGAACCTGAGCCAGCTCCCTGTCAGCAAGGCCTCACCATGTGCCTACAGCCAGAAATGCAGCCACCTGCTCTCACGCAAACACTACTTAGCAATACAGCTGGGTCTGCTAAGAAAATGACACAATAGCTTGAATGAGAAAAAAAGAGGACAATCTCCCCACAGCCAGTATCTGTGAAACCTCCTCCAGGGCTTGTGGGATCCCCATCCAGTGTCCATCCACATGAATGTGAGGGTTCCCCCCACGTCAAGGGACATAAGATTTACTCACTATCTCTATTCTTGTTTTTATTCTATCTTATTAAAACAGCCATTTTATTAAGGCATTTGTTTTCAGGCCTTTCTTACTGAGATCCAGCAAGAACCCTGCACTGCATGTCTCTCCTCCCCCTGTCTGAGGAACAGGACCCAAGTGGACTGCACATTAACAGGTACCTCGAGCCCTTGGGGGATTTCAGACATGCAGCAATGCACTGCTCTGCACAACTGACACGAGTGTTTCTACTTCAACACCTTCTCATTGTGTTGATATTTAATTGACCAGTGAAGTAATTACTTCCTCCAAAAAGAAATCAATTTGGTTTCCTATATTTTCCTTCCTTTCTTTTATTGTTGCCAGTGCAATACACATGGCTGATGTTGTTTCTAATTCTTCCTATTCAGTTCTTCAGCTCTACAGAAAAGGTATTTCTCCATCCAAATTGCAGTTCCTGTTTCCCATGTTACATGCCCCTTCAGTTATTTGTGCTTCTGCTCTCTACTCTTCCTTGTTATTGGACTAAGGAAACAATATTTTCCCCATATTGGTTCCTGTACAGTATTAATGGCCTATTTCAAAAGGAGACATTTATAAAGTTATAAACTTATAAAGACATTTATAAGCTGTGCAAGCTTATCCTCTCACAAATATCACATCATGATCAGCAACCCATGCTATTGTTTTTAATAAGTATGCTACTTGCTTTGTCCATCTCTAGCAAGCTTGGAAATACTTTTTAGTGTCCCTAGGCCAAGTATTCCACAACATGAAAATGCTGCAAAATTCTTCTTTGCCTCCAATGTTTTCACAAGGGCATAGCTTAATATGTTTTATAAACCTACTCTATTTTATTACATGCATTTCATATAAAAACTATAAAGTGGGTTTTACATCACTTTCCGCTTCTGACCATTCATCAGTTTTCCATGATAAAGCCACAGTCAAATCAATATCCTTGTAAAGCCAAGCTGTCAAAAGTTACTAGACTATTTCCAAAGGCAATTCCAACGAGACAGACTACCAGATGTTTTCAATATATTTTATACAAGATTGCATGATAATTTTAGTGGGATTGAAAGGAACAATACAACAGGAAGCGTTTGGGGGTTTGACATTTTAAATAGCAAGCCCAATTGATTTTTACAAGATACCTGGGACAAAAATGCCAGTTCTGGAAAATTTACACCCAAATGCTCATCCACAAACATAAGAGCAATTGTGTTGTCAAACAGCAAGAAAGGGAAATAGCATTTAGCAACATGGTCAGTATAAAACTGTTCACTATACTTTTTCATATGAGGTTGCATTTACACACACAGCTCTGTATTTTATATATACACCTATGTATAGGTGTATAGAAACATATGCACTTCAATTTCACACTTCTACTGATTTACAGGTTTCATTCTTATAGAAGACTGCCAATTAGGATTAAAACTCCCCTTATAATTAATTAAAAATCTTATTAAATCCAGTTTTTATAACTTTAAATATAATAATTCCAGCCAAGCCAGGGCAAAGAATATGTCTAGTCATTAATTTTACTTGTACAATTTCTCATCCCTCAGAAAAATGGCAATAAAAGGATCCCTCCTTAGAAATCAGACTAGCCACAGCCACACTCATCTCCATAATAGCACAATTTCCAATTCACGCTTCATTTTCATTAATGTTTCTAGCCATAAATTTTTAAGCATATGATAAAAAATTTCTGAAGCGGCACAAAACTAACATGAAGAGGGAGTTCATTAGAATGTGACCCTAATTAGAAATTCCATATTAACTTCCCATTTCTACTTGTGCACATCCAATAGCAGCAGGCCTAATACTCTGTGTATCAGTCCTACATTTGTTTTAAGAACTCCTATTCCTCCTTTACTCACTTTTAGTTTTTTCACAATTTCTATGTTTCCCCTGCTATTTGAATATGTCAACAGACAACTGTATCACTGTAGCACCTTTTGTGTCACAAATTATCCTGGAGAACTGTGAGAAGCTACCAGTCCAATGCTTTATTAATGATACCAGATCATAAAAAGAAAGAGGAAATTGCTGACTCCAACTCTTTTCTAATGTTGGGTGATAAAAATGCTACTTCAGGATTCAGAAGGTTAAGTTCTAATGTGTATTTTGAATAGAGTATGCTGAAATAATTGCCTCATAAAGCAATGCATTGACCAGCCTGCTAATGGCTGTATAGTGCAAAACTCAGCAAAGAGTGCCAAGCTTACTGGAAAAAATGCTGTGGCACTACTTTTGTAGTATTTTTTTCCTTTTTAAGTTAACTTTCCCCTTTTTCCGCATTTTGTTCTTTTTAATTTTAATCCTACCACAAGCATACCCTTCTACTTAAACCATTACTGACTCCCTTCCCACTAGGTTAAGACAAAAGTATTAAAAAACAAAACCAGAAAAGCCAAAAAGCAAACACCTGAGGAAATTTGAACACAACAGGAAGACATCACAATCCCATCCCACTTGTATGAACCTAATTACTTATGTTTTTCCTTTTTATTTTTCTGCTATTTTCAGTTTAATACCAAGCCAGTAGCCAACTGAAGCCAAAGCAATAATTCTATTTTAAGCTAGAAATCAATTCCTATTCTATAAACTTTTCATTAACAAGAATGTTTGCTAGAGAAGAGTCTCCTTTCTTCCAGTGCATGCTCAATGTCTCAAAACAGCACAGCATCCCAGCCTGGGTTTAAGTCTGTCCCTGTTCCTTAAAGTACCCAAGAACAACCCTATAATCAAAAGATATCAATATACTTGTACTACTACAAAATACCCTAACAATGTACCCAGAATTAAGGAAAAATATATGAAAAACACCCTTCAGGTACCCCTACAGCAGCAGAACTAGGTTTAAAGCAGGTCAAGGCAGCTGCATACTCGCTGGTCCTAACCAGGGTGGCACATAGCAGCTACCACAACCCTCCCACCTGGTTAGTGCTGCTTCCAAACCCAGCCCCACTCCCCCACTGACCTCCCTCACTACAGGCCTCAGGGAGGTCAGAGACAGTGACAGCAGCACAGATGCACAGAGAGAATGTCGACAAGCATACTGTATCACCAAGAGTCAACAAGCTGTTTTACAGCTACCCAACTTGTCAATTGTTTCTCTTGACCTGCATGTATGGACAGTAGAGGGAGGGTGGGATGTCCCTGCCCACTGCAGGGGGGTTGAACCAGATGACCTCCAGAGGTCCCTTCCAACCCAAACCATTCTATGATTCTATGGTGAAAAAAGCATAGCTGAGTGCAGGAGAATCAATGAAAACAAGCAAAAGTTAGTATTAGATAATTATCAATTGTAATTAACATCATTTTAGAGGTCTAAGTTGTCTTTATCCCTGAGTTTTGGATGAATGAAAATTACACATCTGCTTGCATTTACACTCCTAAAATCACGTCGTATCATCAGCTTCAAGCACTCAACCATCCCATTTTCAGTTCCAAACTTCCCTGCAGTCATTCCATATGGTTATGAATTGCTTTTAGTCACTGACATTGAGCACTGAATGTCATTCCTGAGAAGCAGATGAAGTTGAGTGCATACCACAACCTCACCAACATTGCCTTGGCTCCCCAGTGACACACACTGCACTGTCCTTATCTCTCAAGCTTCACCTCCTTCACAGCTTTACTTGCTGCCAGACCAAGTAACAATCACATGTGGAAAAGAACTCCTAATATTCTTTAGGATACCCAAGCTCCCTTACCAGTCCTTACATTTTAATGCCAAGAAAGCAGGTAACTTTAGGAGACATTTCCATGGCAGAATTTACTAACTCAGAATGCAGAATTATAATTTTTTATAAAGATTCAAAAAAACCCCAACCAACAAAACCATAATCATTCCTTTTGTACTCTTTTTTCCCTGAAATGTATAGGTAGAGCCTAAAAGTACACATAAGTGTTTTAGCCTGGACTTTGGTTGTTTTTTTTCTATGCACCTGAATTCAGTGATTTAGCAATCACTTTAATTTGAGAAGTGACAGATGAAACCATTATCAAGTTCAATGATAAAACTCCTTTTGGCTTTGAAGTGGTTTGTATGAACACTCAGTTGCAATCTTCTATGAACCTCTGTGATATGCTGATAACTACTGTACATGTCTAAGAAATGCCACTTCATATAAAATACACAGTGCTTCAGAGTTGCATGGTTTTGGGGTAGTCACATTCTGTTAAAATACCAACAGAGAGAACAATACAATTATTATTATAGCTTAACAAAAATTTGTTTAGATTATCTATTAGAGAAAAAAAAAATCCCAAACTAGGAAGTGAATAAAAATAAATATCAACATCAGTGTACAGTGATAATGCTACAGTCAAGGTATTAAGTTTTAAAAAAATCCTTGAGTTTGTCTCAATTGACAGATGTGTAACTTTAAAATACAAATTATTCATGACAACAACAGTGACATCTCTCTGCATTATAGGAACTAATGGATCAGAACACTGATTACTGGAAGAATAAATCAGCTTTTGAGATCTCAGGTTGTCATAAACTAAGCATCACACACTGCAGATATAAGACATATTACCAGAACTGTCTGATTGATTTATTGTTAGTTTTGTAATCAATCTTTTCAACCTCTTTTTTTTTGTTGTTGTTTTTAACCCATTCAGCAACAGATATTCACTATTTATCCCCTTTTCCCCCACTCCAGGGAGGAAAATGGACATTATCAGAGAGGCTTCTGAACTGGAAATGAAAGTGCTCATATGTTTTCCTTTAACTAAACATAAACAGAATAAAAGTGAAAAAGAATGGCTTTTCTAGATTGCTGTTTTGTAAGAAAATTAGCATATAGATTTAAAACTCCTGAGTCATTGTGAGGGTAAAAATGGAAATTATTTGCATTATTTCTATACTTGTCCCCAACCCCCCTAAGCACATATATATATACTCTCTTCTTCCCCTGGGAAACAGTAAAAAAGAACTACTAGTTATTACTATAAGAAGTAGTCAAAACACTGTCAGAAGATAATTTTGATAGATTGCTATTTGAATAAAGATGAGACAGGCATTGTATTTATATGACAAGTATAGATGTGATATTAAATGATATTAGGGAACTTTTTTTTTGTTATCTCTGTTTGGATCAAGCTTATTAAAATGAAACAAGACAAAGTTAGCTCAGATTCCTAGAACTTAGCAACGATATGACCCACTTGAAATTTCTTTCCCAAGACTTGGCTGATTTAACCAAAACTAAGGCACACATCTTCACATAATGGGCCAGAGTATAAATCAAGTTTTATTTTTAATCCTCTACAGATATTCTGAAACTTACTTAGATTTAGTTATTCAAACTCATGTTTTCATTGAACTCTGCTGCTCTTACTGATTTCTACCAAACAATGGGAAAGGGATAAGCATGGGAAACTATGGCATTTACAAAAGGGCTATTTTTTGGAAATAGTATTTGCCTTTATTATACTTACAGTGCATGCCATCTACAATTTTATAACTATGCCTTAGAACATTCTTTCAAGCAGAGCTCAAGTAAACAAAATAGCAAGTAATACAGCAATCAGGCAGAAGGTGGATTTGAATGTGAATCTGCCACTTCTAGGTGAGTGCCTTAATCACTCTGAGTATTCACTCAGCCCTGTGCTTGACCCCTTTAGCTTTCCATTAAAAAAATTCAACAGTCCTTGAGGCAGAAAGCATTTAAGCCACATGTAGATGGCTAAGAAACTCACCTAAAAGATTTAGTGTGAAAGTTTAACTTCAGTGAATACTTCAGTATGTTTATTAAGTCCACTCATGTCCAAAAAGGGATTTCAAGAATTTCAGTTTACGCTACAGAAGTTGGAATTCTCAGCTATTGGTTGCATTTTAGTCTTGGGAATCACACAGTAAATTAGGTTGGAAAGAAACTCAGGAGGTTTCCTGATTAAAGCATGGTCAGCTATGAAATCACATCATGGTTGCTCAGGACTTGATCCAGGTGATCTGGAAACTTCCAAGAGCAGAGATCACACAGCTGCCTCCCTGAGCAACCTGTTCTAAAGCTTAACTACTCACAATGAAAAAGTTTCCTCTATATCCAGTTTGAGCCTACCTTGGTTTAACTTGCATCTCTTGTCCTCTTGCCACACAGCTCTATAGAGAGCCATGCTCTGCCTTCTTGATCCCCTTAAGGGAGCTTAGGGGATGCTCTTCAGTTCCTCCAAAGCCTTCTTGTCTCCAAGCTAAAGAAGTCCTGTTCCCTCAGTGTCTCCTCACAGAGTAAACACCACAACCCCAAGCACCTTAAGGAGCTCTTTGCACCAACTATAACCTTCTTCACAGTTTTCAGGGACTCAAAACTAGAGACAGTCTTCTCAGTGAGGTAGGAGGAATTCTGGGTAGATGGAGTTACCCCTTCCCCAATCTACTTTAAAACAAAGCACCTGAGCTGCCAGGTGCCAACAGTTATCCCACCCTTTATTACCTCCACCTGTGTGTCTAGCTGGGCACCAATGCTACTGCTAGGGCCAATGTGGAGGCTATCCAAAGAGAATACACATGATGCTCAGGTGTTTGGAGGGCATCTAGCTTTCTCCTAATCTTTAGTGAGGTTAAACAGAGTGTAAGGAAGAAAGCTCTGATATTATAGAATCATAGAATCCTAGAACGGCCAGGTTGGAAGGGACCCTAAAGATCATCTAGTTCCAACCTCCCCACACTGAGCAGGGATGCCAATCACTAGACCAGGTCACCCAGGGCTGCATCCAGCCTGGCCTTGAACACTGCCAGGGATGGAGCATCCACAGCCTCTCTGGGCAACCTGTTCCAGTGCCTAACCACCCTCTGGGGAAAGAACTTCCTTCTAATCTCCAATCTAAATTTCCCCTCCTTCAGTTTATATCCATTCCCCTTTGTCCTGTCACAGTCTGACCTCCTAAAAAGTCTCTCCCCTTCTGTCCTATAATCTCCCTTTAGGTACTGGAAAACTGCTATAACATCCCCTCGAAGCCTTCTCTTCTCCAGGCTGAACAATCCCAACTGTCTCAGCCTGTCTTCATAGGGGAGGTTCTCCAGTCTAACACACTCGTGTTAGCAAGTTTTTACAGAGCTGGTGTTAGCAACAGCAGCAATGCTTTGGCTTCTATGATTTTTGAACCTAGTTTGAGGATTATAGCTGCTTATGAGAGCTGGAATCCCCTTGGCCAGGCCAAGGTATCTTTGCCAGTAGAATGGCTGACCTAGTAAGAAAGACTTGAAACTAGGAAGAGGGTTTACCAGCATTTCTATGAGGAAGTTTTGGGCAGGGCTGATGAGCAAAACATGCCTGGTGTGATGTGAACAAAAGGGAAGACAAAATCAATAAAATGGGGCTTAGATGGAGTCTCCTCAAGCACACCTACATAAAAGTGAAGTAGTGCCTACAAAGCAAAATTACAGTAGGGCATAGGCAATCCTGGAGGTTCCTGGAGTACCTTGATGACAAACTCCTGCTGATGCAGCCTGGATGAGGAGTAAGGTGCCCCCTCAGCAAGTCTGCTGTGATACAAAAGTCTGAGGAGTGGCTGATGTGTCAGAGGATCATGTTGCCATCCACAGGGATTTTGATTTCTTTACTGTGAGGGTGACTGCCCACTGATCAGATTTCCCAGACAGGTTGTGAAATTGCCATCCTTGGAGATATTCAAAAGCTGCCTGGACACAGTGCTGAGCAATCTACTGTAGAACAACCCTGCTTGAGCAGGGCAGTTGGAGCAGATGACCTCCTGATTTCCCTTCTCACCTTAACTCTTCTGTGATACTGGCTATCCTCACGCTAATACTGGCTAGGATATGGCAGCCCCTCTTTGTTGCCAGAGAACAGTGCTGGCTCATGGTTAGCTTCCCATCTACCAAGACCTCCAGGTCTTTTCAAGCAGATCTACTCCATAGCCAGTCAGTCTCCAGTACTGTTACAAGAGTCTTCGTACAACAACAGAGAGACACAGGTTGCTTAGTACCTACACACTGAGATATCTCACAGAAATTGCATTCAACACCAGTTCTCAGTTTTGGCAAAGAAACTGAATGAGATTAGAATTTCTTTCTAATCTTCCACAATAATGCCACTTGAAGCCATGCAATTGCTTTACAGACATAGTGTGTTCTAAACTGAATATGTGTTCCTAAGTTATTTTTGTTGTATGCAAAACTTAAAACTAGACACTGCAGGTAAAATGGCTGGGGATGCCTGGATTATTACTTTTTGCTAAATTGTTGCTGTATTTATTTGTCTAGGTTCCTTCCATAACTTAATATGTAGGGAGATAGAGACCAAGACAGTTTGCAATTGGTCCCCACAATACTCTGGATTACATTCCTGCTACCTCTTGATTGTGTTAATAGTTTTGACTTTACCTCACTAGTGTGTATTTCACTGACTTGGGTTCTGTAAATCTGAAAAATACTGGAATGATATAACTGTTTTGCATTCAAGAATAACAGTCTCAAACATCATGATAATTACACATGTACAGAGGTCTGAAAAAAATGTTTTTCCTACTGGTTTTCGATTAATATATATAAGGTACCTCATTTGCAACCCACTTCTAAATATGGTGCAGAATCATTGCAGCAGTGTGTGGGGAGAAATGCTAAATAAATACTCAGAGGAGCAAAAGGAAGACTCATTTCAAACCACTACAACTTAAGAAGAGTTGAGGTCTCCTTCTGTGCAATAATCATACTTATTGACTTGAGGCCTGCAAAAGACTTGACCTGATAAGAACCTGAACATTCTTAACTCGGAGTCATGCCAACAAATCGTGGTTCTAACCTGACACAGAGCTGAAATTGTCATTCTGTGTCAGTTTTTTGGGGTTATTTATAGCAAAGAGAAACACACTCAGCTGGAAGCTATATTTAGGAAAGGCTGAAAATGTTAAAAATAGGCCACAGACAGGAATTTGCACTGCCATTAAGCTGCTAGTTTAAAACATCTACATGACATATTGACAACTTTTTTCTGGTTTGCTATTTTTCTTTAGCCTTCTCCCGCTCCCTCCCTTTTTTTTTTTTTGACATACATCTTTCTCTATTGCTTCCTCACTAGCACTGATAGCTCCAGCTAGTTCATAAATTCCATTGCTGCCTGCTGCCATGTGATGTGGTCATGCAGAAAATATTTCATAGGCAAAAGTGGTAGCTAGCTAGAGGCAGTGTTGTCGATCATTACTTGGAACTGCAGCTACTGGTATGTGACTATGTATTCATTTCATGCATTATAACACCTAATGTACATGACAAAATGTTGAATATAAACTTAATTCACAAACCAGAGTAGCTGCTGTTGCTGAAGCTGTGTAGAAAATACATACTATTATTCCTGCTCTTTTTCCAGTGCTTTCTAGCAATTTCAAATTGGTTCAGTTTCAACATTGTTTAATTTCACCATTTATTTTAGCTTGATCTTGTTCATTAGAGTTTGATAAATGCTTTGATGTCCTTGGCTGGGAGCTGCCATGCAATTTTACTCTTGTCCCTTTATGCTCCAGCAGCTGCAGAAATTCACACTGACAAAACCTGCCCTTAGCTAAGTGGTACACAGCAAAATTTTAAACATATTAGAAGGTCATTTAATTTACATTAAATTAGAGACAAACAACAAAAATGCAAATAATACCTTGTAACTATTTCTCATTTTTAAGTAAATGTGTATGCTACTTCTCTGCTCATGACCTAAATCTGCTTCTGCTTAGGATGACATCTTTTAGGTATTTAGAAAAGCAACTGTATATGAGAGAAATATTTGCAAATTATCAGCTAGAACTTATGCTCTGGTGTTCTTGTGTCAAAGAGATGACTTTGAGGAAGACAAACATACTTTGTCTCCTGAAGCAGCAAAATGTGCATGTTACTTTGGTCACTACAAGGAAAAAACAGAATTTCAAATAAAACATGTTTGAAATGTTTAAAATACATTTAAGATGTGTTATCCCTGTTAGGATCTAATCTACAACTCATGAAAATATAAAAGCAGAGTATTTCTGATTTTACAGGTCTTGGCTGAAATAATTGCACATTAATTTCAAAAGGCAACTTTTTCTTTGGGTGGAATCAGAAGAAGAGAAACAATCATATATAAGAAATTTTCTGTTGCTAAAAGCAACCAACTCCCCTCCTCCCCTTAAAATGCACCTGGGACAAGTAAGATTAACAAGGTATTAACAAATGTTATCCACAGTAGATCTACCTGCATAGTTAAAAAAACCTCTATCCTGTAAATCAATTTAAAGATATCCATTATTTGTGTCACATAATAATGAATTAGTAATAACTGTAATTAAAAATATTCTAACAGGAACTGCTAAAATCAGAAGACAAGACATAGTTAGGTACCTATAGATTTAAATCATAAATGCCATATAAACTTGAAATTATGCAAACTTTAATCACGACAAATCTAATTCTCACTGCCTCATTTCAGCAAGACTTCAGATTAAATACTGCATTTACAAAGTAGAACTCATTAATAGCCAGTCAATTATTACACATCTTGATATTTACATCTAACAACCTCATGCCATCCCATGAAGATTTCTTTGACTGCTTATGTTTTGTGTATCATGACTTTTGGGAACAGACAACTTCTGTTCCACCATTTTTGTTTTATTCTTCAAACTTTGAATCAAAGTCTCAGACCACGAGAGTCTTTGCTGCACTTAGAAAATATAGGTAGCAATCTGTTCAACCAAATTAGCTAAGAAGAATGACACCTGCCACTCAGCTGTGTGGATTCTTTGTGTATTAACACTATAAAAAAATAAACTGGGTGAAGAGGGGAAGGAGATAAGAATAACTACCAAACTTTCTGTAAAAAGTACTAAAGCTAAATCTAGAGGGATATTTGCTACACAAAAGCTAGCAGATATGTAATCAATACTCCAGTACACTGCCTCCTTGTGATAAATTATTAATAGCTGAGGGAGAGGTTGTCTTCTTAAATGTAAATGACTTTAATGATAAAAACATGGTTGAAACATTGATCATCCACCCTCCACTCTGAATCTGAACTACCTGGAAAAACATCATGGCTCTGTTAGCCCTCAAGGCCAAGGAGATGCTGCTGCTTACAGTGACACTGCCTACATCTGTCAGTTGAGTAAAAAAGTACTTCTGGGACAAACCAAAGGCCCTTCACAGGGATTACAGATAAATTAAATATCTCATGTATTTAGACTAGAGCAGACTAAAAAATGCATTGCCATACATTCTTACCTTGAGGGATTCACCAGCTCCTTTACCAGTGCATGTATCACTGTAAGGAGAGTTCGTAAGAGAGCAGGAAACAAATCAAAAATGCCTGTAGTAATGACTAGTAAAGCTCCTATTTGGGGATAGATGTAACTATATATTTACACACATATGCACATATATGTAATGGAATCTGATTGTCTCCAGAACCTTCTCCTCTTCCTGAACTGATATACTTTGATAGCATACAATGAGGGGTTAACCAGCAGCCAAACACCTACCAAGTCCCTCAGTTCACTCTCCTCCTTCACATGGAAGAGCTTGTGGGTTGAGTTAAAAAGAGGGAGATCACTTACCAGTTGCAGTCACAGGCAAACCAGACTCAATGAAAACAAATTTCATTTACTGACAAAATAGTTTTGGATAGTGACACACAAAACAAAAAGACAATTAAAACCACAGCTGCTTCCTACCCTCTTTTCCAGACTCAAGTTCATTCCTTCATTTCTGACTCCTGTGCCCACTCTGAGCAGCACAAGGGGATGGGGAATGGTGAGTTGTGCTCAGTCGTCTCCGCTGTGCCTTCCTTGTCTCACCTTACTCCTGCTCCAGCGGGGCCCTTCCCTTGGGCTGCAGTCCTTCAGGGAAAAAAATCTGCTCCTGTATGGCTCTCCACGGGATGCAGCTCCTGTCAGGAAAATCTGCTTCAGGGTAGGCTCCCCACAAGCCATAGTTCTTTCAGGAAATATCCATCTGGTCCTCCTCCACGTGCTGCAAGGACATACATGCTCCACCATCAGCTCCCGGTGAGCTGCAGGGGAATCTCTGCTCTGGCATCTGAAGCACATCTTCCCTTTCTTCCTTCTCTGACCTTGGGGTTTGCTGTGTCCTGCCATGGGGCCAATGCATGCAGCCTCTGACCTTCTCTCACAGAAGCCACCCCTGCAGCTCCTCACTGCAACACCTGGACTTGGATAGCCAACACACATTACCAACACTCTCTGAGAACTCTTACCACCACATGAACACTGACAGAAAAACAGTATCATGTGGAGTTTGTTTGGGGGGAGGAGGGCTGTTTGCTTTTGTGTGTTTGTGTGGCTTTTTGTTTTTTGTAGGGGTGTTTGGTTGGCATTTTTTCAAGAGAAGATGATATTACAGAGACATTAAAAATTGTACAGTCACTGGTGATCAGAAATGTGGAGTTTTGTATTACCATTCAGTTGTTTGCATGCAGCTCTAAAGCAGACATCTGACAGTAACAGTTCTATTTTCTTTTACAGTGTAAGTGGACCATGTTTTAAAGCACAATTCTCCTGGGAACAGTCCTATGGCATTAAACTCTAAGCATGTCAATAAGCCTGTAAAGCACGTGGTTAGAAACTTTGCAGATGTCTACCTGTACCTGCATTGGAGAAGCAGGAGATCCTGGAAACAAGAATGGCAAATTAACCAGGTGAGTATAACAGAAGTTTCTTCCATCAGTGATAATAAGAGCATAGTGTAAATAGTCACACATCAGATCTAGTCATAAATAGTTACCATTTGTAGCAGAAGATTCCTCTGCCAACCTACAGTAACAACTCAACAACAAACCATTTATCAGATCACTATTGGCCTTGCCTTGTTTACATTTCCTTCCTTTGGGTGCTACCAAGTATGCTCCCTGGGGAGATGGTTGCCAACTTCAGAACACGTAAGCACAAGACGAGAGCAGGGAACCAGCCACTCCAATAGGGTCAGATGATGAGTAGGGAGCAGCCAGAAGGGTCTCTGTGGTGAACAGAGAACTTCAGAGGGGCTGAAGGAAACACAGCAAGCCACCAATTGAAACCCAGTCTGTAAGCAAGGACCTGCCTCTAAGGACACAGTGGCAGGAGAAAAGTTGTATATAAACCCTTTTTATTTTTACGTACTTGCTTTGAGTATTCTGTTCAAAAATCCAACTATTCTAGTTGAAGTTCTAATAAAACCTGTCATTTTAACTATGTAAAAAGCCTTTGGGGAGTGCTCTATAAGGAGAAGATCTATTTAAATCCACTTAAAAGATCCAGCTGACTCAGGGTCTCATTATGTAAGTGTATGATGACATTACTGACAGCCAAAACCAAGCAAAATAGACTGGGAAATGCAATCAGCCTGTCACCATTTAGTGCAACACTCAGGACATACATGCAGTAACACAACAGATTAATTGTCAAGTAATCAGGATAATTTTCAGTTTCATGTATAGATTGTATGTCCAAACACTAAACATTGTTAATATTTTGGTGAATGAAGCATAGTAAGAATCTTACATTGCTGTTTCCATCAAAACCAAGCAAAATCCCTCACCATAGTTATCTGCAGGTCAGAAGTGTGGTTTCAGAAGTGTGCAAGACAAACTGCATTCCTAAGTATTCTATTTTATTTGTAGATAAAATAAAAAAGCAAAGATGCCTTTTGGTGCAGAAGAGGGAAATTTCACCCTGCCCCAAGGTAGAAAACATATTGCAAAGGTCTGCTGCTAATGTAGCGTAAACCATATTGAAATGTCATTGAAAAGAGGTTGACTCTTAGTGTTCTAGTATTGCTACAAGGCTTCAGAAAAAGAAAAGAGTCTTGCAACTCTTACAGTTTTGATGAAAGAGTTAATCTTTCTGACATTCTCCTACTTTTATATACCAGTCTATTTAAGTCAGAACAGGATTTTTCCAGTTTAACATATATATTTCTTTCTGACAGTTGTCCCACCAAATTAAATATTCCCTTTCAACATATTTTATACTGTGTAGTATGTCGCATTTCAGTTGAATATAAGGCCAACTTTATCCTTTGGATAAATATGTAGTTCCCCACTCATTTAGGCTGTCTACTAAAAGAAGTATTTAACCTCACCAAATCTGTAGAGTGCATTTTGGCTGAATAAGACTGGGATAAAAGTGTGATCTGAACAGCTCTGCCTGGCTACATGTCACTTGCAGATACTACCAAGTAGTTTCTCAGGCTCCATACTGACACACAATGCAACTGCCATACCTGTCAGCTACTAAGGTTAAGTCTCAAAATAACCAAACTACTATCCCCCTGACAAACTCAGTTCATATTTTGTTCCTACAGTTTCCTAGTTGGCCCCATTTACTCTGAAATACACTCCATAGCCAGAGAAAATGTGTCCTGAGCAGCAAGTCAAGTCTCTGGTTTTGCATCTCTAAAAAGACCCTTCACTTTCCTAAATAATTTTGTGAAGGCAGATTTTTTTCCTTGCTTCAGAAGATATGGAGAAAAAGATGCTCTTGATTACTTACAAAATTGTCACAAATCCAGGTTGGAATTCCAATTCATAGAGGAATTCTTTTTTAAGTGAAATGTAGCAGAATTTCTGTTCGCTGTACTCCCACCTTCTCTTGTAATTTATAGTATGACTGGCATAAAGGACATTTACAATATACATAATACTTGAAAACTAAAACCAGTTCTAGGGAATAAAATATAAACTGTTCCAATAAGCTGGATCTTGTGCTTTATATGGAACAGCAGTCATTTTAGGACTCAAGACAGTGTCTTCCACTAAAAAATCCCAAGTCAGAATGATATTTTCCCAGCACTTGGCAAGATAGTGGAGCAGGGACTCCCACACCTAATTCTTTCCTAGGGACTGGAATTCTTTTCTTTTCAACAGATGGAAAAGATATAGAATATGAAATCTGTCTTCAAAAAGTCATCTGAAAACATTAACATGCACAACTGTAAATAGGCACCGAGACCCAGAAGTGCAAGTTTTGCCATGTGTAATGCTTGTTCCCATAAAACAGATTCCTCAAAGGAATGACTCTGAAAAGTCACTTAGGCTATCAAACACAGACACCTACTCTTGTAACCAGCACTTGCTAGATAAATTCCTTTGAGAGCAGACACCAAACACAGCACAGAATTATCTGCTGCAAAGTTCCTGTCTGTTCAAGCAACAGTAAAGGTGAAAGAAGAAAACAGTGCCAGGATAACAAATGTTTGGCACATATCATAAGTTAATGTTAAACAAATCAGGGATTTTTTCAACCAATATACTTGTCCTATACATACACACATATATATATACACACACATAAAGAAATGTAGTAACTTTTTTTTTTTTTTTAAATCTAGGTCAGGATAAGAGAAGCCTTAACTTTTCATACTGGAATTAAACCAGTATGAGTAAATTCTTTGAACAAAATACTATAGCTACAGGAAATACAATAATCTGTAACTATTTTTCTCTGTGCTTCACAAATAATGAATAGTTAGAAAGAAAACCAACCACTAGTATCACATTATTTTCATGCACTAGTTGTGCAGGCAAGGCTACAAGATCCTCCAAATATGAGAAAAGTTGAAGTGCATAGCACTTTGTTTTTTAAGGAAAAATTACATTATTTTGACATCTGGAAGACACACCTCCTCCCCCCCCCCCACCCNAGACCCCCCCCCCCCCCCCCCCCCAACCTGGATTTTTAAACCTTTGGGAAAGAAATCATGTTTCGCAAGTAAGTGATGTAATTTACAGAACTCTTTAGAATACACAAAACCATTATTCTTTTAATCAAACATCATTCTTCTTCTCACAAGCAACCACCTATTTATATTTTTGTTACAGGTTTCTACCAGGAACACTTATTCATAATCTGGCAAGGTAATTTAGCATACTTCTATAAATAATTGTGAGTGACTTAATTTTATAAAAAGACTCAAAAAGAGAAACACTCACCCACACTAGATTCCCAAATGTGAAAAATAATTTACCTGAAAATCTTTACTTTTCTCTTTTTTTCCACAGAAAAGTTTATGTGCCTGGGGAAACAAGGTCATTAGAAAGTAAGTATAAAACTATTAGATATATTTACCTGACACTTCATGTTCTTCAAGCAGGTAATTTGAATAATCTTTCAATTACAATGCAATGCTACCAGAAGTTTCTATTTCTTTCTAATAACTGCACCCCATTAGATATTTTAAAGGCTACATTATCTTGAGGTGTAAAATATAAGAGTACAAAAAGCAACGTAAAAATCACCAAAGGTTAATGTAGGAAAGAATGCTCTTAGGGATGCCACTATTGTTGGTGGGATGTGGTCATAGAATCATAGAAGCCTAGACTGGTTTGGGTTGGAAGGGACCTCTGGAGGTCATCTAGTCCAACCCCCCTGCAGTGGGCAGGGACATCCCCAACTAGAGCAGCTTGCCCAGAGCCCTGGCAAGCCTCACCTGCAATGCCTCCAGGGATGGGAACTCAACCACCTCCCTGGGCAACCTGGGCCAGTGTTCCACCACCCTCGTGGGGAGCAACTTCTTTCTAATGTCCAGTTTAAATCTACTCCTCTCCAATTTAAAACCATTGCCCCTTGTCCTTTCACTCCAAAGGTCATGGTGCTAAGCCTCACACTGATGCTTCCTTTGAAAACTATATTCATGGATACAGCATTAATTTCATGTTTAACTAAAAGTCATGGTAAAACACATCAAATAATACCACAATTGTATGTTCATTTGCTTCATCTCTGGAGCATTCCTTGGCCAAATCCTCCCAAAACACCTCAGGTTAAATTGTAAAGTCTGATGAGATCAGCCCACCAAGGTATGATGAAGCAGCTTCTAGTACAAAAACAATTTCCCTATCTCAGAAAACTGGACCCAAAAATTCTGAACCTTTTTTTACAGTACTATAAGAACAAATACAAACACAAATATAAACAAATGCATTCATTTGTACTGATGCTCCCATTAGTGCTATCCATTATAGCTACAAAACACTGGTGTGTCATAGACCCAGACACTATTAGTGCCAAAGGATATTCCATCTCATCCAAAAGATCCACTCAATGATCCCATCAAGACTAAAAGCATGAACCTGTCCCAGCAATATCCTAACAGATCCAGGACTTTGAGCTAATGCTGACTCTTACATTTCCTCCTCAGGAATCAAACACAGGTCCACAAACCCTCAGATTCCATCGGAAAATCAGCCTATCCCCACAGTTCCAGTGAGCTCTCAGGGAACCTGCAGTCCACAGTCCTTTGCAGCCTTCACAGACATTCACACTTATAGCAGCAAAAAAGCCACTATTTACTCCAAGAAACTTATGTATTTTCCCTCAGAATGCAAGAGCTGGCAGTGTGGAAAGTAGAAGGTTAGCTAGCACCATTAAGCATGCACAGACACTTAGAAAAACTCAGAGGCCCAAAACAACCACCCCCAAATGATGCACTGGAGTTCTCTGAAAGATTTCAGTCTTCTGTACATCCATTATTTACATTTATCATCATCTCTTACATTAGTCACATTGGGAAACCAGTCTAAAATTCTCAGCTGGGAATTAATCTTACCAATGTAGTAGTAAGGTATATGGATGGTTATATAGTATTGCAGCATAACAGCCATACTTCCATTTTCCATAGTAACTGAAAAAAATAACATCATTCTCCAAATGCACAAAGAATCAATACTTTTGTTTGTACTAAGCTGAAATCTGGAAAAAAAAAACAACAACATAAAAACAACAACAAAAAAAAAACCCTCCAAAACAATGAAAAGAGACTTGCATAGTATTTATTTCCTAGGTAGTTACAAGCACCTGACTAATGACTATTGCTAATTAGGAATGCATTTGAAAATTGTGACTGAAACAAAATGTACTGTCACTGGAACACAGAGATGGCACAGCCATGGTTAAAGGGGAATAAATTGCTTCAAGTTTTCTCAGCAATGAAATGGACAGGTAAGTTATTTTTGTACATGCAACTGGCAGACCACGTTCAAATATTACTCTGCACACTGTGAGCACATCTTGGTATCCTTCTTAGTAGTCAGATAATTGTTAATTGTGAAAGTACTTAGCAGGTGTATAAAAAGCAGAGCAAAAACCTAACAGAAGGAAGAAATAATGAAGAAGAGCAATTAGGCCTTGGAGAGGAAGAGGAGGAAACTTGCTAACATGGGGAATTGGTAAGACACTCAAATACAAAATAACAACAGTGATCATTTGGAAATGAGGTTAGGACTCACTGATCCTTGGCCAGACTTGATTCTGATTATCTTTTAATGCAAACACTGAAATGATGTGCAGACATATTTAAGCTATATTTTGATCTTGTTTATTTTTTTTGGCAACGTTATTTCTTTAATATTTTCATTGTTTTACATGCCTAGGAAAATTCTGAATAAAACACTGGCAAAATAATAATCAAAGAAATGAGATAAGGAACTTTGAAAGCTCACCTTTTTTAGAATTTCCCTTATATAAATCACAAAAATATTTTCAAATACATATCTGGATATAATACATCTTAAATTAGTCTGGTTATGGCATGCAGTGCACAGTAGAGTTCAGCTAGGAAGGAGATGCTGAGAACTTTTAGGAACAAGACAAACCAGAGGAGCTAGCTTACATATATCCTTCCATATGATAGATTGGTTTTAATTTTACATTCTCACTACCAAGATTTATCCTGCTTTTCAGTCTTTGCTCTCCTAGCCTACTGCATTTCTGCCATACTCAATTTACTGATTCTCACTTCACTTGCATGAATGTAACATCATTAACTCCACTTGACACACCTCTGACTTATAACAACACTTAAATAACTTTAGAATCAATCCCATTATCTCCATCACTCAGGAAATGGAGAAGGAAGGTGAAGCCTATACTAATGAATAACCTCAATGTTAAATGGACTCATGCTAAAAAGCATAATTTAAGTGTCAAAACAGCAAATGCATCCAGTTTTAGATTTAATACTTAAATTCCTTCTGCTGGCAATTTTGTATGCAAGATACCAACAGAATATGAGCAGCAGTAGCTCTGTTTGCAACATTTATTTCCACAAAGTCTGTATAATGTGCAACACACTTTAAAATCCAAAGCAACCAGCCAACCCACCAGGCAGCACTTCATGACCATTCCTTTACCACTGGCAAACAACTCCATCTCCTTAGAGTAATTTGGTGCATCTGTAATATTACACAACCATTATACAATTTGAAGTTGCTTTATATCTCAGGGGATGCATTATTGTTGTCAGAATAGTTGTGGTTGGAAGAAACTTCTGGAAGTCAGCTGCTCAAGAAGGGATACCTAGAGCTGGTTGCCCAGGACCATGTCAAGATGGCTTTTGAGTATCTCCCAAGGATGGAGACTCCACAAGCTTCCTGGACAATCTGTGCCAGTGCTCAGTCACCATCACAGTGAAACTGCTTCCTGATATTCAGAGAGAACCTCCTGTGATTTTAGTTTGTGCCCATTGCCTCTGGTCCTGTCACTTGACAGCACTGGAGAGAGCCTGCCTCCATCTCCACTACAGCCTTCCTTCAGACTTTTGCACAGAGCTCAGTTTCCTCCTGAGACTTCTCTTCCCCAGGCTAAGCAGTCCCAGCTCTCTCAGCCTTTCAGGAGATGACAGATACTCAAGAACCTTAACCATTTTTGTGGCCCTTCTCTGGACTTTCTCCAGTTGCACCATCTCTCTCTTCTATCGGGTAGCCCAGAGCTGGACACAACACTCCAGCTGTGGCCTCAGTGGTGCCATGTAGCCAGGAAGGGTCACCTCCTGTCACCTGCTGCTATTAGCTGATACTTACTGAAGTGTAAGATCATACTGCAAATTTACCCTCACTTGATGGTCTTACAGGGTAATTCTTAGCACGTGTTCCCCAAAATCTGCAGGAATTTGAACTGTGGAAGTTATTTATAATGTCTTAAATCTGCTGTCATCGCACTCACCAAGTCCAGAGGCATATCCTATCCACAAAGACATAGCAGAAATAGTAAATAATATGGTTTAATAAGCCTTATTTCCTTAAAAAGCTGTGCTGCATTCAGAACAAACCAAAACCATGAACACAAACCCAAACAAAGGTTTAACTTTCAGATAAAAATAACAGAACATCAGGAAACAAATTATGTATCAGATAGGAGAGCTGCCTGCATCAGCATCTAAAAAATACTTGCAAAACCAAGATTCAATTTTGCCACCTCAGACAAACATCATCCAGTTGTATTTTATAAAGATAATGATACTATCCCTGGAGAGAAGAGTTCAGGGTTGACACTGATATATTAAATAACTCTAGAGTGTGTTAGAAGCTGTGGAGTGCAAAGACTCCTGCTGTCTTTTAGTTACACAGCTCTCATCACTGGAGTGCAAAGCAGTTCTCTTTTGATCATGATTAATACAGGAAAAACTTGTTCCCTTGTATCTTTTACTAAGTATATGTCAATGCCCTAGTATGGAAGGGCACTGATTTAGAGTAAAAAGCTACAAAACCCCCCACATTAAGTAAGTCTCTTTCCTAGACTGTCTCTTATTTCCACTGAGTTCACTCTTCACGTGCAAACATCTCATGTGCTTCTCACAATGAAGTGCTACCAACAAAACTGTATTAAACTTAATTTTGCTTTTATCCTGCAGTTCACATATACCATGATTTGGCTCAGGTTCTTTCAGAATTAGCTAATCTAATTAAAAACCAATCTCTGAATAGAATTCATTCAAACATGGCAAAGTGATGGCTGCACCCTGTTTTTATGCCATTCAAGGTTACAAGGGTTGGGGTTTGATTTTTTTTTAGTGGTTGCATATTTCTACTCTTCTAATAAGTCTTCCAAGAAATCCATTATATACAAGATGCTCTAGTGGAAAATTATCTACTAGTATAAATTTGAAATGGGTTTGTTGCATCCCTACTTGTATACCAGCATCATGTAAAATGTAACCCTAATGAATTGAGCTGTGTTAGAGAAATAGTCAGAATCTTAGTGACACAGCAGCCACATGCACACTTAAACATGTAGCTACACTTAAATGCTTCCAGTCATTTCTGACAAAGCACACTCACAACATAATATATACACTACTTAGCCAGTATCATTTCTCCAGAACTGTAATTCACAAGCATTTATGAGGTCTTTGGTGTTTCCTTTACAAAGGTGCACAAACGATAAACTTCAGAGCACTAACAGCTCAGTGTTTGAGCAATGCCACAGACTCCTATTTCAAGTCATGATGGACTCTGCAATATGCTATCAAATATTTAACCACTGGTTGCCCATGTACCTCCTATTTGGAGATCTCTCTAGTGTCCTAATTAGTTCAGTATGTAGCTGCCAAAATAAAATGACATAAAAGAGACTAATGCATCATAAATATCCCACATGAGTAAAATAAGAAAACATCTGTTAAAGAGCTTCAAACATTCATTTGCTTATTGTGGGGAAAAAATAATAAAAAGAAAAAAATAACAGAAAGGTAAAAAAGCAGGGAATAAATGTCCATTTCTTCCTCTTCTCTAGAAATGTAGCAGGTCCAAATTTGGGTTTATATGGACACAGTAGTGGCAATTGGGTCTGATGTATTGGTGAAAGACATGGGGAAAATGGATGGTATTTTTCTCTGAATTTCATTTCCCATGTTCATTACAGAAAGTGGAAAAAAGTTTATCATCAAAGCCTGTAAAGGTAAAAAAAGCCCCAAAACCAAAAGATGGCTGTCCTGGCTAAAACATTAATAGTGGTGATTTACATCAATGCTTACTTGTCCAACCTGAGGAGGACAGACCTCCTGTCTTATACTACAGCTAGCTGAAATCTTTGCTCTACAGGGCACGAGTGGGCTATTGAATTGCCTTGTACCAATTAGTAAAATACCCTGAGTAAAATTAGCAGCTTTAGAGTCACAATTGGTAAAGCACTCAAGGTTCCTGCATATTTGTTACCATAAAATGCATTTCTGATTATACCCTCTCTAATTCTCTAACATCAGATTCCTTTAAAGCAAATGATAAGCAGCAGTTTTGATCTCAAGTGTTTTGCAGCATTTCTGTTTATTATTGAATAGTTGGCTTCAATGAGATGGCTGCAATGCTTCCTACTAGTAATAGTCTCAGCCTAGGGAAGAACATTCTAGTGTTAACATAAAATAATAAAATACTACAATAAAAGTTATCCTAGAGATATGTTAAGCAGAATAAATCACAAAGGAATTTATCATGTCACATTAAATCTCTTTAACATAGTCTCTTCTGTCTCTCTGAAACACCTTCTCATTCAAACACTCACTTGATTTAAAGTGGGCAATTTCTATGGAAAAAATACCTACTATTATTTTTTTTTCTGCAGTTTGTTACTCAGACTTCACGTTGCAGGCAAAACAGGTAATTTTACTTAATTTATTGTCAATTAACACAAAATTCTAATCGCTTTTCCAGGTATTGAGAAAAAGAAAACATGAACAAATAAACGAACGCTTAAGTAATGCCTTTCTTCCCTCTTTCCCGTGCTCATCTTCAGCCAAGAACTTTTCCTCCCCTTTCTGGTCTCAAATTCCCTTGTTTTCACCACGTTACATTTCATCCCAACTCTTTCAGCAAGGTGACATGTGGTGCAGGAGGTTGGGGCTTTCTGTAATGATTTCTTTCTGCCAGTCCCTGCTACTTACTCGTTTTCTTCTGTTTGAGTGTAATTCTTCACATTGTGCAGTCCCTTCAGGGATGTCCCTGCCCTGCTGTGGGTCAACTGCAGGCTAAGTGTTTTCAGGCATGTCCTCACCCTGATGCTTATCCTGCATGGGTCACAGCCCCTCAGAGGTTACTCCTCTCCACACAGAACACCTCATTCCAAGAGGTCTTCAGTCATGCCCTCAACAATGTCTCCTAACATACTTGCCTATTTCTCCTCCCCTAAGTTTCTTGGATATGTTTGAGCAGAGATGCTGTGTGCACCTCTCTGACTAGTAGAAGTTTTGGCAAGTGCTGGTGGAGTTACACTGCTTTCAGAGCCTGTGGGACTCTGGCTGTGAGTAGCACAAGGCAGTTTCATGGCCTCCTCCAGATACACCTGCAGCCACCTGCTAACAGATTCATGCCCAATAAACTATCTGATGTTACATATCCTCTAATTTTTTTCTTACTCAGACATCATGGAAATTATATGCACAAACTGATAAACAACATATCAAGAAAAATGGGTAATTCAAAACGTTGTATTTCTTGTACAGATATTTATCTTACAATTGATCCTAACAGTTATAAATCACTCTAGAAAAGAGTGACATAAGGGATAAACCCAAAGACATGCTAGAAATAAGGAATCTGAAGTACTTAAGTATAAATTAAATCTATACCTATAAAATAAAATACCAGCCCATTCCAGACTAGTTTAATTAATTACTACTTCTTCCTCTCAGTTCATTATCAAGGCTAGAAAAGGCACTAATGCTTTAGCCATACATTCTGAACATATTTTAGAAAACCATTTCTGATAGACATTCATTGTAGAGCATTTTCAGGCCACTAACTTCACCATCCTCTCAAATGTCAACTGTACCTTCTCACAGCACTGTCAGGGAAAAAACACAAACAAACAAAACACTGTTTTACCAGGGTAATTATGGAAATAGAGAAAAGAAAGTTATAAAGAGAGAACAAACTGAAGTTCTACTGTATACTGATTCAAAATGATGAGACATCAGTGTCCTACAAGAAGTAATGTGTCACTTTGGAGCACTGACTCTGAGCTCCTAAGAGTATTCTATGAAGTTATATTGTGCACACCAGTCATAATACTAGTCTGCTTGAGTTTGATTTTTTTTTCCTTTGGCTAGGCTTACAGTTTGTTTCTAAACACTGTTATCTTTTAATTATTTTTTTATCAACACTGGATGTAGCCCAGATGATAGGCAATGCTGATATTTTCCCCTTTTCTCCATTTACTTTAGGAAGTTGACTAACAGAAGCAGGAAAACATTTCTCTTTATTTGCCAAAATTCATTGCTGCTCTTTCAAAATAGTTTGATGCATTCAAGCCATAGTGATGCAACCCCTCCCTGACAATCTGATGGTGTATTTTTTAGCTTAATAATGGAAACATGACAATTAACAGAAGAATTATGAAGTTATTAAGGACCAATGGTTCTGTTTACTGGGAGGAAATGAGAAAATAATTCCAGTTCCTCTGATAAGGCTTTTAAAATAAGCATCCTGCAGAGGAATGGATTCATTTACAGCAACAGTTTGGAAGCACTGGGATTTCTGATAAAGGCTGTGCTCTGTTGAGTGTTGATTACAAAAGTTATGAATGCTTGCATCTCACCTTCTGAGAGATTAGGAAAATACTGCATGAGGGGCAAAAAAAGCAAGGGTTAATAATGCTCTTCCATCTGAAAGCAAAGTTATTGCTAGCAATAGCTAATTACTGAATTGTCAAGACACAGCTTGAGCTCCTTGACTGACAAAGGTAACCTGAACAGCCCCAGAAGAAACAAAAGGAAGAATTTCTGACAAAGATATGCCTGCAGTGAACAAGTCCAAGAGGGATTATAAAGCTACAAAGAAAGATGCTTGAAGAAAAGCTGCTGCTGCTTGCTGTTTAGGAGTACAGGCTCTGACAAAGGCGCTAAGTGAGTTCCATGTGGAAGCCACTGAGATTTCTCACATCTAAATACAGGCTGCTGCCAAGTGCCCCAGTGAATCACACTCACAACCACACTGCACTGGCCCAGATGGGCTGGAGCACACTCAGGACCCCAGAGCATTCTTGGGTTAACTAGCAAGGGACTGTGAGAAATGTAGCTGTGTGGCAGACTCACACTGTGAAGGCATTAATGACATACTTAGGAAGAAAGAGGACGAGTGAGATTATCCAAGCTCAAGATAAAGACAGCTCTTGTTGCATTTCTAAGAGTATGTAAGGCTTGGGCCAGTCATGAGGGACAACCTCGCTTCATTAGGCAACCTCAAACCATGACAGCTTTTGAGATCACCATCAACAGAACACCTTTGAAATACACATTTATGGCTACCACAGGCTTATGATGGCCTTTGCCATCCCTCTCAACAATTCTTGTAAAAAAACAAGCAAATCCTATGGACCAGAGGCTATTTTCTCATCATGTTTTCTCATGCACTGTTTATATATGTATATAAGTGTTTTATGAGTTACAGTGTTATTAGAGGCCTCGGCAATCATTTGGTAGTGTCTACAAGATAACTGACTACAGTTTTATTACCCTACTGAGCACGTAGAAATATTTAATTCTTAAGTACCACATGACAGTGGAAATTGTTTCAGCCAATAAATCTTTTTGCTATTCTACTTTTGCAATGTGTACTTTGTGGAGAAACAAGTGGTTATACAAAACACTGTCTGAAAAGAAAGTATTCGGCAAGCCATTTCTTATTTAAAACTTTGCCTTTTCTTCCCATATATAACAGCAATCTAAAATATTTCTGCTGGGTTGTGTTTCAGCAAGTCAATGAAGACTTAGATTTTCCATACATAAAGGAAAGGAGGCTAGAGATTTTCCTTTCAATTTTTAAAAGCAAAAGTAACAGTGTGTCCAGTAAGTGTTACAGGTTTCCTAATTTTAGTAAAAAGTAGAAAGTTTTACAAAGTTCCATTAATTTAAGTCTTTATATAAACTGAAGAAATTCACCACATCTTTTGATATGCTAACAGCCAGATTTCCTCTGCCAGATGGGGGTATCCAGAGAGACTTAGTCCCTACTGCTATTGTTTATACAGCAAATTATTGTTCTCTTGTCCTAGGGAATATGAAAGTGGGAGTTCAAGGTAAAGCCTAATCTAGATGAAACTTCTCACAAAATTAACAACTCTAATTTGTTTCTGTTCAAACCCAACATGGAATCAGAGTAAGTACTCTTGTACATAATTCAGCTCAAGAGTTTCACAGCAGTACTTATACTGTGCTTTTTGACTAACAGAAAAAGATAAGCAAGGGGTGTGTGTGTGTGTGTGCTGTTGTTGTTTGGTTTGGGGTTTAATTTTCAATCCAGTGAGCAAATGTAATGAATTTACTCGTCTCTTCTATGGAGAAAGGTAAAAAGCATGATGGCCTGCAGACAAAATGGGGTAGGATGGTAAAAATCACTAATCACCATTGAAATATCCTTATTGTATCTTAGGATTTAAAACAAACAGAAGAAGGAGTCTGCATCACTGGTATCTCCTTAACATTCCTAAGGATAAGAAGTTTTACTTCATTTTTCATTAATGTACAAGAAACATAGCATTACAGAAGAATTAGTCAACTCAGAGCTGCAGACAATGTGAACTCTTCCTCAGTATAATGGATGCCAAAACCATTCTGCCTGCCACAACTACCTGGAGTTAAAAGATTCCCTACACTTCAGGGATATCTTATGCCCTAATTTATCCCCAGAGGAGGTGGTAACAGAACATCTAAAGAACTTCATTCTGAGGTGGTGCAGCATGAATCTGATCCAAAGAATGTATCTTTTTCTTTTAATACTAGACCTGGAAATAGTCTAGTTTCTCTTATGCCATGCTATCTGGTATCACTACTGGTAGTTTTACGGATTTATCTACATTACAATGGCTTGCAAAAGTTTTTCATAGTGGTCTCAACAGTCCATCCAAAACCTGATGAACCTCAGAGCTGCAGAACACAGGATTTCTTGGAAGATTAGCCTTCATGAGCTGAACAGTATCAGAGAGTTGTAGCCTTACATAAGCCATCTTTTAGTTTGGACAGTGAACTTCATTTCAAAATGCTGTCAGGCCAATCACAGATTTTATGGGTAATATTCACTCTGTTCTCTGCAAAACAGCACAAATAAGACAGACTACTTTCAATTTACTTTAGCAAGGGAAAAAGAGCTGAGTAATAACTGTGTGATAGCAATTATTAATATGAGTTATTATAAGAGAGTACCATAATGACAAAGGAATCAGATTTCCATTCAGTTTGCTCTATGCTAAACCTGCTATCACTCTGCTGAATTAAGTACAAAAATAACAATTTCTATCACCAGGAATTTGGCCAAAGTTGTTTTCATAGTTTCATAAGAATTAAATGGCAATATAAAGTACTTTAGATGGCACTAGCAGCCACTTTGAAAAGTTACTCCCCACACATTTTCCTTCTAAATAAATGGTCACTGGGTAAGAGCTGGCTAGTTATACATTAACTCTTTCACTGACTCCCAAAAAACAAGCTGTAATAATCACAGGGATATTACCATGAAAAAGCTAATGTCAATAGGCCTTAATAGCATTTATTTAATCTGTTCTCTTCTCCACTCTTGTCATCCCTGGCTCATTACTCATCTGAGTAGGTATTTAACAAACACATGGAATTTAACCTTTGAAAGGGATTCTTTCTACTCACTGCAATATTTACTAAAGTTTTGTGTTTTTTTTTTTCTCCTGAATGCTTAGAATCATTTCACTCCTTTTATTTCCCCTTCCTTCACTCCACATTTTTATGTTATAGAAAGCTGCAGGCATCACTTTTCCTTTCTCTCTGTTTTCAAAGACTTGTTGATATTTAGAAAACTCCTCATTCTCAACAGTGGCTTTGCTTCTGCTAAAGCATTCAGCACTCTCCTCCTTAAAGCCAACACCAGTGATAAAACATCACATTCTGGGCAGCAGCCTAGCAGAGTCTTAGTTTTTCAGGCCTGAGGTCACTAATAGTGTCTAGGAGGAAAAAAAAATATCAAGAGGAAAAAAAAATATTGCTAATCTAATATAAAACACATGCACGTCCATGGAGTTCTGCTCAAGTTGTTCTGAGTGTTCTTAAACTAACCTTCACAAACCTTTAAGTATTTTTGAAAGCTAAAATTGACCTGAAGACAGGAGCAAAATCTCCAGGCAATTTTCTTTTCAACTGCAATTTTTTTGTTCTCCTTTCTCTGTTTCTTTGTATTTTTTTACCTTCTTTTCCCCACCTTGTCAAAATGAACAGTCTCACTTGTCACATCTGTTCTTCAGCATTTGGAATGGGCAGGGACAACAGACATCTGTGGCCAACTTCTAAAACTCAGGCCTGATCAAGTGAATCAGATACATGGGAACCACTTGACACACTTTCTCCACGTGTGCTCAAGATAACTTTAAGAAAAACATTTACACTTTTGAATATATAACTTGAAAAAGGCTGTGAGCCTTCTGATGCTTACATGTCACTACTCACAGGGATGACTGAATTGTATTTTACATGTTTGAGAGGCTCCCTTGTGATCCTTCCAAGAAGGCAAAAAATGTTGGAGCCTAATCAGAAAGGTGATTGACAGCTGTCCCTTTTTTGATTATTCACCTTACTCCCATGTGCCTGATTTCATTCATAGTTTGGGAAGTGGAAGAAGAATTCTCATCCTGATCTATGCAACTGCTGAAAGTAGAGTTCCCTGGTATCACTGCCTATCTCCTCTTACCTAACAGGTGTTTTGCTATATACCTCCTTTGAACATATACTAGCAAGTTAGCACAAAACAAGCCTTTAACACAAGGGTAGAATTATCCTAACCATGGTTTTCAGACATTCAGACAGATTTACTGCATCCCAGGCCTAGTCATTAAGATGTTGGAAGAGAAAAGACAGGTTTGCTCTTGAAGGCTTTTGCAGCAGAAGTGTGAATGACAGCTTGTCCAACAATAAGAAGTATTTACCAGGAAATGGAGGTGGAATAGTGAAATATCCAGAAGCCTCTGTAGATCATATATGCACCCCCTAAATATAAGTCCAATTTGATACAGCCTTGCTTCTCCTGTCTTCTCCATGGCACTGCTCTCTTTAAGACACAACCAATCACATGTTGATATGCTGTTTCCCTATGCAAGCAGAGTTAAAACTTGAAAAATAACTTTTTGATTCATCCAGGAATAAGATTAATTATACCTTAATCACAGAAGAATTATACCAACTCAGTGAGGAAAACCTGAATAAAAGATATCTCAGTATGCAAGAGAGGACAACCACAAGCTCTTTTCTGCTCAGAGAGAATTCTAACTATTCAGGCAACAGTATGATAATATTTTTCCCCCCTTTAGGAGCATAACATATGCACTGCCATTCTATTTGAGTCTGAATACAAGGCAATCTTGCATCTTTAGATGTTTGCATGTGTATCATCATAAGTGGCAGTCACTACAAAGTGTTAGTCCAAGGCAAAGACACAGCTACCTCACAGCACTACTTTAGAACTACACAGAGTATGGTGTGGGTGATGGCACCACAAAGCTGCTCTCTTCCTCTTATGTATCAGTGTCTATTACTCGCTGTAATAATTAGGATAAGACAAATAAGTCATTCGATCATATTAGCTAGACATTTCCCAGAAAAAAATTACTTGTTTACAAGGAGAAATAAAGCAGTAAGATATTCTCTACACTTCACACTAGGGATAAGCAGCAAAAATGGAAACTGTACGGAGACAAAATTGTTTCATAAGAAAGGGAAATTGAACAGAAATTTGAAAATAACCATTATTTGAAAACAGAAAAGGAGCCTAATGAAATAACATTCCACAACTGAATTTGATTCTTTCAAAACCACCAAAAAAGATAGATTGATTCCCCTTTATAATTTAGATTTCCTGTAACCATGCGAAGAGATGTCAAAATCTATTACGACTGATGTTTGCCTCTTATTGTACATGGCATTCTAAGACTCAGCCTTATGTATTTGTTGACAGTAAAACAGAATTATACAGATGTATCTCTGCAGGTAGGTACACAATTGACAAACTAATGTTAAAATAATTGGTGCCTAGTATTTGCAAAAAGAAGGAGCTGGCTATCTCCTCTGCCAGGAGCAGCACAGCCTCTGTTCCCTGCACAGAGCAACAGGTAGAAAAGCAGAACACCTAGGTCCATTCAGATCTCAGCCATGATGTAGAATCAATAGCACAGGCATCAGTCTGTGTCTAATTTAATCATATTGATTTGCAAACTTCCTACCTGGACACAATCTAAAACTTAAAAGTCCAATAAGACCCAAATGAAATGGTCAATTTGTGCTAAAACTAATCAAGTTTTAATTCTTGAGACAGCAATAGATATGAGAGATAAATGAATCCCAGTCTGTGAGCCTCCTCAGCCAGTCTGAATGAAATGCTAGGTGCATCACTATTTTCTTATCACTATCCCATCCTACCTTTGTAGGCAGTTTCCATCTGTTGCTTATTCCAAATCTCAAACTGATTGTGATTTCTACAAACCAAGCCACTACTGCCAAGTGGAACAAGTCAATCACAGAAGCAACCACTGTATATGTAGATAAACCAGGACCATTAATGCAGATTTTCCAAAGTATCAGACACCTGCATTTGGTAAAAAGAAAAAAAAAAAGACAGAAAAAAGGTTCTAAAGAGATATTAAAATTGTATTTCCTCAATTTATCAATATAAAACTATGCAGTTAAAAATACCTTGGCACAGATCTGAAATAAACCTTTAACACAAACACCAAAATCTCCATCTCTGTAGTAAGGATCTTTTTGATGGATATTGAATCTACTCATACCAATTACATCATTAATAAGGTTTTCTATAAGCCCATTCTGCTAATTTAAAAATATCAGGTAATGCAGTGGTTAGTTCCTTCTTCTAGCTGTTTGTCATTATTATGAAAATCTTAAATCATAAACAGAAGTGAATATTTGCTTTAGATTTTTCAATGTCAGCCAACACAGGCCCAGGGTATCCAAGAAGTAATTAAAAAAAAAAGAGACAGTATCTATTTTTTGCATTTCAAGACTAATAGGCTGAGAGCTATAGCTGTGACTTTGGGCAGACAGACCTTACTGACATGTCTGCAGAAAGAGTTTGGTTCCCAGAAATCACTGGCGACATTTTCTGCCTATCCTAGCAAGAATTAATAGATAGTGTGCTAAGGAAGCAGAGCTGTGACAGCCTCTAAAGATTGTGTGTATTCTCCTACGTGCCTGACAAGCTGGCAAAGGGTAGAAGTGCACTTCAACCCTCCTTCTTCAGAAGGCTAACCCTCAGGCCAGCAAATGAATCTCCTCCTCTTTGCACCCATCAGTATTTTGGAAAACAAAAAACTGAACTTAAAAGAAACCACTTTGATTTATCCTAAATTCTTAATCTTACATTCACTTTTAGGCAGACAATTAGCATTAGCATTTAGCAGCACTTGTTTTGATGTCAAGTTTAAGAATTCCTACGAGAAAAACCCAAACTATTAAAATAAGGAAATAATTAAGCTGACTGCTATCATTCAGTTTTAAAATCATAAATAAGATTATTCAAATGGCAAAGAGATTCCAGGAAACTTGCTGGACAGTTGCACATGGCAACAATACTTCAATATGCAGACTGACCCTCCACAAATCTGAATGTGATAGTCAAGGTTGCCAAGTGCAACTGAGAATCAGTTCAGTTGAAGATCCTAAAAGTGAACCTAAAAGCACACAGAGACCACAGATGGAAGCAGCAGCAGCATCTGCACAGGTAACCATATCTCCAGACAGGAAAATCCTGACATTCTCTCAGGGAGAACTGCAAACCATGGAGGAGCTTGGCTGAGAAACTTATCTTGGGAAGACAGAGCAAAATCGCGCACACTCACACTCTTGTGATTTCCTCCCTCAAAGTAACAATAATCCCACTAAAGGTCACTTCATGCATGTCAACACCTGGCCCATGCTTCCACATGGCTTGGAAGGGAAATGAGCCTTGCAGCAGCCAGTGAAAAGCCAAACAAAACGTGTCCCATGCCTGGCACACATAGACCACTGCATTTCCATGAACCGTTCCTTTTGTTCTTCTTCCTTTCAAAACAGAAGTATGCACTACTTGATGCTGCAATGCATAGGATTTTCCCCAGCTACAGGCTGAATTCCATGGTTTTGTAAATGCAGCCTGCCCTGCAGGCTGATGTGGTCAGGCCTTGGAGAGAGAGAGCAACTGAGATTGCTTCTGTGTCTATGTTACAACCAGCCTCCGTCATTCTGGGTTCCACTGGCTTTTTATGTATTCTAAGCATGACTTTAAATGACCTTATTATTGCCAACTGGCAACCCACATACCTTAGAGTGAATTAAAATAATAAACAGATGTGACTTCTCAGATGATCAATAGCAGCTAAATAAAATCACTTATTTTAAAACACTGGGGTACTTCACAATTTACCTTCTTGGAGAAGAATGTGTATCATTCAGGGGATATGACAAAGACAGAAACACCAAACACACAATGAAAACTCACTTCTTTTTCTCTTATTTTGAAGTAGCTCCTTCTACAATTTTTGTAGTCAGAAATTTAGTAATTCCATTAACTTTGCTTTTATGCTATCTGAACACATTATAACTAAGGAATGATATGCTTAATTATTGAGAGTACCACAAGATCTTTCTCCTTAAAGGTTTATTATTTTCAAACATTAAATCTATCTTTTATTTGGACAGTGAGCTGCACTACATTTGTGGAATATATGAAATATTAAAATGCTTAACAACTCTACCAGATACATGGCTTTCTAACATCCCCAACCATTAAAACAAAATATTTTATTTTTTGGAGAAGCCATCACTAAACTAACAGCCTTAGTGTTTTTTACCTTAACTGAACTAGCATTGTTTGCTAGAAGACAGAGCAGGCAGTAGCTGGCCCCAAAGTGACTAGAAATTCAAAACATCCATATTTAATAAGATGCTGTAGCAGAAATATGGTGTGCATTCTGTACTTCCATAGGAAAGCAATATTCATTATTCTACAGATTATTCCTTAATAAATATTTCAGAAACTTGAAGTGGGAAAAAAATAGAATAGCATATACTGTGCTCTTGATAGTTTAAAAGCACTTCTGTTTTCTGACCTATGATGAATCCTTATGTTGTTTTCATTTCTGATGCATTTGAATGCCATTATGGGTTTGAAATTCATCTTTTGGTCAGTTGAGGGGATGAAGATATTTGATGCTTTGTTAGTGTGTACAAAGAAGTTAAGTCATCTTGCATTAGCATGTACAGTGAGCTGACACTTTGTTATTATTATTGTTCCAGATACTTCAGATCTCTCTGCGTAAATATGACAATTTACTGAATGGTAGCAAGAACAAATTGCCAAGTGTGCTCACCAATTCCCCCCTCTGAAAGCCAAGGAAACTGACTGCTGGGCTGTCATCCTTCTCACTTGCATATGGTAATGTCAAAGGAAAGAGCTATTACAGAAACAAAGAAAACATTATCCCTCCAGTAATGTGGGGTTTTTTCAGCTGATTTGTGTAGCTGTGCAAATCATATATCCTTGTATTAATCATAACACATAGTGGGATGAGTTAATGCAGTTGCTCTTCAGTTTAGACCTAACTGTAAGTAAATATACAAACTCTGTACGTGTGTGTGTGTGTGCAGGGGTCTGCATGACCCTCCTTGGGGTATATGGCCCCGGTACCATCCATGGATACAACAGGAATATGTCAGCAGTGTATATGAATAGGACAGACAAAAGTGTCTGAGGGGCTCTTTGCCCAGAAACTGGTATCAGTGAAGAGGAATTCAACAATTTTAAACAACCATCTGCCATATAAAGTGTAAGCAAAGGATTAACAGAGAATTTTAGAGAGACAAGGGAGTCCACCTGAAGCAAGTGAGAACCACCCCAGGGCTGGAGTGCAGCTGCTGGGCTGACAGGCCATGGAGCAGCTGGCACAGGGGGACATGCCTGAGCTGGGCTGCCACTCACTATCCCATGGCACGGGTCACTGAGGTCTTGGAAGCACTGAGGGTACATACAAAGCTAGAGCTCCACTGATATTATTCCTGAACAGATAGCTCACTGACTGCCAGTTAATTATGTTTTGGTACATCAATAAGCACCTTTGAATCTATTTGGTTTAAAAACATGAACTGAGCAATTTTTTTGCACGTTTGTGTGTTTGTGGATGTACACATGTAGTAGGAAGGGGCATGGGAGCATCTTTAAAGTGTTGGTGGAAGAGGCAGAGCAGAAGAGATGTTCCCTATAGTTATAGTTGTGTCAATTCCATATTTTGTTTCAATAAATTCTCTCCTTTTGCATTATCAATCTTAGAAAATAAGAACTGGACACAGGACTCCAGCTGTGGCCTACCAGTACTAAGTCATCGTCGTCGTGGCTAGGCTTCGCGAACGAAGCTCCAGGNGTACTAAGTAGACAGAAAGGATCACCTCCCTTGACCTGCTGGTAACATTTGTCCTCATGCAGCACAGGATATCATTAACCTCCTATGCAGCAAAAGCACATTGCTGGCTCATGTTCAACTTGGTGTCCACCACGTTCTTTGTCAACTCTTCACCATCCTCCAGGTCCACCTGTTCAGACAGTTTCAATCCACACAGTAATTTACAAGAACAATCTTAGTCTGTTATATGTTTGAAGATATTACCAGGGGAGATCTTCTCCTAAAGGCAAATGAAGTGGAAAACTGGAATCACTGAAAACTGATGAAGATCTTTAAAGTTCAAACTAGTTTGGATTTTGTTGTTTGGTTGGTTGTTTTTTTTTTGTTTGTTCAGGTTTTTTTCTAAGTGTAATGAGGTAAAAGATTTTGGGATTGAAAGGGATTAAAGGTCACAACATTATTGTGGTTTTGCTAAGAAGAACATAATTAAATGCCAGGTTAAAACTGCAGACAGAACGTTTTACTTGACCATTGGACCAGAGGATAACCACCAGAGTTACTATTTCCATTTTTGTAAGTTACAAAAAGATGGCTGTTGAAGCAGTCAGAAATTTGATTTCAGATCTCTTTTAAAGGATGAAATAATTAATTATTTAAATAAAGTTACACCTGAAGCTAGAAATAGATTCTGGGTCTCCATAAAGAGCAGTCAGTCTCTTAAGGAAGAAACACATTAAAGCTCAAAGGCCACAACCAGTCTCTGGAGGTGGGGGGGAAAGAATATTCATCTTCCTAGGATGAAAAAATCATGAAGTAGCTTCCATTCAAGCAGGAGAAAGATTTTGCCCTCAGTCCCTGAGGAACATCAAACAGAATGATGACTTTTGTCTGCACGGAAAGTGTTTTGGAATATAAACTACTTCAGGAGGCTAAAGAACAAAACCAAAGCAAGCCCTGCCCTGGGTTGTACTCCAAACCACTCTTACATGAGACAGCAAAAGTGTTTTGGAATCACATCACTGTGTCCCTTAACAGGTGAATGAGTAGACAGGGCTGACAGCCAGCAGTGAGAGGACAGAAAATGAAGATACTGTGTATGTGCTCTCATTTTAATGAGTTGTTAATTCATATCTCCTAGCCAGGGCCTTTTATTAGAGACTGTAAATCTCAGACAGACAAGGAGTCATGAGATTTTGAAATTGCCTTGTAAATTAGTTACTGGTAATGAAACCATTTACTTTTTGAAGGGATGGGATTGTGAGGACTTTCCACGTTGAAATCATTATTGAACATTACTGAACCAAATAATTAAACTGTGCTGTATAAAAACTCCCATAATAATATGCACACAATTTCCTTTTCTTCCTTTTAAAATTTCTACATTATGAGACTTGTTATTGATATGTGAAAGTAAAAATATGACTGTCACAGCCAACATTACATTCATTGTTCCAAGTTATATAGAAGATGTAGAACATGATGTATTATGATTCAAAAGCAATTCATCTTCACCATATAATCTACCAAGACTCTTACATTTCAGAGGTTTTAAAAATATACCCAGATAAAGGGATATTTTAAAAACCCTTAAGATAGTTATAGATTTTAAATGAAACTTTGAACACGAGAAATAATAAAATCTCAAAGTCTGGTTCAATGCTTTATCAGTGAAATCTCAAATTCAGCTTCAGGTTGAAAATAATATTTTCTTTATCAGTGCTGATAAAGTGGGACTATAAACATACAGCTTAATGTGGAAGAAAATTCCTCAGCTATTCTATTCCTGTTCAGATTTCTTCATTGCTGTTTGGGAAAAAAAAAAGAGTGCTTTGGATTACACTGACAGATTTATTTATTTCTGATGATAACGTTGTTCTTAAAAAAAAAACCCAACAAAAAAAGTAACATAATTTGCCTGTAAAGGAATTCCTGTGCTGATCTCAAAAATATACAGGAAAGTCACAAAGTCAGAGGAATTAGCTGCATTTCCTTGGTGAGAACCTTAGTTCCAACTGCATTACTGATACCTACTTGTTGCTATGGGACAACACTGAACTATGCCCTGATTCATTTTCCTCAAGATGTAAATTTCTGTATTGAAAAATATAAAAAGAATCTGAAGTTACATAAAAGCTCAGTTCACAGTATCTTAAGTCTCTAAGCTCAAATGAGTCAAAAAGCTCCTAACACTGCATAAGAGAAACCTCATTTTTTTTATACTCATTGCTTAAATGCATAAATTGGCTACAAAACTCCATTTCCCACCTTCTCTGTGCCAAGTGGGATGGAGGAGGAGGTAGAAGCTGGGAATGAAGAAGTGAAATTGAAGCTAGGAAGAAAGAGGGCTAACGTGAGGTATTTGTATCTTTGTCTTTCTCACTATGCAACCCTATTTTCAACTGGCAATAAATGTAATTATTTTTCCCCAAGCTGAGTCTGTTCTGTACCTGATGATACCTGACAACTGATCACTCTGTCTTTAGCATGACACATGAGCTTGCTTATCATTTTCTCTCCCTGCTCTGTTGAGGAGGTGGAGTGAGAGAGCAGAGCTGGGGGGGTGTCTGGCAGCCAGGAAATATCAACCCACCATAGTCTGAAAGGCAAGAACTCCATACCTGTATCCTAAATATATTCTGTTACATGTATTCAATTGTCTTATGTGTAAATATTGATTTTGCTTATTACAGGAGAGTCATAAAACTAGCAATGAGAAAAGAAACATGCAGATCCTAACATCAAATGATCTGAGAAAGATCATGTAGAAAAAATGCCAATAAATTCAATATCTTTGGTAAACATTTGAGTTTGATCTTTTAGTCCTAAAATGATCTCTCTTTTATGTGAAGAAAAGGAAAAAAAAAACAAACCCAGCATTTAAAGATTTTAGACAATGTTGCTCTAGCATTCCTGGGGAAAAAATATCTTTTCTGTCTGTATATAAATCCACTTCTCCACTATAAAAGCATAATGAAAGCAGCTACCCTAACACAAAAAAAAACCCTGTCATCCTGTGATATCCTTAACAAAAATAATCCTCCCCCCTAATATTTGAAGATAACTTTTTGAGTATATAATAATACTCTAGTGAATTCCTGACACAGGAGTGTGGCAAGGATTTCCCCATCTGTTAGCACAAGATAAGTTCTGATTTGATGTGATAAGAGGTTGTCTCATGTTCATAAAACAGAGGTTAGTACTCTGTTTTCACAGTTGAAACACAATTTCTAGATGTGAATTACCAGGAATATTATTCACCTGTTTTCAGAGCCTCTGAGCTACAATTTGACATTTATGTATGGAAAGACTATGATAAAAAACATGGAGTAACTACAATAAATAAATTATTTCTGCAGGCTAGAAAAATAATTATGAATGAGATTAAGTAAAATGTAATTCTAGTTGAGGAACATTAAAAGCAGTTTTTTTGTCATTTCATCCATTATTTTTCAAGAACTGTTTTAAAGAAGCTTTATAGTGAGTCTATGCTACAGAGTGTTTTACTCAACTGAGTATGAGTATGTGAAGTTAGCCTCATCTCCCACCTGCATATGGTGAATGTGCTGGAGGATCCTGATGCAAGAACTCTGGGATTTGATCTAGCTCTGAGTTTATTGGCATTTTAACACATTCCTTTTCTACCTTGATCTTTCTCTCACTTACTCGGATGAGAGAAAGAATAAATTCAAAGAGCTTTCTTGTTAAGATATTTTTAATGCAACCCTCCCAATCTAAAACTGTTTGATTGATGATTGTCTCTACCCAGATGTACATATTGGGGATTAAAAATTCAAACCTGTATTTGAAGATTACAAAGATTTCTCAGATAAGCTCTACTGCAAATGGAAGCTATCTGTAAGGGTAAGGTATATTCTCAGTAACAGTAAAGGAACTTGAGCTTCAATAATTTAATTAATTTTTTCAAGTACTTCTACTATGAAGATGAAAAAAATCTATTTAATAAAAGATTTCTTTTATGTTTGGATTTTATCATAAGTTACTAGGTATGTAAATCTAATCTGTCAAAAGTTACTTTTATTGACTGTAAAGTCCAGGATGATTTAAAATTGTCTCTACTCATATTGATTGTATTTAGACTTTTCAAAAGCAGAAAGTGCATTTCTCTGTGAAGATATGCAGATCTGGAGTTTTACATTAGTAAAATTAAATGTGTTTACAATCATGTTAATATAAAACCATCTTGTAGAAAATATATGTCTGGACACACTCACTGTAGCACAACTGAACTTAGCTTAAGGACCAGAAAATCCAAGAGTGGAATAAATAGGTTTAATGGTATATTTTTCTTAAATTACTAATTGCAGGCTCAGACCAAAGAGATATGATTCCAACAAAAATACAAAGCTTTCTTGAAGAACCTTTGATCCCTTTACTCTGTAGTCACAATGCAATCAGAGAAATGAAGCTGTTCTCATGACAAAGGTGACTTTTAACCGTATCAAAGGCTACAAATGCAAGCTTAGCATTTACTTCATTTCTCTTCAAATAACAGTTTTGTCAATAGTATAAGCAGCCAGCATCCAATAACACCGAGAAGGGAACTGTCAGGTGTGATTTCATCACTCTTTGGACAAGCCTAGAAGACTGCAGTCTCTTAAACAGAATCAATAGGCAGCTAATGAGCACTTGAAGGCATGAAGGGCTGGAGCCAGGGGAAGAAACCCACACAGAAAAGTACTTCAGTACTTAGCTAAAACTCTGAAACACATGGTTAAGTCTTATTTATCTTCTAGGGATATGAACACAGGCTTAAATCTGCATGATTTTTGGCATAAGCAATGCAAATTGTAAATCATGAACTACAAGCTGCTCACTGTGCTTAGTTTAGAAGGTGTTTCAAGGCAACTTATTTGAAATTGAACAATCCTGTCAAAGATCTGGTCACTGCAAACACTACAGAAAACAGATGGAAGCAAAGCCATCCTCTTAATAAATGTGAATTTAATATGACAATCCTTACCTCAAAAATATTTCAGGCCAGATCATATCATAACTTACATAACTTAGTTCAACTCAACAAACGATTGCGTAAAATCAGAATAATACCCTGAGTATCCTGGAGTATCATCTTTATTTTCCCTCAGAGACTTATTTTACAAAACTGTTTGCAAGTTCAGAATTTTGTTTCTTGGGTTTTTTATTTGTTTTTAACTTTGAGTTCAGTCTCAACCCAGGATTGAAAGTCAAATTGGATTCTTCTCCTTTTTGCCCATCACTGATTGTAGTAAAGACTTTTTTCCTAAGCTGGATTTGATCCCTAGTGTAACCTCATTTCTTCAAGCAACATCTCAGATAAACTAGTAGAGTTCTTTCCTTTAATGGGCTTGCTCTTATACAATTAACTAGACCACAGGAAGAACATGTAAAGCAGATAAAAATCTAGCAATTAAGTATTGAGCTAAGCTTCAAGGAAAAATGGTGGATTATCTGCATTTGATACTTTCAAATAAAAGTGTGATGCTCTTCTGGAATATTTACATTATACAAGCTTAGATTATTGCATCATATATGTCAGTAACAAAACCAAGTAAAATGATTATTTTTTACTTTAAATGATATATGTGTATTAACACCATTTCTTTTTGATAAACTTAGGGTCTAAGCAAGTCCCTTTTTCAGATATTTCCTTTTTTTGTTCCCCCATTTACAAGGGAGGCAGGCAGTGCCTTGTTTCAAGAACACAGAAGGAAACAGTTCCTTTGGTTGCTTTTTAAGTCATATTCTGCCCTGCCAACACTTAAACCAGGACTGTTTTTTTTTTAGTCTGGGCCTTAATCTTCTATCTGTGCATTTACCATTGCAGTGTTCCCTCATCTTTCCTAGTTTTGCTATTTCTCTTACACATACTTCACCAAGTCCAAAGCCCAATCCATGGCCAGATTCTAAGGCAGTGGTTTGGCAGTACTGTATCTACCACACGGTTTCCTTATACCAGATCAGCACCACAATAATCACAGAATGAAAAGCACTGATTTTGGAGAAACCTGCTCTGCTTCAGATTTGCTCCAAGGAACTTTTCACTGATGAGCTCAGGTATTGTCTATCCATAGCACCACACAGTTTTGTTTGGCATGTACTCCCTGACCAAAACAAGCATAAAGCTGCAATAAGAGCATAAAGCTGATGTGAATCAGTATCAAGGTTCCTAGCTAACTTTCTAAAACCATGATTGTTTCACTGGGTCTGAGTCACATCAAAAACATAGTTCTTAGTCATCCAGCCATGTACAATATTATTGATCAGGGACTCACATCACAAGGCACTCATCAGGGCACTTCCCTTGTTTTTTTCCCAGTTATTTAAAATAAATTACTTGTTATCAAAGAGATGATGTATAAATCTGAATATACACAAGCATGGGATGAAGAAAAGCAAAAACCAACCAACCAAACCCTGTAAAAGCATAATAATGGAGTAAGAAAGTAGAGTTCTATATAAATATTACTCAGAAGAGAAATGCACTGTAAACCTAAGAAACAGAAATCAGGAGGTCTTGCCATGACTGCTTTCTCTAGAATAACTCTGCTCTCCCCACAGCTGGGCTGGATAATCAAGAGTTGACTGCAGTAAACTGGCATAGTAGGTACAATAGGCAATGAAAATAACAACTTAGGGAAAAAAAAGTTTTCCAATATTACTAATCCTTATACTGTTATAAACAAAATATAACAGAGAAGCACAAGGTAACCTCAGTGGCATCAGCTTATAAGTGCACATCTTGGACATCAACTACTTGGACGCTATTTTCTCACAGTTTACTCTATCAGAGGTATGATTTCTTCCATGTCTACTTGCCTTTTGCTCAAAGTTGTGCAGAAGATCATCTTCCACTTGGAACTAAGAAAGTGGCTGTGTCCCAGCTTTCAAGAACTGGCAAGCTATCATTCTTGTGAAGTAACAGGAAACTGCATAATATGCCAAAGAAACTCTAATGGCTTAAAATTTATTAGGCTTTACCAGGAAGTCTGTAATCAGTTGCTATTCTTTTATTATAATGGATAATGATCTTATCTATCAGCTGCATTGTGCAAAAAAGAAATACTGCTGGAAAACAAAAGCATACAAATTGCACTCCATGATCCTTTACTTTTACAATCCTTACAAAGTGTGTATTTCATTTGATAAGGTTAGTGAGAGGCAAATATTCACCCTATTTTATTTTGTTAGGCTCCAGAGAGCTACCAAGGACAGTCTGTGCTTAGGACCTTTCCTTCGGAGTTCTCTTCAATAGACTGTATTTTCACATATCAAGATCTATGAGATGACTACTTGCATGAGGGTCTTTAGTCCCATTAATCCCTGATGCATGATGCAGCCAGCTGGTCATCAGAGGAGCCATTCCACAAGTCACTACCCAAAGTTTGTCAGTCTGCATGGCCACTTGCACAAGGGCATTGAGTGACAAGAACAGCAGCAGCCACCAACCATGCTCAGGGACAGAGCTTTAACAGCTCTATAATAAGCCTTAGAGTCCCTTTATTCAATGATAAATATTTCAGAAAAGGACTGTTTTTTAAGGAAACTGAGAGACAAAGCAGTTCTAGGTTTGGGAGTTTGCCAGAACACTGGTGATACAGTTGTCTACCTGATAACTGTTTTTTCTGAGTGTATACTGAAAAACGATTCAATTCGTGTCAGTCACCAATAATAGAAGCTCTTCAGCATGTTTTTTTTCCAAAGACCCACTCAAAAATTCTCACTTTTTCTTCCCTTTCAATTCACAAATAAAATTGGAAAGGACAAATGAATGATTAAACAAAGCAATGACAGGAAACATGGTTAAAAATGACAGCTTCACAGCTTGTGACTATCTGACAAATAACAAAAGACAAGTATCACTATTAAGACAATTGGATGCAGCACTTGAGTTGGGGTTTCACTCTTAAAAGACTTTACAAATCAAGATAGAATCTGAAGATTCATATATTGTTAAAACCTGTCAATCTATAACACAGTTTAGAGACAGTGGTGGTTCCCTTAAGCTGAGCTAGAAGCCAAGGACACAGAGATGGCACTGAGAACTACCCTGCTAGGGAGAAAATCGTAGCTTTGAGCCTTTGAATGCTTTGGGCAAAAAAAATGTGTTTCCCTCACTTGCATAAGAACTATATCAGAATCAGAAAATAATCTCAGATCTCCTCATATCAGTATGTGAATCACATGATCTCAATCCCTTTTCCCTCCTGTTGCTTTACTTTTGGAGCTTTTCCCTGCAGTGAGGCTTTGCAAGGTTTTATGGTTGTTGGCAATGGTGGGGTTTTTATTGTTCTTTTTGTTTGGTTGGTTTTTTTTAAGAATTTAATAAAATCTCAATAATAGAAACCTTATTTGTATGTATTTTTTATAATCACCTCAAATGTTAATTTATCATTTCTCCATCAAGTGCAGGTAATAAACACACAGTGCCATGCATCAACCACTAATCGGAATCTCAATGTTTACAAAGAAATCCATGATTATTGCTCAGATGTAGGGGACATAGTTTTACTTATTTATGATTCTCTCTGGAAGCACTATACCAGCTGTAAACACAGTAATTTCTGCTGGTAGTAAGTACTGAGCTCGTGATTTGTGTACTGTGAACCTTCATCTTAATGATTCAAAGAGACTTCTCACTATGTTAACTGGGAAGGTGCTGTCAGGATGTGAAGCAAATGACCTGACTGCTAAAAAACCTTCCCCCCCCCCAAAAAATGACATATCCTGAAACACATACAGCCAAAATGTAATAAGAGGACACTAGAGTCAGTTTTACATCAAACATGAGTACTTCCTTCCATAGTCTCTGAAATAATATAAAAATGGAGAACTAGAAAACTCTTCCATTTTGGTATTTATGCAGTTTAAAACCTAGATATTAGGAGAGAGAGAAGAAACAGTAGAAAGTAAATGCATGAGAATATGCTTAAACTCAGAATGCATATATGCATTAAAGTCCTTTCCTTGAAGCAATTAATGAATCTTCACATACAATCAATTTCCAAGTTATTAAACAGAGGTAGGAGACTCCAATATACTATTCCAGGACTATTATCAAATATTGTTAATATGATTCTATAAAGACAAAAATCTCACAGCTTAGGCCTCAAGAATGTGCCTATGGGGAAAAAAAACAACCACTGTGAACAAACGAAAATTGCTTCACAGGGAAGGACTTCTGTACCTCTAAGAAAACAATTTTTCAAACTAAGTGGTCACACATTTTCAAAATGTATGTTAACAGTGAAACATTTTTGTGTTTAATTCTTCCACCATACAGATTCATGTGTGCCAAATACTCAGAATGCACACTTCCCACAGCATGAAGAAGAAATGGAAAAGGAATTGAGCATCTGTAAGAAAAAGTTGTCAAAATCATTTGTTTAGCAACAAAACAGGGCATTATAATATAAATTCCATACCTTAAGAGATTAACAGTATCTTTCACCTCAGATTTTGATGAACAAAAGGGAAGTCTAGCTGTGAACCTGTTCAGCCTATGAATCAATCAAAAGCACCTTCAATTATGTTTGTGTATACACTTAGGCTTCTTCAGCTTTCCACTAACATGAAAGTGGCCATCCCTAAATCCTAACCTAATGCAATTTTTTGAAACACAAAGTACTTTTTGTTTCCTCAGTTCTTAAGCAATTGCTGCTTTTAGTGCTGTATCATTGCCTTTTTTTTTTTTCCAGGTACACTCTTAATTTCCCCATAGCAGCTAATATTCCTTTGTCAGTTTGTGTTTTACATCTACCAAAAGTAAAATCAAACCATTTTTGGCTTTTGCTCTTCCTTTTGCCCTTCATATTTGAATCTGAGCACCCCCTGAAGCTGAATTGCCTTTCTCATTTGTCCAACTTCTATTGCCAAATTGCCTATACTAAAATATTTCCCGTGATCAACAGGCAGGACAAATTTAAGACAACTTTAACACCTTGTATGAGTATTAACGTGCTCTCAAGACAAATTTGAGTTCAGTCCAAGGAAAAGTAGATCGATGATTTTTGGCAGGGATGGATCAAAAGAAAAAAGAAAACATAAAGCAAAACTTGATGGCCAGTAAGGTCATTTGTGGATAATGTGGTTCTTCACAATTGATGTTTGCATTATATTGGCAGAAGGATATTTTTACCCAAGATATTAATTCTGTTCACAACATATTCAACACCTGATGCCTTTCCTTTCTATGCTTCTACAGGTTTATTTTGGGGAAAGACAAAAGCTTCAGCGTTATTAATAAAAAATGGGGGGAAAGAAAAGCAAAACAATACCTAAAATAAAACTTTGACAAACTGAAAACTTCTCAAATGAACTAAAATTAAATCTAGGTAGGTATATTAGAACGCTGACAACCTTGCCATCCATCACCAAATTGGCCTATATATTTCTTCCAGCTTCTCAATTGCAGTATTACAACTACATTCACAACTTGAAACAAATGCTAACATGTCAAACTCACATTGTGTAGGAAATTCACTCCCATGGTAAATTGTAATGTTGGCATGTAAGCTCTTACACTCACATGTACATATATACATGTATATTTTCACTGGCATAAGTTTCTGTCAGTGAACACTTGCTTTCTGTTACACTATTTTTACAACAAACTGACTTATTACACACATGACCCTGGTCATTCTCTACACAAGTAAGAACAGTTTAAAAAACAGATCAATCAAATTTTATCACTGAAAAAGTTGGTGAACATCCATGAAGTTTTCAATAAACTGTATTATTGTATATGTGAGAGAGAACATCCAAACATACTATGTGTCTCTGCAAGACTATACACATTTTTATTGGATAGAAAACACTACTATATGCAAACAGTTGCCTATATTGATACACATATTTCCCCACTACCATATTCTTATCCTGATCTTTATCTTGAATTCAACACAACAAAATGTACAGAAAAAATTATCTTGTACAACATTAGATTGGCTTGTAGGCAATTTTGGACAATAGTTTCTATATTTACTGAATAAAACAGAAGAAATACTGGGGGGAGGTGTTAAAGATTACATACTCCTTTAGAAATAAAGCAAAATGAATAGATTTTAAAATATTTTCATGTGAATATTGTTGTTTATGATAAACACTGATTTTTCACCACTAGGGAAAGCTGATTCTGAGACATTCAAAAATTTAGTTCCACTAAAATAGATTTAATACTTGACTTTCAAAATATACATGAGAAATCACCTGTTAAAAATTTATACTGAAGTTCAGCACTAATTTGCACAAATAAAAGACACTATAATTAAGCAATTACAGTTTTAAAGAATCATTTCACATTTGCAATGCAATCAACTAATAAGAAAACTCCACATTTGGAAATAGGAGATGGGGCATAAGGAGAGGAAATTCACGAAACACACTCATAAAAATCTCTGATACTTGAAACCAAATGAATTTGCTAGGAAACAAAGCCACAAAAAACTTCACTGAAAAGTCATGTCCCATCTGTGTGAAAAGGCCTTTTCTGCCATGTTACTGTCTCAGGGTGGTTTCTTAACTTCATTTGAACTGAAAAGGGGGAAGGTGAAATAGTATCCCAACAGCTGAAGTAAAGTAACCATATCAAAATACATGCAATGGGCTTATTAGTTCAGTTTTGACAGGTTGCTAAACGGTAACTTAGAGGGAAGAGCTGAAAACATTGCACAATTAATTACCTGGCTACGCACTGCCTGAGCTCCAGCCTGCAAAAGAACTGCTGACAGGACAAAATTCGCATGCCAGTGCTCCTCCAGCCTCTCCCAATTTACAGGAGAATAGGAAATCATGAACAATTGATACACTCTGTTAGCTCCTATCATGGAGGGTGAGCTCACATGTAGCCTTAGGGGTATCTTACACAGTTTAATGTAGAAAATAAAAGGTAATGTTCTTGGCAAAGAGCTGGGGGGATTAAATTTGGAAGGCTTGAAGCAGCTTTGAATTGTAGTCAATAAAAAAGAACCAAATAGTAATTTTGTAATTTAACTCTGCTGGTTATGCCCAATGAGTCAGACACTTGTGAAATAAACCGTGTAAATAGAAAAATGGTTTAACTCTTGCTGTAGTTGCAGTGTATTTTTTCCCTTCTTTCTCCTTCCTTCCTTCCCTTGTTGTCTCTTTGTTTCAGCAATACTATATGGTTACCTTCTCCAGCTAACTCTCTTGGGACAACTCATCCTTCAAAGAGGAACTCTGCCTTTTTGAAATAGCTCTTTTTAATTTGTTCTGTGCAGTGGACAACGAGGCCTGTGCCAGCAGAGCTTGTAAAGACAAATGCCTAGCGACTGTTCCAAGCAAATTAAAGGGCTGCCTCACTTTTGCATGCTGCTCCTATTGGAAACTCCACACTCAAGGTGACTCCCTTTCTCAATACAGTGTCTCTCCTCCACCATGAGCTAGGCACAGCCCTAGACCAAACAGAAAACACGTAGGACAGGTTTTGCACATCACAATCCCCACCTTCCCGTTTCTGGTCAGCTCTCCCGAGCTGAAATGGACAATGGCTCCTACCACTGCCTCCAGTACTTTGGCAAACCTGCTGCCAAAATACACAGCTCTTGCACTCCAGATAGAATCACAGTGATGATTAACAGGTTAAGTAAGATTCTCAAGTCCAGAAGCACTTTGTGTCTGCAGTTAGTGCTATGTGAACAAAGGTAGAAAAAGAGATCACAGAGTTCAGTCAACATGGCTATTTCAGCATGTCTTCCAACATCCTGCAATAACAACAAAAAAAGGTCTTGCCAAGAAGCAAACCAGCTCCACTGTTTGACTACATGATTAATCACTACCTGAGTAATTTGCCTGCTACAACTTACATCTAACACTTCTACAATTAAAACAGGAATTCCTTTGTTTTCCATAATACAACTAAACAAGATATACATTATTAACCACTTTCTTAATTGTAATACTTTGTTTTATGATTTTGCAGATTACCGAACCATGAAATGTACTCAAAATATTCCAAACGACTCCAAGTAGAGGTAAAACTAAATTATTTTTCCAAAAATGTACCCTTATAATTACTTCAGAGTAGTAAATTATTCAGATTACCATTGTACTCATTTAATAAGACCATAACTACTTCCAGTTTCATTTAGAAAATTACAGAACAGTAGAAAAACTAGGTTTTTCTCTACTGTTTCACTGGTTGCAACACTGACACTACACTTACACTCGAGATTTTTGGCAGCTTATTAGAAGTAGTTTGATTTTGCTGAAACAACAACAGAGACAAGGAACCTGTTCATACTAGGTACCATAAGAAAAAGCTCAACACAGTATTCCATGTAATTGCATAGGTTTTACTGGTGAAATTCCTCAAAATCAGCAGTTTTCTGGATTTTTAAATGATTTTAATTATTGGCTTCAGAGGGAAGGTAAGTTCAGCTAATTCTGAAAACCCTACCTGCTTGCTGCTGTTAGTATCTACTGAGAATCTGATTTTACATTTCAAATAACTATTTTCTTTGCTTAAGAGGAGGTATTTAACAAAAGACTAAGAGATTTTTTTTCCTGTAAGATTTAGTGGTGACTCGACAGCGTTAGGTTAACAGTTGGACTCAATGATCNGCCCAGTTGTGTATTATTCTACGATAATATACAAAACTACACACACAGAGAAGAGCTCCTGCTGCTCCTCTTCTGACCCTGGAGACCCAGCAGAATAACAGAAGCAGGCAAGCAGGGCTTTGTCTTACAGAAGAGAAAATGTGTTTAAATCCGCTTGTGTCAAAAAATAAAGGAATGCTGGGTGATGACTGCCATGCCTGTGTAATGACACACGAGACAAGCCCTACCACAGTAACTTTCTCCTCCAGTTTTCATTTGAAAGCATAGCTCCCATCACTGGTGCCCTGCACATGGAACACAGCCAGGAGATATGCTCCATGACCATCCACTGGCCCTTGCAGGCACACTGGAAAAGTCTCAGCAAAGCTCTAGCAGACAACACGTGGAGTTGCTCAGCTGCCCAAGGTGATAGCTGGATTGCAACACATAATTTCATCTTTGTTCCACTGTAAGCCATCACATCTGCTTTTTTGAATGAGACTTGGAGGTGGGTCCCTGTACTTTTGGTATTTGGAAAAATGTGATATGCTTTAGGGAAACAGGTTTCTGATGCCTCATTTAAAATAATGTATTGATATAAAGCTTGTTCTTTTATTGGTGATCTTATCACCAATCTCAAGATCCAGTATTGGTTTTGAAAAGTATTTTTTAGAAGTCTATTTTTCTGTTCCTGAAGGTAATCCCACTGTAGACTGAGATCTCTAAATATTACAGTAACTAATTACTTTAACATTGGGAAAAACAAAGCTGGAAGTTTTCACAGAGCCTGGAAGGAAAATAAATAGTGAATGTAGTTTTAAATACAAAATATGTGCTACTTGGTTGGAAATCTCCCCAATGTCTTGATTATAAAAAAATCAACCAACAAACACTATTAAAGACTAGGAATATCATGGGAAAACAAAAACACAAACAAAAACTCCAAACTCCACAGACACATAAAAAATCATTTTCAATATCATTACGTGAATAACAAACTGTCATTAAATGGAATAAAGCAATGCTTAGAATAGATAATGTCATAATTTGGGATCTGGCTAACGTAGCTCCATTTGCATGTCACTGTGAACACCACTAAACAGTTTCCTTGACATTAAGCTACAGGGGGTAACACAAACTGAGATATTCTAAAGAACAAGTATAAGATCTATGAATGGCTCTCCATGAAGATCAAAGTCCTGCTTTTACAGTAGGATACACTTGACTGGAACAAATGAAACGTTCATGTCTATATGAAGAAAGTCTACCATGGGAAACCAAATATTATAAATGAAAGAGTTAAAGTGCTTTGGTTCAAAATAAAAAAGAGTTTTCTAAGGAGAGGGAGGGGTTTTTTTGTTTGTTTGGGGGGTTTTGTTGTTGTTTTTTCCTTCTTCTTCCCAGTCCTGTTATTAGAATTTCCCTTGCTTCAGGTGAAAATAGGTATTTGAACATGCTGGCCTTAGTCCACTCCATCCATTTTAAATTTTTTGCCCCTTTCACTGAACTGACTGACCCTTTAGCTCCCTTCAGTTTTGAACTAGCAGCAAATGTCATTACCTTTCAATAAATCCTTTTCCCCATAGGTCATCCCTATTTGAAATGAACAAAATCTGTCCCTGGTATAAATTCTTGTCATATTCAGCTAATCTCTGATTCAAAGACAGACACAAGAAAGAAATACACAGAGTTCCACTCTATGTACCAAGAAATTCAGATAAAATAAGGAACAAGAAAATAAGGGTAATATGGAAGGGAAATGATGAGTAATATGAGAGAATTGTGTGGTACAAAGGAAAGCAGCATGGCGTAATGTGAGAAGAAGTAGCAGACTGTAAAACACAGAGAATCATACAGGATGATGTGGAAATTTTTAGAAGACCTTTGCCCTTATGAATCATGTATGGGAGAACCAGTAGAGACTCCACAGACTGACAACTAGCAAATAAAATTTCATGGATGGTAATTTTTCAGAGACCATGGATAGCAAGTGTGACCTCGCTATGCAGTTTATTAACATAATTATCTTGTTGGGTTTTAAAAGAAATGCTAGCAATTTTTTTATTTTCCATTTTTGTTGGTTGCCATCCAGGGCCTCTGGAGCATACTTCTATCAAATGTTCTATCACCAGGTTGACAAAGCACTTCTCAGCATCATTCCAGAGGCCCTTCATGAATCTCAAAGATAGATTTTTGTGGGAATAAAAAGTGAACAAATAAAACTTAGTATAGCTTTCTTTTTATTCAGCATTCTATCTATTGATTGTGGTCAAAGCATTTCCTTGCACACTTTTCCATATCCTTGCTCTGAATTTTAGTTTGAAATTAGCTCCACTTGTGCAGTGGCAATCATACACAGGAGCTAAGGCTTCAAAGGACAATCCTACAAAGCTGTACCATAGGTTAATTCAAACATTCTTGGGTGGAAATCAAAGAAAGAACAATCTGCACTTTGCTGGTTGAACAGTAGCCTTTCTCAAGCTATAACTTAGGTCAACAGTGCAAAACTTTCTGGTGTGGCTTAACCTTTCTGACCAAAAGGAGCTATTTCTTGCCTTTCCCATACACCTCTGTCACTCCTGGGGCTGTGTGCTGGAAGAGATGTTTTAGTTAAGAAGCTGTAATTTGTTTATAACCTTATAAGCAGGAATTAGATACAACCAAGGCCTTGAAAAAACTATTGTCCCCACTCACAAACTTTATATAGGTTCTTCTTCAGAATAGAGGAAGAAGGGACATTTGAGCTGAAAAATATAGAAGATTCCAGACTGAAGAATATATGAACAAATACTTTGCAGTAAATCTTGAAGCAATTAGTTTGTAAAGCACTGAATCTATCACAGCAAAGATCTATGCAATGTACTTGTATTTAAACACAAAAAGTTGCACAATGAGAAGCAATTTGAGAAGCATCAGATTTACTAAGTAAATCTTATAGGGCACAAGAACTTGTATTTCTTTCAAGAAATGTTAGACAGAAATAGTGCAGCCCTCCCTTGGGTATGACATGATGATTTAAACTTCTCTGTACCTGAATTACTTGAGCCATAAATAATATTTGCTTAGTCCTCAGAGGAGTGCTGCCTCATTAAGTAAAAGCATTATAATTATTATGATCAGATGTTTGAAGAAGTGATCAAAGAATTACCAGCAATCAGCAAATCCTTCTAGACTGGAAATTAAGGAAGGCTTGCACAGTGACACTAGGAAATTTCTGACAGAGTTTAAGAAATAAAAGTAGAGCACTTGATCCAACAACACAGAGAGTGTGCATCTGGCACCTGAAATTCTCATCTCTCTCTTCTTCAAAGGAGATTGTAGTCAGAAGAGCTTTGGGGCGAGCTCAGCTCTCATCATCTTCAGATACAGATGTTTTTTTCCAGACTCCACAGAAGCCTTACACTTCTCAGAGTTCTTCTCTCCATTCAAAAAAGAGTTGGATGATAATTATTGCTTGCCCTGAACGTGTCTGTGGGCTGAAGGGTACAAACTATGGTCCTTATAGCAGCCCTAATTGTTACAATTTCTGTTCTACAACATATTCTAAAATAATGGCATTACTTCTATATCAGTTTGCAGAGAGGCTCAGAAGGTTCATTTATAGTTTATATATATATACTCCTAAGTAAATATCCCTTAAAACAAGGTTATTACTGAATCTGACCTCTCTCTGTATCTACATCTCATCATTCACTAATTGTTACCACAATTATCCCTCTCTTGCTCCCACATCAGACTACAGTTTTTCTCCTTCCTTCAAATTAACTGTTTTTGACATCATCTCTTGTGAACAAGAACATTTTTGTTCTCTTGCCTCAGAAGCAGTCTTATTTTTATTTCACATTGCCTAAGGACAGGAAATGAGGGCTAGCACTAGTCTACAATTAATAAAAATAACATCATTTGGATGTACTGTAGCAAAGCATACACTGTCTCCTCTTCTACCTCTGTGGCCACACACCATCCTTTTCTAACTGACAACTCCATAAAAAATAAAATGAAGTTTTAATTTAGATTGAGAAGGCTAGATTGTACTAACTGAGGCCTCCAATCTGTGAAAGGCAAATGAACATCTTAAATTATGATTTTAGCATCATGTGTCCAGTTTCGAAGAAACTGCTCAGCACATAATAGGCTTCAAAGTGCGTGGGGAAAACATTAAAAACACAAAAGAGAAAGTATTTAATTTTGGAAAATGTTCTCCTTCCATAATTTTTCATTTGCTAGAAATATGCCAAGTTAAGACTCATTTCTCACACAGCCTAAGCAGTCCTATTTCCACCCAACTTCTAGCAAGTATCAGCAAATTTCCTGCCTTTTTATCTGTCACATTGTTTAGTTTGTCCTCTCCACTTCCCCAGAATATATGAACTCATACTAGGACCATTACTTTGGCATAATTAGATACAATTTTTTACTAATGTTCAGTTAGTTACAGAAACAAGAGAAATCATTAACAATAAGGAGGATAAATACATTAATTTTTAACTGACAAGAGCATAAAATTTCTCTCAAGAACATATTTGCTTACATTTTGGCAACTTGAAGATGGGTAAAAAACCAACCAAACAAAAAAACCTCATGCCACCAAACAAACCAAATCAAAACCCCACACCAAATAAAACCCCAAAACAAACAAACAAAAAAAGAAGCTTCTGTGAGAAATTGATCCATCTTCCAGAAAACATTTGCAATGCAAAAATGGAGTCAGGGAGTCATAAATGGTAGCAAGCAATTTGATTCCAGCATTAGTAATATATGTCAAACCAAGTCTACTCAACCCTGCTTCAGAACAACACTGTTACTCTGCTGCTTTTCAGAAGAGCACACAACATGAGTAGAATGCTTCTGGCTGTGATCAATGGCACAGGCCTGCTGAACAACCTCCCTGTGATTTGTTTTTCATGTATAATATATCTTTATTTGTCTTTTGCAAACGTTTACATGACAAATATTGAAGTATTTTCCTACACAAACAACAGGGAGTTTAAGCTGCCACCAAGTGACAAAGGGGGGAAAAAAAACCACAAAACCCATACAGGGTTTGTAATAAAGTTTGCTATCTAGAATCCACTTTCTTAAGATCAGATTACTTACATAATTCACTTGATATAAAAGGTACCTCTCTGTATATCCACACCTAAACTAAGGCTTTCATGTTGTTTCAAGGCAATTGAGTAATTGCCAGAAACACACTGGAGAATCAACAAAAAGGTGGGTTTCTACACCTCCCTCAGCTGACAGGACAAAAATATTCCTCAAAACTTAGAAGTAGAATCACAGAATCCTAGAATGGTTTGGGTTGGAAGGGACCTCTGGAGCTCATCTAGTCCAACCCCCCTGCAGTGGGCAGGGACATCCCCAACTAGAGCAGCTTGCCCAGAGCCCTGGCAAGCCTCACCTGCAATGCCTCCAGGGATGGGAACTCAACCACCTCCCTGGGCAACCTGGGCCAGTGTTCCACCACCCTTGTGCTGAGGAACTAGTACATATGCAAGAGTCATTCTATTATTAAGGGCTTTTAAATAAGAGTAGCACATAATATTTATATCAAAATGTCATTTTTCAATAGAAAACACCAACCACAACAACAAATAGCAACATTCACACACTACACTAAATTTATGTTGTGTCTAAAACAATGCATAGATTATGTCTTCAAAAGTTGGAGATATTATTCCTGTGAATTTAAGAGACAAATAAATGTGCCACATACCAGGAAACTAAGCTGAATTAAACCAAGAAAAACTTCAGTTAAAAACACAGACAAAAGCTAACTGAAACAGTTACAGTGGTGCAGAGAAGGCAAATCCAATATTGTCAAAACACTACAAGGTCTGATATTTCAGTATTCTCAGACACCTTTTTTGTTTTGTTTTCTTAGAATTTCACCTAAGTCTTTCTGTCCACATTAAAAGGAAGCTATTTGAGCCCAGAGCTGTTCAAGAGGCAGCAGCAGCATCTTACACTTCAGCCTTTTTATCAAGGTTTCCATCCTGCAATGTTTCAGAAGTGCAGTTTCAGCCACTGTGAGTGACTGAGTCAATAGGGTTAATGATGGCAATGAATATAATCACTTTGTGGCAGCAAAGGATGTGTTTAAAACACTTGTTAGTCACCCATTTGTGTTTCTTTCCTTTAAGAAAGATACCTGTGATAGTCTCAAAAGAGATGCAAACAAATGAATGTGTGTGAAGAACAAGCTCTGCCTTCTGTGCCACTTGCAATGCCCCTGGCTGATGTGTGTCTGCCAGTGCAGCCAGGACAAACTCTGCAGCCAGGCAGCAGACACAGAACCATCTGCTTGCATTCATATTGCTTACTCCTTCACTATAATGGGATTACTGAGCACAAAAGACAGCAGGTATAATTTATAACTCACCATACAATCTGTGACAAATACACCATCCCTCTTAGGCCTATAGACCTAGTCACTATGTCTCCTTATGCTCTAACATGATCCATCACCAGCCCCATTCAAATGAATAGGAAACAGTTTGTCAGTTAAAATACTACAAATGGGAAGGAGCAAATGGAAATTTAGTCCCGTGTTATTCCCTGGTTTTAGGCCACTGTGTGCCTCAATCCATGAGTTATAGACAGTTGCCTCCCTTAACCTGCTCAGCAAGTGAAACAGGTGATTTCATAGAAAAATTGATGGAAAGAACAGAGTTAAAAGTAGATTTTTAAAAGTTTATTTGGCTTTGAACAAAATTTTATGCAAATACTAAGTGTTGGGAAATGATGACTTGATAAAAACCTCAATTATATTTTCCTAAATTTTATCACTGCTGTACAGTTTTGCTTACTGACCAGAAAAAATGCACAGTAATATTTTGATAAATAATAAATGTTCCATTTTTCATAGTTTCTGAGAAATGGAAGTATGGGTCAAAGTTCCATTAAGTCACAATTTCAGTAGTGTTAATTTAAGTAGGGAGTGCTGAAGGAACACCATCAAATAGAATCTGAATATCAAATCAGCAAATTACAAAATGAGCCCCAATAGATCTGTACAAAATATTTCAGAGCCATAATGATTGCAGTTCTTGTTCCATTTGCTACAGCACAGCCATGCCCCCACTTCTAGATCTGGATGTTTAAATAGATTTTAATCAGATTTATTCATAGTAGAAAAATTCAAATTGTTTTTCAAAGAACTCTGTTGTTCCCTCTGAAAAGCCTGAGAGTAAGTTGAACAAATCAATACTACTGAATAGTGTATAGGTTTGTGAATGCCACCTTGATAATGCTGCTCTAAATGGCATCTATTATTCCAACCTGAATGAGAAAAGATAGAGGAAGGAAAACAATATATTTTATATGAAACATATGTGCTAACCAAAACAGCTCTTAATAAAACCTTTAAAGGGTAAGACAGACTATTCATGGTATTCTAATGCAACCTTCTGTGTGCCACACACCATGAAATTCCTCTAGTAATTCAAAAGCACTGAAAAGAGCACTTCTTTCCTACTAAATAAGTTAACATTGTCAACCCCAATAAAATGTGCCTGAAACTAGAGCATCTTTTTTGCTTCATTTACTTTCCATTGCATGTACAGGCAGTGCTGATGGTTTCAGTGCAGTTTGTGAAGTAGGTCTAATTAAAATCCTTTTAGTCTTATAGTGAATTGAGTAGCAAATGGGATAAAATTACTGCAAGGTGTTAAGGTTTGGATACTGCAGGAACAGTCAGGCAAAAGTAGAGCTAGAAACATACATACTAAGGCTTCTCATGTGAAAGATGTAGACAATAAAACAATATATAGCTATTAAATGTTCCATATTTTTTCATCAGAATTTCTCACTGCATCTTATATGACACCAAGTCCTGATATTACAAAAGAGGAAATGATGAAAGTTATATTGATATCCAAGAGCAAAAGCTAGAAATTGTTGCAAGCCAGGGCTCACTCCACAGCTTCCTCATTTGGATCACTTCTCACATTTCTTCTCTTAGTATTTCTGCTGAATAGAATAGAGTCTATAAATAAACCTATATATGGCACTGATTGTTGTGACTCAACTGAATATAAGCATAATATCTGCAGTGATATTGCAACTGGTTTGAGGGCAGAGCTACTTAAATGTTAGTTGTACATATGATTTTGATATCATCATAGTTACATTCTGACTGAAATGTTTGTCAATCCTTAATGAATTTTCTCTGTACATTTCTCAATTTTAATTTTTCATTTGCATATAAGAAATCATATTTTTCTATCTCTCCTACTTGTTCTTTTTGAAGTGTAGTACCAGTGAATTACACCTTGGTAAAATGGGTATAAGAAAATGAAAGGAAAGAGCTAGCATGCAACTATTTTATAAGAATTTTTTTTGTCACCAGTTTTCTGCTTCAGACTGAAAACATCTTTTTGGAGTTCAAAAACAAATAGTATTAAAATTCCCCCAAATGAAATGTGAAGAAAAGTCCCAAACAGCTGTTTATCCCAAGGGATGTTTGACAATGCTGGGATTTAAGAGGTGCCCAGAGCTCTCCTGTCTGACCATCCAGTATAACCTAAGATACACTTCTGCAAGTGCATCGTGAGGCAGAATTCCACTCTCTAGTCTTTCCACAGGGAAGAAGCTCTTGTACTATCATGTCTCAAAAAATATTCCTCATACTTTACACAAGTGATCTCATACAAAAAACCAGACTTGATTTTAAAATGCTGTCACTCTCACGTTATGCTGTGATTATTTATGATACAAAAGATAAGCAAATGAGCTTGACAGCTGAACACATCAACTCTGTGCTCAGTGCAATTGAGAGAGATTTCAAAACTGATTCATGCTCCATGCATATTTCTGAAAGGTTTCTACTACTTCATTTTATTATCACTGGCTCTGATTCTGCAGGTTTTATCATAGCTTTGAAACAGTACAGAAACATTAAACAGAACACTAGACATAAACCCTCTTCAGCAGAATTTCTTGAATTAAAAAAGCTGTTTTCACCCTGAAAGCTGTGCAGGGTTGCTTTGGAGAACTAAATTCTCCAGAATGGTCTTTTGAACTATGCTTGAATATTTCTCTAAATCTATACAATCTTTTAACAGTCCTGTACAGGAAACAAAGAGAAGCTATGATTAAAAATAAACATTTTCTTATACAACACAAGATCATTTTTGTGTTGATTATAGCCTATCTGATAGTATTTCAAAATGTTAAAATATTTACCTCGGTACAATTAGAATGTTTTAACAGTCATAAGAAATTCTGTGTCAAGTTACCTGTTGTGAATAAAAACTAGAAATGTCTGGGTTGTTTTAATAACTTTGGCCATTTAGAGTGACAGCAACTTTAGCCCTAGAAAACATGTTGGTAGTATCACACCTGGGTTCTTAACATGAGCAGGTAGTTTGCAGAGGAAGGAAAAGACATCATCTTTTAGCTTCAGCTGGGAGGAATATTTAGAATAATCACTTAAAATCCTTTCATTTAGAGTACTTCACATTCTCTTTCAAATCAACAAAATTCTTTTCTTAGAGAACAGAGAAGCATTTGGGATTGCAAGTTTTATAGACAAGGCTTCGTTCAAAACACCCCAAGAGATTTCTTAAATAAAACCACATAAAAGATGTGCAAGTGCATGAAAACATTTAAATAGATATTCCATACTGCTAAAATACATTCCCAAAACATTCAGCAAACATTTTGTTACTGTCGGTAGGCATAGCTCTGCACCAAACACATACAGGCACACAAATAACTACTACTTCAGACAGTATCTCTGATTTATGTTACGCTTCTCTACGTAATATCACATACATTTAAACTTCAAATTAGATTTGAACTGTTCTACAAACAAGAAAACATTCTAACATTGGCCACAACAGATCATATCAAGACCATTATTAGAGCTTAATTAAACATCATTAGGATGTGATTTTATTCTTCAGTCTAAAAAATCTACTTGCTTGAGCAAAACAGTTGCTTTCCTTCCAGCTGGCCCATGCCCATCAACCATGCCCTGATATCAAAAGCCCCATTTATATGCTACAGTGACAGGCTGATTAAGAGTAAAAGCATAGCAGTGCATACTGCACTTTTCAAGAGGACTAGAACTCACAAGAAGTGATTATTATTATAGTGGCTATTAATAGTGACATAATTAAATGATGAGGCATTAAGCTTACAACTATACTAAATGTACAGTGGTGCAGCTCTGGGAAATAAAAACAAAGTCTTCAGGAGTATGTCTCCTTCTATAACAAAGCAAGCTCATTACTTCATTAAGGTTCCATACTGATGAACACAAGACAACACTGAGAGGGATAGAATATTTGTTTAGGGAAAGAGGGCAAGTTCCTAGTTCTTTGAAAAGGTTCATTTTTCAGCCAACAGAATAAAAAAGCATCAAGGATATTGTGCATGCAAAGACTAAACAGAAATCTTCTGTTGTGACCTTGAAATAGAGATGAACTATATTTTTGTAGAAAATAGAGGGAAAGTACAGATTTTTTTTGCAGACACACATGCAATTGAGGTATCACAATTACTTTCCAGGGCGCAGGTAGCACATAAAGAAGAAAATAGAGATGAACTTCACTCTGCACAGCTCCAAACACACACTGCACTGCTGGCTTGCCTATTAGATGTGGTCTAGTCATTTCTGTTTCCAAAGATGCCATCTACAGGGAATCAGACACTTCTCTATTTGGTTTTATATCCAACAATCATTGTGCTCTGTTTCTGGATTAACACAGAAGTGGTGAATATTTACTTGCTGAATATTACAGAAGTTTTGTCTCTATTAATAAGTGTTATCTAAGTGCCTTAGGCTTTGGCTTCATACAATAGAACAGACATGAAAGATACTGCTCCTAGCAAAGTACTGTCTCCTATTATCTTTAGCACAAAGTGGATTGCTGTTACTATGAATGTGAATTCCAGAATCTCTAGCCCTGAGACATTCTATTATAGTACATTGATACTTTTCCTCAGAGAGAAAGAAAAACAATAATTTCAATGAGTATTCCCTTGCATACTGTGCATTTTGGGACACACTATTTAACAGATATGAACATTACCAGCATGAAGCTTATGGAAACTGTAACAGGTAAAGCACTACAACTTTTGTCCATGAAAAGAAGTAAAAAAAGGATATGATAAAGATGAGACAACCAACTGTGTAAGTGTACAGATTAATGATATGTAATCACTCAATAAAAATATATAACATTTGAACAAGCAATTAATATCTGGTCTGACTTCCAGTCTTGCTCTAATATGCTGAAGAGCAAATCCAGATTGTTTGTCTTCTTGAGAGTAGTATTTTAATTAGATTAAACTTGGATTTTTTTTTTTCCCCAAATATTTAATATGTATGACATCTGATGTTGCTAAATATTAAGTTTTCCAGATGGGAATACTGAGGCATAAGGCACATAAGTGATTCTTTTAAGAGTAACTAATCAGCAGAGATAGATTTAGAACATCTATACTTCAGAGTTTTCACAGACATTGAAGACTGGAGGGACCAAATCAGTTGGTCTGACATCCAGACCACAGGCCATTAAATTAGTCCCAGTATAACTTAGAGCAGGCAGGAGAAGAGGTGGAAGAAAGTAAGACGATGGATACCAGAGCAGGGCAAACAACACACACCATGCCCCAGATGGCAGGGAGTTGATTCTATGATACACATCCAGCTGATACTAGAGGACAAACTATTTTCTTTGCTGCAGACAAGGCTGAAAGAAAAAATAAAGGTCCCAGATGATATGAGAAAAAAAAAATACATTCCAGTCCTGTATTTGGCCAACTGTTATTAACACTGGCATATGAACAAGACACAGCAGCTAGACACCTGAGGTATTTTCACGCTTATCTCTTCCTAGCTGGGTCTACTCTTTGATGCTTGAGAGAGAATGAAAAGCAACAAGGCCTCTTGCCCTTATCGAAGCAAATGCAATGGGAAATACATTCCATCCTAAGAGAGCTGCAGATACATATTCTTTGTGTATACTTGGGCAAGCGTGGTCTTAATGCAGAGCTGCAAGTATTCCCAGGACACTGGGAGCAATGGAGCATTCCCCAGAGCCAATGAAAGCAAGGACTAGAGGGAGGGAGTCAGATCTGCAGATTCTGAGGCCAGAAGAAGTCTATCACAACCAGCTAGTCTAACCTGTAAGGTCAGAACATAACAGAAGTTATCTTCTCCTGAGCACATCCTATATGGCAGGTAATGATATCATGCAAGCTCTGACATATCAAACCTGGTACCTAGCTAAGCCCCTACCACAGCACAAAGTTTTCCCATTTGTTCACCTGCAATCTGATATAGTGAAAGTATTTTTTGATTTAGGGAAAACATATTATGACCAAAGATGTCCTTTTTTTCCCCATGAGGTACAAGAACAATATTAGACAGGGGAAACATCACCTTGAAAGAAATGAATTTTTGCTACACAGGAATTGAAGGAATATAATCATTTCAGTGGGATTTTACACAGAGCAATGGAAGGTAGCTTTCATCCCCTAAAAACAGATCTCAGAAATTGACAAGATATAAATAATGAGCACAAAATACTGTGATTGTTCATGCATGTCTGCCTTAATTATTATAAAAATAATTTCCTTCTCTTTTTTGAATGTCATTTTACTTTTGATATAGATTTTCTCCTTCTAGAAAAATCCTGTTCCCAAATTTTGAGTTCTCAGAGTTCTCATATTAGCATCAAAAATATCCATTTTATTCTATCTTGACTTTCTCCTTTATATTAAAAATGATCATATCAAACCACCCCAGATATCTTTACTGATACTCATCCTTTGTATTAACTGCACAACCCCTCAGGGATTCCCACTTATCATGCTTCTTGTTGCACAGTTAATATTTTATTGTATTTTTGCTGCAGAAATATGAACTGCAGAATTTCTGAAAGGTAGAAATTTGCAATTAATATAATGTAATAAATAACTTTGTATAAATGGCTAAATTCAGGCAGCAACAAATGTCCTAACAAACATTTAAAAAAACAGACCTATGAAAGTTATTTATGTTCATTAGACGTTTTCCTGAGCATTATAAAACAGCTATTTAATCTTCTAAGCTAAAGGAAATAACAACAGTTAAAAATCTTCATCAGTAATTTTGTCTTTGAAGAACAGAGCCACGACATCAATATTAAGAGATGTACTACATGGGGATCAGTGAAACTGTGAAGGTGTAAGAGTTCAATTTATTTTGAGTACATATTTGAAGATCTTGTTTTAATCACCTACTATTTATAGATTCTACCAATTAGTCCTAGTTACTTTCTAATTGAGTCAACCATGTTGACCCAAAAAGACTCGAGTGATCCCTCTGAATTCAAAGAGTGTAAGCATCATTTTCAGAACCTGAGGTTTCATTTATACTTATTCAAACTTCTGAGTTATTGCAGATAAGGTAGAAATCATGATCTTTGCCTGATAGGATACCATATAGAACTATATAGTTGGAAAAGACCTCTGAGATGTCCTTATTTGTCACAGAACATTTAAATACTTCAGTGCCATGCCTTGCTTTTTAGAGGAGCTGGGCAGGATGACTTCCTGAGGTCCTATCCAAAGGCATCTTCTGTGTCAAAGTTGGTCTTTGCTAGATGCAGGCTACATTTTCAAGAGGTAAAAAGAATGTTCTTTTGTTTCCCTTTTATCAGCAGGGGATAGAAGCACAGCATTTTGGCACACCAAGAATTCAATAGAGCATTCAATTAAAACTCATGCTTCTGCACTCCAGTCCAGCACCTTCACACAACAAGGTACTTTTCTTTCACAGTAATGCAGTGATTTTGCCTTATTTCACGAGACATGGCAGAGATAAATTCCAAATACCATGAAAGAAACACAACATGATTTTTTTTTTCCCCTTTTTTCAAATTTGTGTAAATTTTGAGTGGTTTCTAATGTAGGTATTCCACAAGAATGCCCTACAGATACCCTACAAACAATTGAGAAAAGAATTTTCCAAGTATAGCCAACCTATGTCCCTAAAGGTATAAGAAATTTCAGAGTTTAAATTGTTCCTAAAAGTAGTTTAATAAATGTGCTTGTAAATATCAATTGCTCTTGTTTAAAAGTAATTCACAACACCTCTATTTCAACTACAGGAGCAACCAACACATGGGTTGTATTACAGCAAAGTGCAGCAGTGATTCTTATGTGGCTTACATGTCCATGCAAAAGGGAGCTTCCATTGCTGACACTTCACACCCAAACCCTCTTCCAACCATGCCATTGGAGAACATGAAGCAGATAAAGGAAATAAACAAAAGCTGACAGGAAGCTGAAAGAATATAGCACTGAGTAATGATAAAAAGTCAGAAACAGAGAAACCTCTTTTAGTCTGCTAAGTCATTATAATAATTTGTTTAGAAACAGTGAAGAAAAAAAAAAACAAACCCCCCCCTCCAACACAGTAAATCCTTTGCAAACTGCTGGATCAATTTGCAAGTGCTGAAAGCACACCAGCCTCAGAGACTCAGGGACATTTGTATTAAGAAAGAGACACACAATTAAGCTGCATCTCAAGCTAAAACCCTGAGGGCTCCACGTTTCATTCCAGTCAACTACTGCTGGTTTTTGGCACTATTTTCATTGCAAATATGAGTAATGTGGGCCCTTTAGTCACTATTAAGCAGTAATCTGGGGAAATCATCCACTTCCAATAATCTTATACTCCAATTTAGGGCACTCTGAAACCACATAATGAATAATACTGTCGCCAGTTCTCTCCTATAATGACACATGACATATGCCTGCTATTGCTCTTTTCAAATCAAATCCAACTGTGTTGCTTTTTTCCCAGAAAATCCTGTTTATTGTATTCATTGGAGTTTATTTCTTCATTCATTAGATGAAGTAAATTTGTGCTTCAGAAGCAAGATATTAATTGTTAAGCAGTGAATTCCTTTGCAATCAGACCATTTTTTTTTCCCAGTGAATAACACCACGTTAGCTTACAACTTACTGATGACTAAATTAGAAAGCTAATTAAGAGAGCTTGCACTCTTCTTGCCCCTCCTGGACACATTTTCAGCTGTTACTAAGGTCTGCCACTGCACAATTCACAAGAATCATTTCCCTGTTGACAAATGGTGAAAAGCTATTACAGCTAAGCAAGCTGAATGCCAGAATGAAATCAAGCTACCTATCCATTTTTATGTCTCATGACCCTTCTGTTTATCATAACCATTGGAAACTATTGGTCAATCACATACATTGGAGCAATTTTCTAAGAAATAGAGCAAATTTAAATCTATGCTGGCTATAAAATAAACCTAACAACCTGAAACAAATAAAAAAAAAAAATCTTTTAAAGATATGCAAAGATTTCAAGAAGAAAATAGTCTCAGAGATGAAGGCAGAAAGTTTTTGATTCTTCTGCTTTTAATAAATTGAAAAATTCAACCTTTACCTTACCTATAAAAGATGGTTTAAAGATATACTTTACCAAAACATTGCTTTTCTGTTTCTCAGGTAAGCTAAGGCAATGTGAAATACACTGCACTTTATCAGGAATATTCCTAAATTATTCTCTGACTTGCTTAGAAGCAGCATATCTATGTTTTAGATAACAGTGTAGATAATTCCTTATTCATCCCAGGCAAACACAATCAATTGCAGTCTAGAAATTCAATTTAAAAGTAATTTATCTTACATTAATATTCCAAATGTACAAGATTTCACATGAACCTGTTCTTGTAGCATAGTAAATTTCCAATAGACATTGTTATTTAAATAAAAATGATCCTGTGCAAAATAACTTACAAGCTGTGTGGTACAGTCCCTGCCTTTGCAGTATTTCCTCTGTGTGGGGGGTAGTAGGGAAATCTATGTGAAATCTGGTGGAAGTATAATTTACCACTAAATTTTAAACAACCTAATATATAAAATCTATACAAAAAGACAACTTTGTAGCTGACTTTTCCAAGAAGCTTCATCATCATACAGGCATGCTGAATTATTAGTCAGCTCATAGTTTTTCACAGTACTAAGTGGTGATTTCCCTGTGGTAGTTAGATGACATCTTGCAAGGAGTGATTGCATGATGCTCATGTATTGTGCTGCTTATTTATTTCTTCTTTCTCATACTTTATGACCATTCAAGAGGTATAATTATTTCTAATAAAAGTTAAAAAAATGCATTATGGAGGTACCTAAAACTAACAATAATGAAAAAAAATAGAAGGTTGATTCACTAGTGATCTCTCATTTCTTGACACTTTAATCAGTCTCTCATATTCATTGCAGGAGGCAGCAATGAATGAGTTAGAGAGCTTAGTCTTATTTCTACAGGTAGCTTTATCACATTAAAAACAAACAAAAAAAAACCCCAAAAGAAACAATAAAACAAAACCAACCAAACAAAACCCACAAAACCAACCAAACAAAAACCACAAAACCAACCAAACAAAAACCACAAACCAAACTCCCCAAACAATGCCAGAAAGAAACTGTTAGTATACCTACATAATGAATGATGGATTAGCACAAAACTGGTTCTCCAGATAATAGCTACAGATCACCTAACTAGTACCAGGTAAAATAAATTAACATTCACTGATGTATGCCTTAAACAAAATCAGGAAAACTGAAAACAATCACACCTAAGTAGCATCCATAATACCAGGCTGATATATGCCTTTATTAGTATTTTGTGATGTAAGAGACATGAAGGTATAGGCAGTTACCACACCTTATAGACACCCTTTCTCAATCAAAACTCCAAGGTGATGAATATTTTCAGTATTTGAAAACATGATGTCCACTACATTTGTTTTCCTTTGCTTACCATCTTTGTCTTAGCCTGGTGCTCTTTGTGAGACACTCCAAACTCTATAGTATGGATCATACCATTTATTGGCATTATTGTTCACAATATGAACTACCCAGGCTAGTGCAAGTTACTTTCTATGAAGAGAAAAGAGGTGGTTTTCTTCATTCAGGAGAAGCAGATATGGATTAGGGGATGGGCACAAACACAAGGAACTTTGAGATCCATGTGCACTAGGGTTTCAACAGAATGCAATATTCAGAGTTGAAACAATCATGTAAGGAGTAAAAGTTTCCAGAGGTATGGCTTCATCAAAGAGTACTAGAAATCAGATGTTTAAAAGCATGCTTATATGACATAAAAGCCTATGTTCTAATATTCCATCACATTTTAGGGAGAAAAAACCCTCAAAATTGCATTGACTGCAAAAATACTCATATAATGCTGTTACAGTTTGCATTTGTCCATTAAAGCTACATGAGCAAAAGAGCATCAGAATGAAAAACTCAGAAGTAGAAAGGTGGATAACAATAATGATAAATACAGCATATCTAGTGCAGAATAAAACCCACAACATTCAACTGAATGTTTCTATATGACCAGAGCATTCTGTAGTTCTCAACTCTCAGGTTGAAAATAGAGTTGAAACATCAATTCCCCAAGCTGCTGCATATTTTCCAGCTCATGCAAAACCAATAAAACCTCTTTTAAGTCCCAAACCAGCTTCTATTATATCAGTTCAAAAGCAGAGCTTTCTCAATTATATCTCTGCCATCTCCTGTTTTTTTTTATCTGTTGCCTGAATTTATACAAGTAGTAACTCCACTATACTCAGCAGGCACATAGTGGTGAATTTAGTAGAACACAGACATGAAAATTTCTTTAATTTTAAAAGAAATAAAGTTATATACTCATTTCACTCCTATTGCTATATACCTAGGAGAAATTAATGTCCATTGAAGAAGCTGAACAGTCAGGCCAACTTATGTAAAAAAATAATATCTAAATTCCAATATATATTTCACTGGAAATACACTGGGTATTTGCTTAAGGACCAGATTAAAGTATGGTGACCTTACACTCAGAAATTGTGGAATAGGTTCATAAGCTCTTAAAACTATGAACATAAGAAGCATGCTTCAAGTTCTGTGCATGCTAAATGCACTTTCACAACTGGGGTATTGTGAAGTTGATCAGAAAGGTATCAGATAAAGACTCACAGTTCACAGGACCACAATTTGCTGACCACAAGGTGAAAACTGAGGGAATAGGACATAGCTTGATCATAGCTAAAAGTCATTACTCTCATGCAGATGAAGGCAAACAGATGACACTTTTTACTTGTGGAACACTGATTGACCACAAGACCCAAAAGGAATGAATCACACTGTGATTAGAACACTCACTTTTAAGGTCAAGCACATATCACAGACTTTGCTGTCGTTCCAGTGTTATCAAAACCACAATTATATTTAAATATACAGACATAATGCCTCTTAAGAGAAATTCCTGTCAGTGCAGACACATGATTATGTAAAATCTTTTACATTCATTCATGCAGAAGTTTTAGATTATTTTTTAAATATTGCAATATTTTTGCATACAAGAATGAATGCCAAAATAAAGCCTAGTTAAAAGATTGTACAACTCTCTTCCAGCTCAAAGCAGCATTTACCTGTTGGCTTATTATAAATGGAAATCTCTCAATTTAACTATCTTTGCATCTGTGCTTCAGAAAAGTATTAGATGGATGAGTCAGAAGATTTAATTTGAAATACCTTTAATCAAATGTCAAATATCATTACTGATGACCATACTGATAGATGATCTATAAACTTACACTTGAAAATGAGACTGATTTGCTGTCCACAGACAAGGCACCTGAAAAATCTCTCAAAACTACTTAAGCATTTCAGAGCTACAAAGTTCTTCAAGTTTGAAAGTTTTATGTTCACCTGTAAAAGACTTGGTTTGCTACCAGTAAATAGGATGAACTTCTCATCTCAGGAAGGACACTGCAAACCATAAACTGAAGCCTGATATGAAAACTTCATATTTATGTAAGATTTTAAAAACTTAAAATACATGAATATATTTCATGTCAGGTGAACATAATTAAGTTCACTCAGGTAGTACAACCTCAGAGTTAGAAGGGTTGCTCATTTTTAGAGATGCATATTTAGCTAAAGCAACACACAGTGAATTTTCTTCTTTCACTTCCCTGTTTAATAACCAGCCATAGTATTAACCATTTATATATGTACAAATGAACATCAAAAGCTTTTCCTTTCCGTTCTTCTGAATTATAACAAAGCCCAGTCTTGTGACAGATGGGAAGAACTATGCATGCAATCTATGCCCTGCATGGACTCAAATTAGAGGAGCATACAAAACATAAACTAGGTAACAATAGGAATCCAATCTCAAGTGGTTTTTGCATGCTGTTCATAGTCAAATGGTAATGCAAAGTTACCATCCACAACCTCTATTTTGGGAAAACATCTGAAATCATTCCCTTTTATAAACTGTTATAGAGGAATTAAATCTATTAGAATCTATCCAGAAGGATTACGACTTTGTCTTGGAATTTTAAAGTGGGATTTTGTTTCGTTTGCTACTATCTTCTACCTTACTTGAGAGCTGCATTATCCATGTTTCCTGAGTGCTACATTTTCATCCTGTAAGGAAAAAACAAACAAACAAAACAAAATACTTCTGTAGAGATCTGAGCTAGGGTCTCTTAAGTAGAACATTTAACACAACTATGTTCAACTAAATGCCTTTTTTAAGATGCTTTTGAATTGTGCTCTTTGCTGATGTATGTCCAAACACCACATAGCGTGTGGCTAAATGGGCAAAATGTGTTCTGCTTGCATTAAGAGACATGTTATTTATATTTACCATAAAAATAGAAGGCAATGGCCTGCAAAGACAGACATATAGTATCACTAAACATGAATACTATGCCCACAACTATTTAATAGTTATATTAACAGAGCAAGTATCTGCCTAGAAAGTGTAAAAAAGTGAAACACAGAAGATTTTACAGAGGCATATATCCCCAATTAAACTTTCACTATGTTAACATACTGGGGAACCAGTAGATCAGGCTATGTAATCACATGAACTTCATTTCTTATGAAACCAGACAGGAAAAAGTAATATAAGTAGTTGATTCATAAAGATGACCACTGGGTACTGATTCTCTCTCACCTCTTCTTTAAATTCAAGCATGAATCTCAAAGATGAAAACGCATTCTAACTCCACAAATTATTTCTAGACCTGAGTGTTAGTATATAAACATGTAAGTATGACACAAGATATTCCAGGGTAGATAATGACAGTTTTAGCTAGCTCTGCCACAATTTTGTGTTGATTTACCCAGGATATCAATAATTACTAAGTAAAGGGGAAAAAATAAGAAGTACAGTTTCAGAAGCAGCTTAAGAACCTGATTTCATTCCATGAAGACTTTGGTGAGGGTTGCCATCCTCTATCACATAGAGGCATTCTGCTATACATTCTAACATTTATCAAACACATTTTAATTTGTTATAACAAACTCCCTTTCCTTCTCCCAAAGTCTCAAAAACAACCATTAATTACTACACGTTTCTACTAAGTTTTCTTTTCCATGAAATAGTAATTGCATACTACCCCACAATCTCAGGTTGAAGTCATTTGCAATTGAAAGTGCTTGGTACCACTTCAGAAACTATGACCACTCTTTCTACTTCGTCCTTATGTCAAAGGAGGTTTTCTGGTACCTGTTACACTAGAAAATTGGGATTAATTTCCACAGTGGAAATACAAGATACCACATACACATTGTAGTTCAACACATTACAGGAACTTCAGGTTGCTTGACTTCAGAAAGAGAAATGCAATTAAGAGAATTCACTTGGTTTCAGTGGCTTTTATGTTCCTATTAAATCTCACATCATTTTGAGGTTTGTTTTTTCTTCCTCCTCCACCCCAAATTTTTTTGATAACTGAATGGGAAAATACCCCCACAATCTCTTATTATTCATAAAGCACTGACAATGATCAACTGTTCTCCATGGTTTAGAATTTGGCAAAATGAGGCTTGCTATGCAAGAAATACTGAATAGTGACATGCAAGGCTGTTTTAAGTTTGCATTTATCATCAAATAATAAATAATAATAAATAAATAAATAATAAAATGGATGCACAATTAACAATAGCAAATAAGCACTGTGTTTTCATTTGCAAATGGATGTATTTTCAGGAGAAATTTACACATCATCTCTCTGCTGCTCTAAATGTCCCGTAGCCTGTAGCGCAAATTAAAGATACCTAACCTAACAACAAATGATTCATCTGCAGCATGAAGCACAACCCCACCATTAGGAAGCTTGATGAAGACAGATTCATGCTCTTCAAATACAGATCAACACCACAGGTATAGTTTGATTCTCTTTTATGGTGATCAACCTGGTTCAGCTTCTCACTACACAGAGGGTTCAGGAAAGACCAAAGAGCAAAAGTAGCAGACCTGCAGTAAAGATGGAAAGAACAGTTCCGAAGTAAACTAGGAAGCTTCCTTGCCTTCATAATGTCCATGACTTTTTCTTTTTGGATATCCACTCCTACGTTTCTCCAGAACCAAAGGCTGAGATTCACTGCAGATGACACATTAGCCTGGGAAAGTGACAGCTGCACCACCACTGTGAAAACATATGGAAATATTCTGGAGAGAAACTTTAATGTCTCTTTCTTGGATAGACACCTCTGGTCTAAGACACCTGGATAACTACAGCCACACTCAGAATCAAACACAGAATCATTAAGGTTGGAAGAGACCTCTAAGCTCATCAAGTCCAACCATACCTAGCACTCCCATACCACTAACCCTTGGCCCTAAGGAGAACATCTAAATGTTTCTTAAACCCCTGCAGGGATGGTGACTCCAGCACCTCCCTGGGCAGCCTGGGCCAAGACTCAACAACACTTTCAGTAAAGAAATGTCTCACTATATCTCAAAGGTTTGGATAAGGGAGTATATCAAGCTGCAGTCCAAGCCTTTCTTTGTTAAGAAGAGCTCTTATCAGAGGAAAACGACAATATTTTCCATCAACTCATTCACATAGAAAAGCTTGGTGCAATTTTAGACTCTGATTTAATTACCCAAGTGAATAATACTGTAAGAGAGAGTTAGTTTTCCTGCCCAGTTTAAAAGCTGTCACCATACCAGCCAGTACTGTTCATTCCAAAGGAAAATTAAACTGAAATTATATATACCTAGGGTTTTCTTCCTGCTTTATTATGCTGTTTTCCATGATGTAATCACATTATAGCATTGAAGGCAGTTTAGTTTTGCACAGATATTACCATTTTTATTAGCCAAAGTAACATTGGGTATGTATCATTTACAATTAGTCCCCATAAGTGTTTAACTAAATACCTCAGAAATTTTGTAAATTAAACCAGTAGCAAACAACTATTATTTACTGACATGTTTTAATAAGGTTAGAGCCCAGTGTGTTTTATCTTCAGAATTTTTTTTACTCTCTCCACTTGGACTGGTGTAAAATCCTTGACTAAGACACACAGCCTTAGCAGCTGAGTGGTGGTTCCTCATCTTGTGATTAATGGGCAGCTCCATTCACTAGGTAATTTAAAAATCCACAAACTACTCAAGCAAATTAATGGTCTTCAGAAATCTCAGCCAAACTGCACAAATACAAATTTAGCCCAAATGAAGTTATACTGTAAACAGAAAGACAAGAAAGCAAGAACAAATTTAATCACCATCTGTACTAGGAGATTACTTTATAAATATTTTAGTAATATTAAGTTTTGTACAGATTTCACTATTGAAACCTGTCTTCTGACAAACATCTGACATTTCTTTTCTCTGCTGGCATTAAAATCACTATTATTCCAGCACAACCACTTTTTAAACATTTTCTAAAATACTAGTTGCTAGCAAATATCATAGCTACAGGCCACATATATCCCCTCCCATACGACAGATAGATTTGGAAATACAGAAGTGTACAACCAGCAAACTGTAAAATCAGTTAACAAAACCCAAGAAACCCCACTAGATAAAGTCTTAGAAGTTTTAAGCACTTTACAGTAAAAGTTCCTCAATTGCTTCAGTTCTTGTCTGTTGTCTCTAGATTTCTTGGTTTATTTATCAGGGGGAATACATTTTCATTAATCTTCCTTTTCTGACCAACCTGCCTAGAGAAGCCCTCCTTACTGCTCTTCAAATTCCTTGCCTAATTTCAAACTCCAACTGTGCCTCAGCTTCTCTGATTCCATCTTTACACATGCTGGCAATATCCCTATACTTTTCCCTGGTTCCAATGCTTATTCATTTCCTTCTTACACTTCACTTCAATCAGGAGGTCCTTACTCAGCCATGCTGGTCTTCTGCCTTCCCTGTCTGATTTCTTACACCCAGCAATGAAGAGCTCTTCTGCTGTAAGACAAATCATAGAATCCTAGACTAGCCAGGTTGGAAGGGACCCGAAAGATCATCTAGTTCCAACCTCCCCACACTGAGCAGGGATGCCAATCACTAGACCAGGTCACCCAGGGCCACATCCAGCCTGGCCTTGAACACTGCCAGGGATGGGGCACCCACAACCTCTCNGGGTTACTCCTTCCCAAATGCAGGACCTTGCATTTTGACTTATTAAACTTCATTTTATTCTCTTGGGCCCACTCTTCAAGTTTGTCCAGATCCCTCTGGATGGCATCCCGCCCTTCTGGCCTATCAACCACACCACTCAGCTTCGTGTCATCTGCAAACTTGCTGATGTTGCTGATGACTTGCAAATGTCTTCCTTTATCCCTGAAGGCAGTTTCCCAAGCGGCCCCATCCCAACCCTGAGACTTGAAAACCCAAAACAAGACAGTCTGTGCAGGCAAGAATGCAGCCAGCCAGTGACATCTCTAAGTGTTCTGCTAAACTAGAGCTAAAGCTGAATTGCCTTGGTTCATTACTGCCCAGTGTAACAGACCATGCTGCAGCATGTAATCCAGCCCAGAAATTGAAGTTGATAAGTGCATTTGACCAGATCTGGTAACACCTAATCTCATGCTCACATTAAAGCACAGAAATAGTAACAGCAAAGGGAAAGTGTGCCTGAATCCTAATCTAAAGCTTAATCAACACTTGCTATGCACATAAGCTATGATTTACTGTGTTCCCTTTTCATTTACCTTTCATTCCACTGAACTGCCTGCATTTTCATCTTGCAGTATTTGTATAGCACTCCTTGGCTCTATCTTTTATTCTACTCAACATATGTGGGACTATGTCAGTGAGTTAGGACTGGTTCAACCTCTGTGAAGTTCCAGAATGTGTAAGAACCTGGCAATGAAGCTATTCTATTTCTAGGGAGCAGATAACCTTCAGCTTAATGCCACTAACCCGACTACTTTTAGTCATTAAGTAATCTGAAATTAAAAATGTTATCAATGCATAACATACGTAAGGAAAACCAACCAGCAACCTAATTCAAGTCTCTAAATCTGAGATAAATATTTCTTTAAAAATGGAGTATTAACATAATCAAGAATAAATAACTTAGGGAAAAAAGATTTAAAGATGTTAATGCTAATGTTCAGACATAATTAAAAAAACAAAACAAAATCACCAGAAATCCTCAATAGCAACATAACTATACCACACAGGTTTTGCTGCTTAGCCTTTTACAGATACAAGGAATCAAGCAAATACTAGTTATTCAAACCTACACTGCAAACCTGCTATACATAAGAAACTCACTTTCACCGTTTTAAAATAGCCACAAAAACAAATAGATGAAGTTTCTGTTCTTTTATTTCTTTAATTATTTGTACTATGTAGATAAAGAGAGCTCTCAATTAGTAAACCTTTAATCTCTTAACTCATCTTGAAACCTTTTTCATAGATAACTGTTTTCAACATGTGTGTGGTTTTTGTCAAGCACTGCTACTTTGATTTGCAGGTTTATTCTGAACACTTTACTAGAAGACATTATGTATTGTATTCCTGCACCAATGGCTACCACCTCAATGACCTCATACATGACACAGAGTTAAACATAAACCTAAACATGAATCAGATTGATATACACAAAGCAGTGCTGAATGTGGCAAATAGGTTAGTTACATTTATTGCTCAGCAACCAAATTAAAATATAACTCCACAGCGCAGCGTATCTTTGCTACCCAAGTAAAAATATAGTTATAAATAAAAATGATAATTTCTTAGTAACAGTCATCTTTGGTACTAAGAAAAAAACAAATTACCATTGATCATAGTCTGGAGTACTGTATGCTAGAGGACACAGTTTAACTTGTAGCCAGCCTTGCAGACAGCATTACTACATATAAGCACAATGTGGGACTCTGCTCCTATAGGATATTTATGCTGTGCCCATGTATAGTCACAGTCTTACATCAATAGCACCATTAAATCTTAGGTGTTTAGTTGAAAATGCAGCAGACTCAGACCAGCAGAACTACATACATTAAATAGTTTCTGATAAGAACATTATTTTTAAGTCACTTATTTCAGTCTCAATTAAGTGGAGGCTTTTTGTTTTCATTACTTGCAAATCTGATTCTGCCTGACAAAAAAAAAGGGGGGAGGGAGAGGGGGGCTGGGTAGGAAGACTCACTTGGAGCTTTCCCAGATTTAATAATAAATCTCCATCCATTGGCAATCATTTCCCTGAGTCAAGTTAGTATTCTTTAAGCCAGCTGTACTTTCTATCCTTTCATAACGTAGAATTAAAACAATAGAAATTATTGATTAATGACAAGAATATCTATGGCCAGCTCCATTGTTTAATAAAGGAAAAAAATCCATACCATTAAAAAAATGGATTTGGTTCAGCACCCATCAATGCAAGATTGTGTATGCTTTAGTATTCTCTGAGGATTTGCTGTTTAAGCCTTGCAGTGTACAGTGTAGTCAGCATTTTTGATTGAAGTTCTATCATACTTGGTGTGTTAAACAGAAATGTCATTATTCAAGAAGATGAAAAGTCATAAAGCATAATGCAATTCTGTACTGTCACAAAAGGGGCAATAACCAACAGTGTGAATTCAGGCAAATGACTTGCTGCTAAAATATAATTTCCTTAAAGCAAAATACATCAGAGAAAAGAAATTCCCTTATAAAACATCTGATCATTCATGAGTTAAAAGGACTGACCATACTAGCCAAGTCATACAGATAATGACACAAAAGACTGGCAATCAGAGCTTAACCTCACAAAGATCATTATATTGCTATAATGCTCCCCAGTCTGGCATTAGGAGGAGCTGAATTACATTCTTTCCACAGAATAGAGTGATATTTCACACAAATATAGATTTCAGCAGATGAAATCAAAAGTAGCACCCACAAGTGGTAATGCAATATTAATACTGCTGTACACAATAACCTCAATAATTATTGAGTAAACTATAGGCAAGTCTTGCTTGTGATTTTCTGTCTATAAATATGATTTTACACTAAAAAAAATTCAGAGATGGATTTATTGATTAAGGAAAACTATTTATCTGGCTTTTGTGATTCTGTTCCACTATTATCAGCCTGAGCAAAACCTGGTAACAAACACTGAATAATTGTATTCCCACCTCAGGTAGTGCTGTTTAGGTATAGAACTGCATCAGTCCCTGCATCTTCAATAAAGACAAACATCTTCATGCACTGGGTCCAGTTGGGATGGAGTTAATTTCCTTTATAGCAGCCCATATGCTGCTGTGTTTTACACTGGTGACAAGTTGAGTGTTGATCACACACCAGTGTTTCAGCTACTGCTGAACGGCTGTGCCACAGCATCCAAGCTTCCTGTTTCTCACTCTGCCCCTGCACAAAGTAGGGTAGATGTGGACAAGAGGCTGAGAGAGCACACAGCAGGAACAGCTGTCCCAGACTGACCCAAGGGATGTCCCATCCCATGCACCATCACTCTCAGTGAGAAAAGTGTGTGTGGGGGAGTAGTCCTTCCAAAGTACCATTGCTTGGGGACTGGCTGGGCATTGGTCTGCTGGTGGGAGGTGAATGACTGTCTGCATCATTTGTTTTCTTTCTTCTCTTTCCTCACCTCAACCCATGACTTTTCCTCAATTTTGTTCTTCCAATTGTCTCCCAATCCTACTGGGGAGAAGTGAACAAGTGGCTGGTGGGTGATTACTTGATGACCAGAGTCAGTCCACCACAGTTTAAAATGAAGACTTTTCCCATGAAAGACCAGTTACATCACTCTGTGAAGTACAAGTATTAAAGGATCTCTGAAAAGAAAGGGATTCTTAAGACTGTTTTATTACCTAGTTTACAGATACACAATAATTACTGCTCTGTGGTTTAGATATTTGTAAAAGTTAAAAACAGGACCAAAAATGTATCTGAAGTCTAATGGGAATAAACATGTATGAAAGGACTTAATGAAAGATTTAAACACTTGAAAATGAACACATGAAAAAGAAAATAACCCATATGATTCTTGGATATTCATTGTCTCACTTTAGACATAGTAAGTAATTGCATATATACATTATTTAAGTAATATACTAGTTTCAAATGTTACATTTCAAAATCACTAGTCACATACAGCTACTCCATAACGAAACGTGATTGAGAAGAGTCTTCATCCCACATGAAGTCCAGATGACCCTGGGAAGCATCAATAAATATAACTTGTATTCTACAATGGAAAGTCATTTCACTAACACTTGCCTTGTTTACTCCCAAAGAAGTTGTGAGAACCAATAAAATCCTTCCTTGATTATAGCAGCAATCAATACTTTGTTTCAAACACAGGAAAAGAAGTTAAATCCCAAGATTTAAAATACATCTCCTGAGACTATCTCTATAAGAAATAGCTTCTTTCCAAGCCCTTTTCTGAAGTGCTGTCCCAACAAGAACAAATCAAGAGAGAACATTTCTTAGTAAAGGACGCCTCAAAACATTCTCAAGACCATTCCCAAACCAGATACCACAGCTCTGATAAGGAGTCTAAAAATTTGCCTGAGCCAGTATATTTGCCAATATTCTACACTAAAAGTGCTTCACTTCCTTATGGTTGCCTCCTCATTAAAGATCCCCTCATGGGAACTCAGACCAGTATCTTTATTCAAGCTGAGATCAGTTTTTGCATCCTTTTCAGACTGTCTTGAATTTCTGCCAACACAGCAATATTTAGCCAACTAATTTAGTATTACTGATTAATGCAAAAAGCCTATAGCTCTAAATCCTTTGCATGTATCTAGTGTTAACACTTGACAGGAATGTCAGATGCAGCAGAGCTAGTATAAAAAGGTAATGTATATGGAGAGATATTTTCCAGTTTTCTCATGAGTAATTGGTCTTCCAGATCACCTATTTAGCTAGTTTTATCTCAGAAAGTGACAGATTATAACTATACCCAGTTAGGTTCTCCTCCAGTTTAAAAGGTCTGTTGTAAAACTGAAGAATTTTTCCCCTGGTGATAAAGGGACTACAGCACATAATCTCTGAGGAGAGGCAGAGAGAACAGGCAAAGATCCAAGATGACAGAGCAAAACTCTTCTCTACAGTGTAAGATAACGTAACAAATTTCATTTTGGTAGGTTGAGTCTGGACACTGAAAAAGCTTTTCACCAGCTGGGTGGTACATTGTAGAGTTTGTGTGAATTCCATCTTTGGAGGTTTGCAAGACTTTGCCAGACAAATCCTTGCCCTATCTGATTTAGTGCTGGCACTAGTGCCACTTTGAGTGGAAGATTAGAGTCCATCACCTCCAGAGGTTCTACCAAGTCAATTATTTTATGACTGGGTGATAACATGTAAAAACTGCATTCATCCAGGCCCACTAACAAATCCATTCTGAAACTGAAAGGACTTACTCTTCTAAAAAGGTCCAGCTTTTAAGGAAAGAGAAGCAGTTTTAATAGATACTTGCTATATTAAGAACCAGGAGAGTGTTTTAAACCACTGCAAGTGACTAGAGATTGAATTATAATCCCTGAAGTGCAACAGGCAATGCAATCTAATCTCACTAGGTCAATAACATATTGTGCTAGTAAATCTTGTTTATTTTTCCCCTACTCTTAACATTCTCCATTGATTATTTTCATCATTTTATCTATATAAACATGCTAGGTCACCTAGAAAACCTGATTATTGTATTTAAAATTAACGAGAAAAATCTTAAGTATTTATGCTTGCAGAGAAAGAAAAATATCCATTTTCACAGGAAATTCCAGTAGTCTGTCTGGTTTTCAAGAAAATTACCTAAAAAAAAAGACATTAATTTGTAACTTTGAATGAAACATATATTTGAATGATTTTTTTTTTCTGTGAGTTTGCAAGACAGTAGTAGAGATTCTGAGTTTTGCTTTGGTTTCAAAATAACCAAGTGATGTCACTTCTGCAGTAATTGCTGGAATGCATGCCCTGGTAACCCAAATGCTGAGCAAGAAGCCACTGAGATCAGTAAAGGAGAGAGGGCTTTTAAAGATTCCTGCTCCCTGAAGGTGACTTCCTTACGGATATAGAACAGGAAAGGACAAAAAGGTACAGTGACCCATGTGGTTTGAGAGGTGCTAACACTCATTTCCTCCATCAAACCTAAGGACTGTAAACAAATTTCTGGAGATCACTGCAAAATCAGATTTTTATTCTAGTAAATTCTTATGCTTACAAATGCTTTTTGAAGTCAGGAAAAATTTGCCACCATTTTTCTGTATCTTCATCCTGTTAAACCTCCTTAAAACAGCAGGTAGAAGAGTCTTCATAGCCATGAAGCAACTGAGAACTGCTAGCTCCTCAAGAGTCACAAGAATGAACTGGAGGGAGAGTTGCCAAATTAGTTAAATCCTAGCTAAGCCTGTGTGGTTTTTTCATCTGTTTTTCCTGTATGTCCATGATAGAGGATAATCTGACGAATTGAAAACCCTCATATACTTACTACTGAAGATCAAGAAGAGAAACAATTCATTCCTTACACATGGTCTCTGCAATATTATTGGTATCAAAAGTAGAACACAGATTTATGTATTTTCTCCAGGACAGAGAAGCAGCAAAACATTCAATGTATTCTCAAATTGGATTAAATTAGATGTCTTTTTTCTGATCTTCTATCTATCATTCATAGCTACCAAATACTTACTATACACTTACACACCAGTTGTGAGGGGTTTTTGCTTTGTTTTGGTTAATAAAATTTAAGGCTCAAATTGTGATAGCAAAAAGTAATCTCAAAACTTTAGCAAAATTTGTAGCTTAACACTTGGCTACAAGCCATATTAAAACCAGGTAGCTTTGTTAACTCTAATGACATGTTTCTACATGACCTGTTTAAAATAATTACCAACTGAAACAATGACCATATGTGGTCATTAGGATAATGATTTTCAATGGATATGTAAATTTCCTCACAAACAAACCTGAGTATCTGTGAGGGTGCAATGTAATTACAACACAGAGAACAGACTGAGCTGCACCACTCATTCACATCAGAAACACTTGAAATTAAAACAAAACCAAACCAACAAACCAAGCAGAACAATTGTGGTTATGTAAGTTTTGGAATAGCACAGACTTATTAAGAACAGTATCAACACAGAAATAGAAATTCTACCCTTTACAATCTAATTTTGGTGACGTCTATGTGCATGTATTTGCAACAGATGATGTATTAGACCCACTGCTTATAGTATAACCATGGTTAAGACATGCAGCAGCAATTGAGACCTGGTATTTAGAGAGAGCAGAAACCAATGTACTTGATCCTTCCCTTTTTATGAAACCTGTTTCCCAGTTAAGAGTCCCTCTTTCCTGCACTTGTAACCCTGTTGTTGTAAATGCTAGCTGGCAATATGTTGACTTGTGTCAGCATTGAAATTTGGCACCATGCTTCATTAGCTAGCCAACAAAGCAATTCAAGAGTGCTATTGAATCACATACCATTCCTAGCATTCTCCTTTTCTTGGTTTTATTTCACTGTGTGATTTTTTTCTCCATCCTATTTCTCAGAAGAGGCAAAAATGCTTTGGATCCTGGTTTTAAAACTAACCCCAGCAGCAATACCAATAGTAGTATTTTTAAAGTCTGTGTTCTCCTACTCCTACAAATTATAACATCCCATAGAAACTAATTTAGTCTTATCCTTAAAGTAATATCTTAAATGAACAGTACTCTTAAAAAGAGGTAACTATTCTATTTCTGTTTATTTCTTTATCTCCAGTTCATTTTTTTTTAATGTAGGTTTTCCTTCATATTGAATAGTATTTTCTGGTTTATTGAATATACTATCTTACCACGTATAATATTTCCTATCAGCAACTGAATTGGTCAGAGCTAGGCAGCAGGACAGTATTGGCCTTCAGAATTGGAGCTTTACTTCCAATGAAGCCAATAGAAGCTTGGCTTCAACATAATACTTGTACTGAACATAATTCACTTTTTATCACAGTTACTCAAAAACACTCAAAATAGTAATCTGATATCAGAAAAAGGAGCTGTTAATGAAATAACTGAAGAGATTACAAGGAAGTTAATATTTACCTATTTTTATTGGAAGGTAATATTTATCTTTCCTAGACTACATTAAGACTTTAATTGTCTGAAGCGCAGTAAGAAGATACTGAAAAACTGTGTCATGTTTCTGTTCTATTGGGTCACTGAGAAATATCCAGACTCACCATGCTCATATACACTGGAATAAAGAAAAAAACAAACAAACAACCAACCAACAACAAAAAACTCAACCAAGACCAAAAAAAACCACCAAACCCTAAAGGAGAAAGCCCTCAAAGCCACTGAAAGATGCTCATTAAAAATTACATCACCCTTCTGCTAGAAGTAGAATCTGAAGCACTAAAACCAGTATTATCTGGCCAAAGACAAAGCACGGCCAAAAAAGGAGTATCAAGGGTCCAAACACATAGCCTAGTAAGCTCCTAGGCCACACTTCTTTCCAGACATATACATAAAATCACATCAAATTCATAGGCACCAAAGGCAGGGTAATGTTTTTTTCCATTTCTGACACAATACACCAAACACGTAGCTGTTACCTTTTAGTTGTCAGAATGGTATCACTAATGTAATTGGACTGAAGTAACTTACATTGCATTACAGTAACAGGTTAGCACCTAATATCTACAAGAATTGGAAATAGCATTCTTAGAAGCCTTTAAAATATCTGTATTAACATCCCAACCTTAAAGTCCAGGGGGCAATCCTAAATTGCTATCTAGAGAATATTACCTTAAATCAGAATGGAACCTACTGATATCACAAAGTAACTCTAATGTGCTTAGAGGTTACCAAAAAATATTGCAAGGATTGATGAGACAGCAAGGCAAACATATGCATGCACATCACTTTGTGTATTTTTAAAAGAACTGTTTATCTAGTTCATCTATTACAACCATATATCATTCCACCAGCACTGCAACATAAAACATCCTCTGCTTCTGTCCAGTAGTCAAGAGGAAATCTTTATCAGTTACACCCATTAATTTCCAGAAAGTATTATATACCATTACACTTGGAGCTCTCAAAGAGACAATAGCATTAAACACCCAGAAACATATCTCAGCGTAGGAAATCTATGACATTTGATTCAGATGTGAAGGGAGAGTCAAGGACCAACATAATCTTGCAGGTCATCAGTGGAGGGGTTGTTACAGAAATCATTTCTCTGAGTTAAGAATTCTATCTCTGCTTCCAGGAAGGTTTCTGTATATGCCTCAAAGCATTTTGTTATCATACTCATTATAGAAAGTATCATCACCTTTCTACAGATAAAGTCCTAAACCAGATCTCTTTATTTGAAACTGTTCACACACTTGGAACTAACTCTGCAAGAGTTGGTCCATTAAAAACAAGAACAAAATGACAACAACAAACCAAACCAAACTGCCAACTTAAATTTCTATTATGCAGATAGAAGAGTGTCAAAACATTTTAAAGATGCTACAGAAGCAGATGAATCCTTAATAATTATAATCTTCTTTACATAAGCTGTGGGGTTTTATATTCACAATGTATTCTCCTTCAAGAGCTTTCAATAGATTATAAAGAAATGTTTTTCTTTTAAAGGTTTCCTAAGTCTTTCCTTGTCCTGGCAAACTGGACAAGGTTTGAGCCAACATTTTGTCATGGATATACATGCAGGAATACTTCCAAAGTTACTGTGTTTGGGTTGTACCCCACAGACAAGAAACCTAACTGAATGTCACTTAGCCAATCCTGAAGCTGTTCTTTAAAATGTAAAGTTTTCACTCCAAATTGTGCAGGTCTGATATGCCAAACAATGGTCCTTGAAATAACCAAAGTGACAAAATGTGTTATGCTAGCAGACAACAGCAGCAGCTGCAACAATATGCACCCCAAAAATGCTTCCACTTTCTTGTTAAAAAAAGTCAACTTTCTTAACTCTTAGTCAGGCTCTTTTCTTTTAATGTGATGTGTAGGAATGGATTTTTAATGAATAGGACTTTATACAACAGGAATTAAAAAAAAGAAGACATTATTTCCCATTAAAGTATGTAATTTATCTGTAATTATATCTTATTAAATAGTAATATATTTTAAATAATAAGAAGCACAAATATACAGATGGTAAACAGCAGGAACTCCTATAGAACACAGACCACAGCTTAAAATGCTTCTGAAATCTTTTCTTCAGCTTCCTTTTTTTTTTTTCCAGAATAGTTCACAATAAAGAAGTAATTGGAAATCATGTATGCCTTAGCTCTTTTAAAATGTAATATTTTCAAGCACCAGCTGTCTTCATAAGCATTTGTAAAGATGTTCAGCATGTTACCATGTGCAAACATCATGAGTTTCCTGGCACAGGTCTTTCACAGGGAAGCAAGCTGCTAAAAATAGCGTGGTAGTATTTAAATTAAAATCCCCTCACAAACCGGAAAATATGAGAAGCATTTCATTAATATCAGTGATATTCTTAATAATGAGAAAATGTGGCAGAACATAATTCAGCAGGTCATTCAGTTCCATTTATATAAGGCTATGTAAACATTTGATTATTACAATGAGTGAATTGAATTCAGTGGAGTTACACACAGCATCAGAATTGCACACACACACTGTATGCAAGCCATTATTAGGCTAGAGAGGGCTACTCTGCTGCTCCCTCCTCCTCCCCTCTCATTAATGCAGTACATCCAGCATGACTTATCACTACTACATCTATCTCCTCAGCAATTAACTCATGTCATCATGCTACAGTCTCCAGTTCTAATTTAAACTTATTGAAAAGTGTTCGAAGGCACACGCACATCTAAGCACAATGACATGTAGCACACTCTTAATGGTGATACTTGTGTGACAGTTAATATATATATTCATTGAAATCATTGAAACAGAAAGGAAAATGGTACAGTCACATAAAAGATAGCTAATGCTTTCACCTCAATCAACTTGGGAATTCCAATCTCATAGTAATATAATTTTTCTAATTATAAATAAAATATTCATAATTCTATAAATTAAAAGAAATTAAACTGTGTTTCTAAGCTGGTGTCTCAGTTTAATTTTTTCACTGGACATGTCTTTCACAAGATTTTCTTTCAATACTGCGACGAGGACATGCATATATTTAACTGTATTCCCATCTTGATATATTTATTATTTTACTTATGCAGAAATGACAAGATTTATCCCATTGGCTATGATTAAAAACATATATTTATATTGGTTTTATATGGATCTCTTCTGGATGTCAAGCACTGATATTGTTGCTTTTACTAAAACTGGAGTTTTAGAAAGCTAACTTAAATGGATTAAAGCCAGCTTAGGGCAACGTGATGCTGTCAGTCTTCCTCCAAGGAATGTTCTCGGTGCAAAAAGTGAAAATTAAACCTGAAGGCTTGAGTACAAGGTGTGAAATACAAAGAAGCTCCCCTTGTGTTTTTCTCATCATCTTCAGCTTCCTTGTTAAAAATTTATCAAACCTACCAGTTATGAATATCAAGCACTATCAAAATGTACGAGATTAAAACATCAAGGTTCACAGCTTTAAGAAACTGTCAGCCCGAGAAACTGGGTTTCTTTTTCCTGAATAACATGTGAATTTCCATTATGCTACACTATTTTTTTATCTGAGAGGAATACAAAACAGATGTTCAAGGTCTACAGCCCCATACAGGAATCTGTATCACAAAACAGCCCACAGAGGCTTCTGCAACAAAACCCTAGGCTTTATTTATTTCCTACACTAACTGTGTAGGCTTTGAGCAGCCTGTAGCTGTTACCTTTTCTCTCAGCCTGAAGGCTTTTTCCTTGAGACCCCACTTCAAAGATGTGTTTAATTCATTCACTCGACTGCTAGGCTCATTACAAGCAGAGGAGAGCCCTCAGTGACTTAGAGGTAGTTCTAACTTACAGCTGGCATGGCAGAGAGTATTTCCAATGCACAGATTTTAAAACATAGTTCTATAGATAAATATATGTACAGAGTATATGGATATATCTGTATACACCTAATGTGTACCTATCTGTATTATACAGAATCATGGAATGTCCTGAGTTGGAAGGGACCCCTGGAGTCCAACTCCCATCTATGCACAAGACAACCCCAAAAGTCACATATTTGTATATAGTTATATTTATATATACACACAGCTGTTTTTTGAAACCATTCTAAAAGGTGTTTAGGCATTGCCTCATGCAGTATCATGAGAGATCTAATTTTAAACAGTGACATAAACTTAGTTCTCCCAAAAATACTTACATAGTACAACCAGATCACACATGGAGCAAAAAATATCAAATCTAGGCAGTATTTGTTTGGATATATCACAGATACTTTTAAAGAAGCTTTCTCAAACACTGGAGAGCAAAACAGATGTGTTAACTCTACTGTTGTACTGACACAGCTAGTCTGAAAACCAAGCCTGGAAATTTTTCTCCATGTAATTGCAAGGATCTCTGCAAGAGGTGACATTGTGTAAACCAAATGTCTCTCAAATCCCTTTTTGAAAATGGAATTAAAGCCCTCTGAATCATTCAGGCCTTACCCTTTGAGTGGAGAAATGGCACAAAACCACAAAATGTACAGACTGAAGTCCTAACCTCTATTAGGAACCAATTTCTCCACCAGACGTGAAATTCAAATATGCAGCCATTAAAGGAATAAAAACTGTAACATTACAAAGGAGGTTTCACAACACAGCTACAACAATACAGTAAAAGACAAAAACATAGTTCATGTTATTTCCAACCTCCGTAACAGCTCAGGAATTCATGTTTGTTGTTTTGAAGGGATTTTGTTATTGTTTGGTTTGGGGTTTTGAGTTTTGTCTGTTTTGTTTTTTTCTCTAGTTTTGTTGTTGTTTTTTTAGTGTAAATAGGTAACATTATGTGATTAGCTAGCACACAAAAATATATTTTATCCCAGTACTTGCAACAGAGAATTCAGAAGTGATTTCCTTTGCCAAATAAGCTGAAGAGTGTTTCAACATACACCCGCACCCTCATATAATGAACACAGGCTTCTACTCTACAACTCTGAAATAATGACTGAAATTTATTGGACGAGTCTTAAACATCTCCAAGCATAAGAAATCCACATATATATAATACATCATTCAAGTATCTTGTTCTTTGAATCAACAGTTCTTCCCTACTAGGGTCAGCTCTTGTCTACTCCAGGCCTGGTCTGCCCCTCTGTTGGGTATCAAAATAAGACAGTACAGTTCCCAACCAGCCTGCTTCTGCTCTTGCAGAAGCTCATTCCATCAATGCACTAAATAGTTAATCAAGTCAATAAAACTATAAAGCACTGATACGAAGTCTCACTCTCAGGAAAACAGAAGCCTATTTCACTGAAGCCATGCAATATCCTACAGTTCTTCCAGTGCATACTCAGAGGCTTTTACAGATGAGCTCTGGCAGCAGACATACTTCTGTTTAAACAGTTGAGGTTAACACTCTGTGGGCTTTGTTCATTCGTCAGTTCTGTTCTAGTACACCTACCCAAAGCCAAAGCAAACAAAACACCATATCCACTGTAATTGTAGTTTGTAACCAATGTAAGATATTAAGTGAAGTCAGAAGGATGCTCAGACACTGAAGAACTATACATCAGCTAACAAAGCTAAAATAAAGTGAATGTAGCAATGCCTGCAGTAGCTGTGTAATAGACACAGACTTGAGAGTAAAAGGTAATATCATATACCAGCAAATGCTCTTGTATCACACAAAGAGCTTACAGAATTGGTCTGAGGCTTCATTCCATTCTTCTCTCAGAGACATGAATAATGCGGGTGAGAAGACACTGTGGCATTACTGCAAGTTCAAGTCATCATCACTAGTAAAGGCACTGTACAAACTTCTGTGCAGTGTTACTGCACAGAAAAGCCACTTTCGTTTTCCACTATTACAACACTAATACAATGCTTGCTTTCAAATGAAGTTTAAAAAGGAAGAACCAACACTGGTGGATTTTACCATTTCAGCTTGATATTATGAGTAATGCCTGAGTGACTTTCAGTAGAGAAACACTGAAAAGCCACCATAATCTGAAGAGATGCCTCCAGCTTCCTCAGTTTGCTTCTATTTTGAGATAGAACATCCTACAAAGCACAATATAAGCATTGAAGTGCTTGCACATTACATCATGTACCAAGAGAACATGAGGGGCAGGCTGGTGAAAGGTTCCTGTGATACAGCCCACCACTGAGGCCTCTCTCCCACCAGGTATGTTATGCATCTGGAATCAGGTGCAGCACCACCCAAATCATAAAATCCAGCTGCTGAAGTGGACTCATAGGAAGCAGAAGGGCTGCTGTCAAGAAAATCATGTCCTTAGAGAGGACTGTATTTGTCAACCTGGTGTTTCAGACACATAGAAATACATTTAAAAAGAAGGAATTTCTAGTGTGTTCGCTTGGAACAGCTTTTGCTGGTCAATGCGGGTGAGAAAAGAAAAACAAATGCCTGTTAAGTGGCTGTGTTATTCAACATCACAAAACCTGCCAACTGACAGAGATCCTTCCATGCCTATTAAGCAACTTCCCAACTTTCTGTTGTACAAACAACATTTTTATCCCTAAAAATCTCTCCAAAATGTGAGCATAATACAATATTCTGGTGAGCAAAGCAGTTTTAAATAGCACATTCTTTAAAAGTCTGATCAGCTACTGAAAGCTCAAAAGGAAAAATTCTGTTATTCACTCATGTCTCCCTTAAGACAGCCTAGTTTCCTTAACATCCACAAAGACCTTTTGTTAAATAAATGGAAGATTTATTAGGATGTACTTCATCTTCTCACTTGCCTGCTAGTATATCTCTCAAACAAAAATAGAGACAATGTGTTTCTTGAATTGCTTAAATATGTTCATAATATACACTAAACCAAAACACAGTATTGGAATTCAGCTTTATCTCTAGAAGCTGCTGTTCAAACTTTTCAGATGCAGCAGTATAACGCACATTTTGACTTTATACACAATTTCCTCATACATCTACTTCTGCAGTTTATATCCCACCTGTATCTGTTTTATGAATGCCAGTGGGCTTTAAATATCTACCACATTCCCTTCAGTTCCCTTCCTCTCCTTCATTAAACACATTCTTGACACTTTTTAGGACCTATACTGCACTCGCATAAAGCGGATTTATGAATAAAGGTGTTAGAGGAGCTCCCACATACCCAGTCTAACACTGAAATGCAGCAGTAGTTAATATCTTTAGCTTCAAAGTCACGTGAGAATTCCCTATGGCATATGCATTGTGTAATATGCAACATAAACCTAACATTCCCTTTTGATCTACAAACGTATTCTCTGAAGAGTACAAGACAAAAATACACAATCTTGCAATATAACTTCACAAAATATTGGAATTAGCATCAGCGTGCTCCTGTGCACTATGAGCTGCATCAGCTGCCTGGCTGTTTACAAATAACAAGCAATCACAGCTCTGTACATCTGTATTAAATTCATTTATCAACCCTGTTGCTCTTCTGCTTTATTCAAAGCCCTTTTCCATGTGACTAGAGTAAGCTCTCACTGAATGTATTTTTTCTGTTTGTGAGATCTGCAATGTACAGATCAAGTAATTTTTAATTACAAACTAATAACAAACTAATGGTATAATTTATGTGGTAATCTAATTTGTCATTTGAATGCTGCAGAAAATAACAGCAGTTGCAAAACAGGACATCCTCGAAAATCATTGTAATGCATATTTAGATAACTAAAACCTCATCATAGTATTCCAAATTAAGGATTTAGAAGGAACACAGAGCAAATGACAACAGCACAGTAACAACAGTAGCATACAACTCGGTGAAAATGAATTGCAGGCCATTTTGTTAACAATATTTTAAGAGTCAATTAACTTTCCTCTACTTTTCCAACATGTATCTTCCTCACATATTTCAAATCACTCTCAGGCTCTACATTCCAAGCTGAGAGAGATACACAGAGCTAGCAGTAACCTTCACACCAGCAAGAGAAACCTCTCATCCTGCCAAGAATGACAGTAAGGGGTGATAAAGCACCAGCCATGTGAGGAATCTTAAATTGATGTAGGATTAATTTCTTTCAGCGTACATAACATTTTCTATGTCCTCAGTTGTTAGATTCAGCATTTAGATGTAAATTATGTTTAACAATAAAAAATGACATAACTGCTGTTTTGTGTGGGTTAGAGGTATGTTTGGGCATAAAATGAGCCTGAGAGGAGATGTATGTGAAGCTGTGAAGGCAAAAGCATGAAAAGCAGCACTTCTAAGTGCAAAACAAGGTCTGAAAATGCCTTTTTATGACACCACATAAAGCTGTGTTAAAAATGAACTTTGCTAAATGTTAGGAAGTTGTGCATTCCATAACAGAAAGTTGCAACCATTTGTCCAACTCAATGCGTGGTTCATCAGTACAAAAGCACTGGAATGCTCTCCATAAGACAGCATTCTGGCACCACTTCCTAAATTCAGTATATTTGTATTTCCCAAGACCTTTGGTTAATCACTCCCAAGAATGAAAGTACTCTCTGCTTTTTACAACAGAGTCTTTATTTAAAATAGTTAATTGATGTAATTTTTAACCACTAGGCTTTATGTTGTGAATCTTGTAGTGCATTGGTGTTATTTATTTCCATGTTACATTGCTACTCTGAAGTCATAAAAAGTATGAAATACGACACAGGACAGAATTTCAATATGGTCTCAGTAAAATAAACCTCTCCAAGAATACCATATTCACTGAGAACAAAAGAAAAATGTAACCATTCTACCTCGACAGGTAGTGCTGTGTATATATCTGCTTAAGTTTAATACATCATGAATTGGCCTCAGGACTTTGATCTCATGCAGGCTACACAGATGAGTTTATTAAATATTGCTGAGACCTTTGACACCTAAAGATTGTTTAAGGCAATTTCTAAAGCTATGCCTGACTTACCAAGCATCCATCCATTGGAGAATAAACTATGTAGGTACTGCTCAGCTTCCTTGGCAAAATAATGTAAGCTTCTCAGCTTCCATGGAAATTTGTCTTGGCTTAGTTTCATGGACTGAATTTTCCATGAGAAGGACTTTATATGAAATTACACTTTGAGATTGCTGTGCTAAGTCCTTCATTCACACACATTTCCAGAAAAAAACCTTACCCTACAATTGAAGAGGTGTTACAGAAATGGTCCAAATATAACTTAAAATTAAAAACAAAACTCTTGGATCTGAGAGCATTCTACTCTACAGCACCACTGTTATCATCAGTCTGTGCATTGTTCCAAGCCATTTTCTACACTGCAATGCAGAACTGTAACACTCTAAGTACAGTCCCTTTCCAGCACCAAGTGACATTTATCTACTTCCCAGATCATGAAGCTGAAGAAATGTAGCAATACCACAAGTATCAGTAACTTCAACTCAGCTGTGCTACTGTAAAGACAAAAATACTGCTGAAAGAATGGCCAGGCTCAAAGCTCATTGTTCTTACAGGAGAATTTATCCTTACAAGAAAGGAAAGCTAGCTAGAGGATCCTCAGCAAGGAAGGAAGAGAATTATGCCACCTTTCATCACAGGGTTAATATGTGGTAGATGGTGAATGATATCTCATTGTTGCTGTGGCTACTTTTCAGCTATTCCTGCTAAAGGTATCTAAAGCTTGTGAAATGATCAAATTTGAAACTCAAGTGCATCTTTGAGAATAGAATGTTTTGTTGCCTTGAAGAGCAAATCCTTGAAGAAACTGATCTGTTTAAATTTAATACATATCTTTGTTAAAACAAGTATAAGACTAATTGCTGCGAACATCACACGACATACTATTTTGAGCAGCTTCCTACATGCTTACCTTTGTAAGTATGCTAGAATGAGAAAGGAATTGAACAAGATTTAGGTTTACAAGGAACAAGAAACTACAAAATTCTGTACTTTCTTATCCCAAAACACTAACTTTTTTATTTATGTATGTATTTGAATATTGAAATTAAGATATATCTTGATCTCCATTAACATACAACATTCAGCTCAAAATTACACCAAGAACAAAGCATATCTTTTTTAGGAGGTTTGACTACTTATTTCACTCTGCAGTGATGCAGAAATAAGGTGATGAATGGCATTGCTGAGTATCACAAAGTACTGAGTGCACTTGCCTGATTCAGTGTTCAGTCAAGTAAGTAGAAATCAAAGAATGTTGTTAAGATGTTAATCAGGCCTTTAGCCTTCACATTTGATATCACAACTTTGTTCTGGAAATTCCTGGAAAATCCAAAGTTTTTGTTGTACACAAAAACCACCAAACTTTCATGCTGATTACAGATTACAATATTTTTGAAAAGGTATTCAATTACATTGCCAAAATATATTGTAGGAAATAAGACCTGGTCTAGGGAAGTGGAAAAGTTGCTGCAGAGTGTAAACTTCAGTCATCTCCATGTTTAAATAGTTAGCAGGGAGCCCTTCAGTATAAAAGACTACTATTTCTAGGGCAAAATAGGAAACTGAAAGGGGAGTATTGTACTTACTTATAAAGGAGTAAAAAGTAAACATTATTCTATGATTCTATGTTGGGGATGTCCCTGCCCAGTGCAGGGGTGTTGGACTAGATGACCTCCAGAGGTCCCTTCCAACCCTAACCATTCTAGGATTCTATGACCATTCTATGATTACTGGATTGTTCAATAGTTACAAGGAAAAAGTGTGCTTTTGTTTACACTTCTCAATTAATACAGAAACATTTTTGTAACAACCTTTGTTATTTCAACATATTCCTGTTGTGCCTTTTTGCTACAACGTTTGTCATGAGAGGGAGGTATCAGAATTATCATTCTTGATATTTCTGACCTTTTCAGTATTCAGTTACGTTTAGATTCACTGTCAGTTCCACCTCTTCTTCACAGGTTACTAAGGCTGTAACCAAAGAAAAATGCAAATTGCCAGCAAGTCAAATTACAGAACATTAATAAGGTCAAAGCAGGACAGTTTATTATCATCTTTCACAGAATACATGAAACATTAACACCATGTTACTTCATTCTTCATTCTCATGACAATAATTGTAGAGACCTTCCTGTGCAACTTACTCTCATTACAACTTTAAAATTACATTGTGATTTGTAATCCTGTAGTCCTCCTAGAATTTGTCTTTCTCTAAATATCTTGATTATTTCAAAATGCATTGACCTGCACATGAAGTATTTTCTGATAGAATGCCTTATTTGTACTTCAGGGTTTTATTGAAACTAAGGGAAAGCAGAGAACCTTCCCAGGAAGACTACAAGACAGAATGTCATTTCACTTGCAAATGCATGAAGGCTGTACATGAGCTCCAAGGCTGAGCAAGAGATTGGGCTAAAGGCCTCCTTTCATCCTACTCAATTTGAATTATACTCTGATTATATCATTCTGAAGATCAAAATACAGGCAATGAATTCAGTCCCTCAGCTGCCATTTCTCAGTTGAGGAGCACACAGAGGGCTGCTAAAGACAAGTTATTTTCTAAAGGTATAGCAGTAACATTTGAGAGATACTTGTAAAACAAAAAATACTCACAAAGCTTCACTATAAGACTAATTTTGTAGTTAAGTTTGGACAACCTGAGTTATTTTGGGAGTGGCATCTGTCACAGAACACAGCATGCTAACATAGGTCACATATGCAGTGGCAGCATATGCAGTTAAGAAACACATTACTCCCCATTCTGCATATAATCAATGGCTATGGACAGACTCTGAGCAGAAGGTTTGGAATGAGAAATTACCTTTCATGACAACTGGTCAAAAGTCTAACAAGATAACCATTTTAATAAGGACATATCAAATAATTCTTTTAGTATATTAGATGTAAACTCCTTACCTGACAATGCTCAAAAAATATTTTTTAGTGCAACTACTGAATTTTGTTATTTTTGTTCTTAGAAGATTTAAATTGTGTGATGTAGTAAGAGCATCTGAACCAAAGATCTACCCAAAACTCTGTCCTAGTATTAATGCATTCTGCATTATATTGACTCATATAAAATTGTACTAAATTATGTCAGACTTAGACTGTTTTCAGGTCAATTAATCAGTGCCAGTACACTAACTCTACTGTACACTCTATGTACTAGTAATTTGCTGAATGTAGCTTCTATTGGCATAGCATATAAAAATACCTTTCCAATCGGTTTTTAAACATCATGGTGTCATGCTACTTGATAAGCCATACTGTTATAAGATAGCTTGTAAAGCCTTTTGACCTGATTTCCCCCCAAATTCCCTAAGCAACCTTTTACTGCTCTATGCCATAAGTTGTAACATGTGGATTCTTTTTTTTTGTCTGAGTCAGTTGCTTTTCAGGAAATCAAATTAATTGGAGCCTTCCTCTAACAAACATGATAAATAATTGGTTACCTTTACAACAGAAACCATGTAGAATATTTAAAGCAGTTCACTTGAGTGCAAGTAAATTGAATAGACATTAAGAAAAAGCTCACCACAGTGTATTTCTTACATTTGCCCTTGCAGTACTGCTATAATGTTTTACAGTGTAAAGATAATACCTAAATTCTACATATAGAATGAACAGTGTCTAGCTAGGAAAACTGATCAAAGGCTGATGTGGCTGAAGAAGTGAGGATCTTTGATTTCCAGGCCTAGCTAACAGCTTGAAGCTGCTGGTAAATTTCTGTGTTAGCAAGCAGGAGCTTTCTACTCAAAAAAGTGCACAGGCTGCAATTCCCAGCAACACCTCCTCAAAATCTCAATTTCACCTTTTGGCAGCCCTGAAGGAACCCAGATCACATTAAGGATGAAAACTTAAAATAAGGGCAAAAGATTAAATAAAGCCAACCTTTTGGTAAAATAAAACTAATAGTGCAATTTTGTTTACAATATAGGCACAAATTTTTTCAAAGAGGTTTTTAGAGTGAATCTAAATAGGCTGTGTTACAGCACAATGAAAACTAGAAATAACAGAAAGCCCTGATGATTCAAAGACAAATGAAAGACCAAAATGGCAGAAAAATTTTAAGGCTGCAGTAAAAAGTTACCTTAGCATTAAAAGACTAATTTTCTGCTTTTATCCATCTCTATAACCACACTCTAAACAGACTTACGCTTGAAAAGTAAAAGGCTTTTAAACAGATACAGAGAACAACATTGCACAATAAAATATTATATCATATACAAAATCCTAATGCCAAACCAAAACCAAATGTAGGCTTTTCCATCCAACTCTTCTCCTCAAGAAGCAACTAAGAAGCAACAATGTGAGGACTATAAAAATAAAAATGCATGTTGTTTTTTTTTAATAACAGTCTAAAAAATAAAATGAGCCCCTTGAATAAGATTTTAAGTATTTAAAAAGAGAAAAAGCTATTACATTTACAATTCAGTGAGTATTTTCAATGACTTTCCTTTGGCCATAAACAAACTGACTTATTTCAGCTTGTCTATATATTTTTCAAAGCTGAAAAAGAATTGTTAAATCCTTTTAAAAGCTTTTGTTATTGATGTCAGATGATCTCTAAAACATGCTATGTGCAGATGACTGCTGGAAATCAAAGAAAATCAATCTAATTTTGAAACATGCATTAGATCATATAATAAGATTAAAAACCCCAAGTTCTTGTAGTAAAGTTGGTGTTTATAGGTGAAATCCTCACAAAACAAGAAGCACCAACTACTTTTGTTTCTACATGAATATTCACTAAAAAAAAAATAAAGCTTATGCCATTCCCTTCTACTGTAGTAATTAAGTATTCAGACCAGTAAACAGCTCAGTTGGAACGATTTTATGACAAACGACCAAAAACATATCAACCATAAAAACCCAGCCCTTCAAAAATCCCTCAAGCCCAGGAAGCTCAATCAATGCAAAATAAAGGCAACTTCAGTGATGGCAGCAGTCGCTCACTCCCAGCTCGCCATAAATCTGATGACAGGCAGTTTTCCTCCATTAATTTCTACACACACACACAAAAAAAAACAAAGTGGAGGAAAGTAGCTTTTAGAAGCCTCACAGACAAGAAGACAAAGCATTTTTTAAAAAGCCAATATGGAAATCAAGTCTGTTAGTTCAATAGCTATTAGATTGATTGGGAGAAGGGGGGAAAAAAAAGTCAAATAGATGAAGATTAAAATCAGTGAATACACACACCATCCAACATACAGGACACATACTAATTGAAAATACCTTTCTTTTCCATATTATGAGAGGTGCTAGAATGTTTATGTGCTGAAAGGGAGAAGGTAGGGTGAGACCCCAGGCTTAGTATTAACAACAACACTGTGAGGTTCAGATAAATGTTTTGAATTCCCTCAATTTCAAGTTTAGCTGATTAAAAGAAGCTTTGTTGCTAGCAAGTGAACTGCAGAATGTAAAACATAATACAGACTGTATATATATATATATACACACACACACATATATCCTATGCATTCACATGTACTACATGCTAATGCTAATACCTATTACTTGTAAATGTTCCACTATCAAGATCATGTCAAGTCAGAGTAAGGGAAGGGGGAAAAAAAACCCAAAGGCAAGAGATGAAAGGGAGAGAAAGCAAAGTAATGATTTCTCTGCATGTAGAATATTAAATATATAAGGTGGCACATATTAACAATTATAAGCCTCACCAGTCTTCAGTTTTGAATGCCTGTTTTTGACCAACTCTCAGGTATATCTTCTCTGTGCTTTTACCATGGAGCTAGCACATTAATTAGAATGAGATCATCCAGTTTCATCCAATAATGGCAATGTTAGCTGAGGGCTGGACAGCATCCAGATTACATTTCAATAGATCACTTTGGTATTATAAATGATAAATCAATATTTCTAATAGTTTTCCATTCTAATGTATTACAGTGGAAATAAGCCAGCATAGCCTGCAAGAAATATGCAGATGAAAAAGGTTATTCTCTGAGCATAATGAAATGCATTTTTATTTTTTTCTGTTACATGAAACTTGGAGTCAATTGGTCATTGAAACTAGGGGAAATTTAAGAGGAATTTGAAAAAAATAACATCATTTTGAAGCTAAAACAAGAAGTAACAGGTCAGTGGCTCAAATCAGTGGGAAAATGTTCATTAGCTTTGAGCAAGGTAAGAGAAGTGGAATGAACTCCTAAGAATTCAAAAGGCATAACTAAAATGTATATGCTTAAATATCGCTGCAAGAGATGTCATCTGTGCACTTGCTGGACATTGGCACATGCACAACCTGGTAAGAAGCACATCCACTATTTAACTGGAGGGAATAATTTGTGGATTTTCCTCACCTTGCCTACATGCATGTAGCTCAATGAAAGTTCTTGCATGCTGTGCTGACAATGGATGGGCTCAATCCTTCTGGTGAGTTTGCTTAAACTAGTCCTCAAGATAGTAGCAATAAAACTCACTCTCATTGACAAGACATAGAATAGGAAGGAAATACTCTGCTTTGTTTAAGTGCTTAAATAAAGATAGTTAAGCAGAGTGCTGTAACATGCATGTGAGTGTATTTCAGACAGTATATCAGTAAGTAACACAGAAATAAAACATATAATTAATACTTTAATATTAGAATAAAAATTTGTAAAATTCAATTTCTTATCTCACTTTCTAAACACACAACAGTAGCTTCAAAACAGTCTACCAAGACCTGTAGTTCTCAACATTAATTAAAAAATGAATGCAATTTAAACCAGGAGCTCTTATTGTATTGTATTCGTTTTTAAAGTTAAAAAATTAAATTCAAATCTCATTTAACATAATGTAAAAATAGCTAATTCCATTAAAATCAATGCTGTAAAACTTACATAGCATGAGAACTAATTCCCACTGATTTCACTAAACTTACCCAACATACTCAATCAGTAAGCAAAACCAAATGTATACATCTTGAGACAGCTTCAGAAATAATGGTTAAGAATCCCACAGGGCAGCTCAGTCCTCAGAGCTCAAAGTCCTAACAGTTTGAACTGAAGTTCAAGATTTACACTTTTTGAGAACATAAGCATTTACCTTGCATACATTGAAAGACCAAGCATGGCCAGAAATCAGTTCTTTTCAGAACACACATGACATCTAGGGAAATTATCTTAATTTCTAAGAGATATTTGGGCTCTGTGGACCTGTAACAAGGAACTGGGGTGCTTTTAAATATATATATATGTGAAAAATGGCAAGCTCCATATGCTACTACTCTAAAAGAAATCATGGGTATCATCAACGCAAAATGAAGTCTAAACTACCAATGTCATCCTGACTGAAAAACTACCACTGAGAATTAATCCTCATGAGCTTCACAGAGTGGAGATAGGCCTGATCATGCTCCCTGATCTTCTATATGAAAAGATGTATTTTTCTTTCTTTTTTTCTTCCCCCCCCCCATTTCTATGGGAGCTTTTTTTTAAAGTACATTATAATTCCTGTTAAGAATAAAAGTTATACTGTTGATTTATGGTTTTCCTTAGAGAACATAAAATTTTAATTGTATTACAGCCTATTGTTATGAATATGTGGACTTATTTAAAGAAGTGTGTATTTGATGTAATTTCCATTTTTGGTATAACTCCTCAATTATGAATCACTGCTGCAAAGGTGTAGGCAGATCCAAGACATCTACTGGCTACAGAGAGAGCAACTTTGACAGGATAGTGAGAAAGACAAGAGAATGCAGCAACGGGAGCAATACAACAGGCACTGCTTGGCAGCTATGAGGCTCAAGACAATTGTTAGTTCCCTTCACAGCAACAGCAGCTCCAAGAGGGTGTTTGATGCAGCAGGAACTGGTCACACAGATGAGTAAACTGCAAAACAGTAACTAGCTTTCTTGCTAGGACTGAAACTGTTGGAATGTGCAACTTCATTTAAAATACATGCTATCTTCACTCCAGAGCAGGCTGTTGGGAGAACTGTACATAAATTTGCATGAATAAGGTCCATTGCTATCCCTTTTTTGCCTTTGGAAGCATTTGTTTTTCTCTTGTTCAATACATGAATTGCTTTCAGGGATCAAAAATATTCTCCTTCTTAAAGCACACCAGTGTATCAGTTACCCAACATTTTAAACTCTAAGCTTCATGCACATTAATAAACTGATCATTTAAAAAGAGACAATGTTTTTACCCTGTCCCTTGCACCATGCTGGGAGTAGGGGTGCATGATAAAGAACACTCAAGAGAGATGGACAGACTGACAGACACGGAAGCACACAGACTGCTCTTGTCTAGAAATGTATTTACTTTAAATCTTTTACATTACCAGCTCACTGCCTTATCCAGATTCTCTGAGGGATCACCTTACTTTTCAACTTCCAAAGTAGTAATCAGTAATGTTAAGTGAAGACATGCATTCAGTCTCCTGATGGGACCTAGACACTTCAAGGCATTTTCATTCAGATATCCTCCACATTAAATCATAATACTTGGTAAGTATGGGACGTTATAGGAGAATATTGTTACAAGAGTTAATATGTCCATAAAGTAAATTCTGGGAAAGTGCACAATACAGATCTCTATGACTATGCAGTGGTTTGGTTACTTCAAAGGAAAGAATACAATCCTCTTAAGAAGCCTCTATTCATTTTAAAACTACAGAAGTGAAACAGTTCCAAGTTGCAACACTCTGGAGTGTGGGGGTAAATCTTTCTGAGCAATGCTGGTAAGCACATCTGAAGAGCCCTCTGGTGAATCTCTCAAAAATCCATGCCTGCCATTCCAATCTTTCCTATCCATTGGTTTGAATGGTGTTTGAATTAAATTAACTGCCCTGATTATTCAAAGAAATTCAGCTTAATGACCTGCAATTACTTTAATAGCTTTGAAATTCAGAAGGTAAGAAGGCACTATGTTTCTTTAAATGAACATTAAATATAAAATGTCTCTGATAGACCGTCATGAAAATCCAATTTTATTGCCATTTTAATTATTCAGAATCAATATTAGACTTTACCTGTAGTTAGGAAACTTACAAAGACAGAAACATCTAAAAGCTGCCTTTTTTAATACGGAAAAATTGCACCTATTTTTCAAAATAAGAGGGTATTTGCTATGTATCACTGTTTCAGAAAACAGTATCTTCATTTCTTCTTAACACTAAGCTATAAAAAAGAAATGGACCGAAGCTCATCTTTGATGAGTTTGTGCTTAAGCTCACTTCCCCACTTTGACTATTGAATTTTCCAAGTTCTGATGAATGTCATTTATACTCTAGCACCATCAGGTACCTCCAATCAGAGGTAGTAAAACAGTACTAGCAATTCCACATACAAAAGGCAGCAGGAAACATTTCAGGTCAAGTATCAGTTTGGTATAGAACAAAGATTTAAACAAAAAACTATCTTGACAAGATTAATGAAAAATGAGTAATATTAGTATGCAACAATTGTAAATAGTGGTTTAAAAACAGCTCCAGTAGTATTGCTGCTTAAGGATACAGTATTGCTAAAGAGTAAAGGGAATGCCTAGGGAATGGTAAAGCTATACAATCCATAGTAAGTATAACCCAACTGCATTCACTTGTCTTGCCAGTTCAGCTAACAGACAAAGCTGCAGAGAGAAACCATTAGATCTCTCACTCAGGATTCCAGGTAGCAACAAGCACAGGGAGCATGGTCCTTTACAGAAGACAGTAGAATCTGCTTTTCTATCAAGTGATCATCAGACTATAACGATATTCTAGATCATCTTGAAATGTGTCTCTGAGGAGTACTACTCTGGTCCTTAGTTACCCATGCTGATGGTCATCTGAGCAAGAGATGCAACACACAGTCCTTTACAGTTGACTTTCTTTTTGTATGTAACACTGTGACCAAGGAATGGCTCTCAAAATTGGTGTTGTCCCTGGATATTTACCTTGTTAACAGCACACACTACAAAAATGTTTGTGGACAGCAAAAGAGAAAGCAATATTAATCCAAAAAGTTTCTCCTTCTGCATAGGTGTATATATAAAAATCACAGAGTAATCAAGAGCAATTTACTACTTACACAAATGGAACTGTTCAAAGGAATATGCTTAGCCTATTGTATCAGACACCCTCCCAGGACAACTTAACCTTAACCATGTTGTGAGATAACTATGAACTGTTAGATAGAACATATCTGTATGACTCCAGAGTTTTTCCCTCACTTTGGAGGAAATATTGGCAAGAAATAGTTATTTTATGCATATATCTGTGATATGTTACACCATGTATTAAATATTACATAACATACATTATTTTTTCCCCTATATTAAAGGCAAACAAAGTCACCAAGTGTTTGGAATCAGTGAAAGAATAAGTTGTGGCTATGTTCCTTAATCTTAAAAACAAAAAAAAAGGAGGGGAGGATGAATGTCACTGAAGTCTCACATTGTGAGAAGGCTAAATACCACTGCAGGACAATCCTACTTTTGCACTAACCTCTGGTTTTACTTTTCATCAATGAGTGCAATGACATAACACCTATCACATACTGGGCCAAACTGCTAAAATCTGTCGGGAAATGTTAAAATATCTACAAGCAATCTATTTTTAATAGCTGTGAAGCATGAGCAATTTCCATCAACTCCCATCAGCTATGGTTGACTCACACTCTGGCAATCAAATCACTCACACTTAGGTATGCAACTTCAGGCACCCAATTTTGATAACTTTGGTCAGAGAGTTTTAGCTCTACACAGAGCTATTGTATTCAATATAGTTGGCACAGTCAAAATCCATACTGCATTTATTAGTTCAAGTCACTTGGTTACAAAGTTTCTCCCACCTTCTTCCAGCCCACTCTTATTCTAAATTTCTAGCCTAGAATTTATTTCAGAGACATTTCCATATGAAATAATTTTTTTCCCCATCAGCACTCTCTAACTCAAGAAATGGCATTAAGAAGATACAGTGGTGGTATTTTTTTCCACAAAGTAATCATTATACTGTATAAAAATGATAGTAGTAGTAAAACCAATAAATAACAGCACTGAAATGCAAACAGCACTTTACAAATTTTCCAACAGCAGTTTGTCCTTGAGAAGCAATAAATCATTACTGTTTGTGGTGCACCATGGATCAGGAACCAGCAACTGCACACATTTTAAACAGAGAAATTACAAGGCTTTAAAGAAAAAAAGTTGGTTTGGGAAACACTGCAACAGACTCATCCACCAAATAAACAGCAAGTACTACTGTGGGACACTTTCTGTATCAGATGTAGGATTGGTTTGGGTTCCCAGGATATGCTAAACAACTTCACAATAACAGCACAAATCATTCACTGTGATAACACTGAATAGAACATTTCAATTGCTTAGCTGTAACAGAACACCATAGCCAGGGCTTCACAAAGCTCCTCACTAATTTCCCTATAATAATATTATTAATTATAACATTAATAACACCACTACAACAACACCACCTTAAGAGACCTATTTAGAAAGATCCCATCTGAGATCCCATAGGAGAAAAAGTACTATTTCTACTCCCTCTGGAGTGACTTTTTGGACCAACTATGATTATTACCATTCTAATACTTTGTGGGATTTTTTTACTACACACTTCCTGAGCAAAGCCATCACAAACAGTGAAAACTTTCAAGTAGTTTATCTGGAATCACAAAGCTGCTTTGTACCTGAAACTTTATGCTAATAACTTTGCCCAACAGCAAAACAAAACTCTAAACTGACTGTAAAAGCATACTGTCCTCCTCCAATGAACATCATATGCACTAGATTTGTACTACTTTCTTCTCATAGCCAATAATCATTTCCTTTTTACCTCCAAGCCAAGCAAGAGTAGTAACTTGGAACCATAAAAACAGCCCAAAAATACCACGTGCAATCAAAAACTATATATTTTTGCCTCCTACTCCTTTGAATTGCACAGTAATACACTGAGAAATGCAAACATACAATTTGGGAGCATGTGTTTAAAATCAGCTGGATTTCTCTGTATACATATTCATACATAAATGTTGGGGTTAGAAGTGGGAAGAACACATGATGAATTCAGCACAGAGGGAAAGTTTGTTCCATTTCATCAGTTCTCTTGGGAAAATGAGAATTTTCAAAAGAGCTAATCAAAGAATGGAATCAACATCTGAAATTTTAATAGTTAAAATGTCTATCATTGCAGATTATTTTGAATATACTGAAGATCAAAGATAAAAATGACTGATTTTGAGAAATCTGGTAACTTTCTGCTTTTTAAAAAAGGCAGTCAGAAAGAATAGCTAAAAACAATGAAAGGGATAGGAAATCATGGAGTAAAGATGGTGTTTTCTTATTAAAAAAAAAGCTGTTTTTAAGAGCAGGGATGGTGACAATAATGTTGGAATTGCTTCCAATGACAATAAAAAGAAATTTACTGCCCCCTCCTGGACTGGTAAAACAAAAGTTTTCTCTCACCTCGGTCACAGAATTGCTCAGATGATGTGCTTTTATTAGTTAACACAGAGACTCCATCCACATGGAATGGGTAGAACAGGTGATAACTGTGGATGACTGCTGGAAGTTAAGAGCCATCAAGTTCAACCCAGGAGGCTAAGAATTTGATTAGATAATATCCTTAGGATAATCCTTAACTGTACCTGCTATACAGCAAAAGGATATAATAGTTTTGTAACCACCAGGAAAATACAATGTGATGCTGTACTGGAAAACAAAAATGAACAACAAGTCTTAGAAACTGTTACATTTGCCTTCATCAGAAGAAAGATTCATATCTTAAATGCCAAAGGGAAAAACTTCCTGTTCTAAAAGGAATGAGGATTGATGGATTGATATGATGATATTAAGCTCATGGTGGGTTGGCTTTATTTGGTTTTTTGTTTAGTTCAGGGATGGATGTGTGTGTGTCATGTGTCCAATTCTGCTTTTTCAAGATTGTAAGAAAAGAGTGATTACTCACCAAAATAAAAAAGACAACTGATCCTGCCAACAGAAACTATGTATTATTTCATCTTAAAAACTAATATAGTCCATGCAAAATTTAACTCATAATAGATAAAATTAAAAAAATCAAAACATAAAATAGGAAAGAAATAGAAATAGGTTGCCATAGCTTTAGAAAATAGTACTAAAAAGATTTTGTAATGAAAAAGAATTGGTATTACTATATTTACAAACTACTTTTACAAAACAATTACATAAAAATCAGCATTTGTTGGAAGAAATTAGAATAAGGATTGAAAAGGTCTTGTGAAATGACAGCACTGAAAGAGAAGCAGTTCAAAGAACAATGTATATGGATGCCAAACTGAATGAGGTGAAGCCAAATGCAGCTAAGGCTTGTTAAAAAATCAGTTGTTCAACATAAGGCAGTCCAGGGCAGGACTGGCTTGTACAACTGGTACACAGGTGGAGTACAGCTTTGCCTTGCTCTCAGGGTTACTGCTGCATTTCTACCAGGATGAAATATGCTTCACTAGGTTCCCAAAGTAACTGGCACAAACATTTTCTGTCAGTATCAAATCTGCCTATGTCCTGCAGCCTGCTTGGCATTTATTGCCACTGATTATTATAGAGAATGCAAAGAAATTGCGATTTCTTCTTCAGTTTGAGATCCTTCATGCCCTTCCTGGAGTATCACAATGTGATACCCTTCAGGATCTTGTTCAAAATCCCGTTACATTTTGTTCATAATGGACAGTTGTAGAAGCAGTACCTACTGATCACTGCACAGAGTTTTGCCCTTTGGGATGAAAATTAACTTTTTGCTAGCAGGTGAAGTTCTGAAGCACTGGCCCTGTAACCTCTGCCTGTGCTTTTTCAAAACCCCTCTGAACTGACAGATGATTTTAAGCCATAGGAACGTGCAGTGTTGGATCATCAAGTACAGAGTTCCTTCTGACACTGCTATGCAATCAACAGATTTCCTAGCCATCCTGCCTTGAGGGAAGTTACTTCTTCCTTTACAGAGCAAGTAGAAAAAGATCATTGTCTCTTTCTGAGACAAAAAACTAAGCTGTTCACTGCAGTTTGGAAATAATCAAACATGTGTGCTCAAGCCTCACACAGATGTTAGAATGCTTTGAGATTCCTTGCTGATAAATATGGTAAACCAAAACACCCATCTGGACACACAAAAACAATGCACAAATGAAACCCTGGCCAAATAATTCACTCTGTAATGACGACTATGGCCTTCAATTTAGATTGCTTCTAAAACTCATGTAATTGTAGACTATCCAAACACAGCACAAAACAATAAACATTTTATTAGTCTGAGAAAAATACATAAAAAGATTTATAAGCCTCTAAAGTTATTATCACAGAAACTGCTTCGGGCTTCAAAAGGCAAAGCACTTCACGTTTATCTGCTTTGATAGGATACACACTGTATTATTAAGTTTAATCAACTGTTAATATGAAATAAGGACCTCATAAGTACCTCATAGAATATTTTTTTACTGATAATATATCTGAAGGTGTAGATAGTCCTTAAAAAATTCTATTCATTTCTCAGCCTATCATCCACACAATATTAATTATATCAGAGGTACCCACTTTTGCTCCTTTGTGGCATCAAAAGGGATGTGCTTTGGAAGGTGTTATGCAGATGTTTTTCAGCTGTAGAAAAAATATTTAGTCACAATATTGAAAATAACACAATACAACCTTAAAGAGGGGACTTCTCACAACATAACAAAAAAGAAATACGACTGATAACAGAATCTGACATGAAATTTTAAAACAAAACTGTAATTGCTGTAGACAGCAAAATAAAGAGATAGGAGAAATTACAGTACAAATACCAGCCCTTGTAGCTCTTCCTCAGCCCATAAAAACACAAGTCCTCTATGTTCATACTTTTTTTTGCCTTTTACAAAATGCATAATAGTCCCCTCCTCTTCTTGAAGTGCTTCTGGAAAGTACAGGTATGAGGTATCTGCCACCAGATATTGGAGGGTTAGAGAGGGAAGAAGGTATTCAGGGGAGAAATATGCACACCAAGAGGTTCTTTAAATCCCCCTCGATTATTCCATCTTCTAGATGCCTGCTTATACTGTGGTTTTGTGCCACCTGTTGAAATTGTCCATAAAAAGTAAATCTGATCATTTTGGAAGCTAATTCCCCTTCATTTGAGATAAATCTTAGGTTACAGACAGCATTAAATGGGTTTGTGTATGCAGTGGTGTGGTTTGGCTGTGTAAGTGCTAACTGCATATGTCTAACTGCTGTTGGAAAAGCCTAACAACATTTATTCGATCTTTCTGCATAATGAAGAGCAGAAAAATGAGCTGCTATTTTAAATCCAGTTTGAGATGACGGACACTGATTTGCTCTCATCAAGATGTTGCTATTAAATGCTGTTGTAGAGTTAAAGTGATGAGGTTTCTCCTAAACGTGCATTTCCTTTTTTATTTATTTTTTTTTTAAATTCAGCCTTCTCTCTTTTTTCTCAGCATGTTTTGGAAGCATTTTGACTTCTTTTTCACTTTTGCCTGTGTTAACTTCAAGTGCTGAATATATTCTTCCCTGTTATACTTTTATATTATACCTTGATATTATTTATTTTTTACTATAAATTCAGTTCACATTATCAGACAGAATGGAGGTGGAGTCAAATTGAAATTCAAAGTCATTTGTATTGTTACTGATGAAGTCAAGCTAATGTATTGTGCCTTCTGTGACTGGAAATAGAGAATGTTTCTAGTTAAGGTTCAGGAGAATCCAGAGGTCAGTTCCAGAAGTTGCCAAAGATTTAAATGAAGCTTTCACTGCCTTATGCTTGATGATATGTCTTTAGCTTGCATTGCCTTTGAAGTATAGAGAGACACAGTCCCCACAAGGACCACTAGATCTCCAGTTCCAGTATCTAGCAGGTACCCAATTGCTGTGTCTGACACTGGTAAGGTGCCAGAGGAAGGTCACTGCACAGGCAAAGCAGCTGTTCACCAAGCCAAATTTCCATGCCTCTGGTAGCTAAGCACGGGTGCCAAAATTCTTGAGGCTGTTTAATTCAGCTTTGTGTATACTGGAGGTTGTTTTTGTGTTTCACATCGGTTGCAAAGATAATATTGTTAGTATATAACACTCACCAACAACTAGCAATGTATTTCTGAAAAAGTGAAGCAGGAATTAAACTGTCCCTCTCCAGGTCCAGAGGGACGAGACACATTTTGGATGAGATCTGATATACAGTATTGGTCAAAAAAAGAGGCAATTTAAAACATTAAAAATTTATAATACACTTTTAAGCAAATCACTGAAGAACTTAAGAAAACTCCCCACATATCACATTGTACTTGATAAGCCAGAAAAGAAACAAAGGTAAAACTTAAAGTAAACTCCTGAAGATTACCTTGTGAGGACAAGTAAAGTAGAGTTTTATATCCATGTTTCAACTGGTGAAGAGGATTCTGTTCAGACTCTGACCCTCTCCCTAAGCAACTAAAAGCTGCACTGTTGTTTATGATGATTAATTTCCTAGGCTGTTATGTTTCGAGGTAATAAATTATTTATATTGAACTTCAGTACAGCTAAATGAGCTCAGTCTTGGGAAGACATTTTGAAGGTGTGAAAAGGATTGGGATGAGAGGAACTAAAATAAAATGGCTAGACAAAGAATCCCATCAGCTTCAGAAGGTGAAAATTGCAAACATAAATGCAATGAATGTCTGTAAAATATGCATGAGGGAAATTCTGAGAATATATTTTTGATTTAAGGTTTTCAGGACTGAAGCAAGAGAATCTTAAGCTTGTAAAGATAGGGGAGTGCATCTGGTGATGTTGCTGTATTGTACTACTCCAAAAATGCAAGAAAAAGAACAAACAAGACATTAAAACTGAGAGTCAGTTCCCATGCATTCCACAGAATGCTCACACTACATCTTACAGCAAGATTCCTGGAATAAATTCAACCACAATTACACAGATGCAGTGAGACTGTACACATCATATGCTAAGCCACTATTAGAACTGTAAATAAACAATTAGGAAAGCTCCTGTTCAATAACATTAGGTAAAATATCCAGAGACTAATGCACCTTAATTGACAAAGAGATTCTTTTTTTCCTATACACTAAGAAATTTTTGCCAGCAATGGTAGTAAGACCCCATGCTGTTGGGAGCCAAGAAGTGTTAATCCAGAGAAGTTCTTTCTTACTCATTGCTTTAACAGATTGAGAGGGTTAGGGTTAGAGAAGCCTTGTGCTAATGCACTCTACCAATATATTTTTTTTAAACAGATAAGAAAGAAACTTCACAAATGTTTAAGAAATTAAAATAATGTCCAATTAGTGTATCTTCCTCTAATATCTTTTTTTTTTCCCCACATAGATTCTTTGATGCCTTTTCCCTTTAGGTTAAAGAACTTCCCCTTAGTACTACACAAAGCGTGTTCGGTAAAAAGAATATAAACAGAATAGAAAATGGGTTGCCAGGGGAAAGCTAACCTATTTTACTATCTGGATAGACTGTGACACCTTCAGTTAATTTTGAAAAATCTTAACCTATTTGTATTAAGAGATTAAAGTATTATGAATCTCCTGCAATTCCTAACTCAAAGATAAAACACAGGCGAGTTGTAAACAGTAAATCTATTTTTGAAGCAACAAAACCTACGCTGCAAGATTTAAAACACATCTATGCTGACATAAAGAGCTTCATATTTAAAATATCACAGAGACTTGAGATTGCACCTCCTGGTTTGTTTACTTAGAGTTTAGCAACAAAGACGCACATTAAGTATGATTGAAAGCTTACAACAAGAGACTAGGAATCAGTAGCTACAACTAGTGAGTAATCCCCCTTGTACCATGAGGCTGCTGTAGATCCTGAGGCAGTTCACCCGCTTTCAGATGTCTCATCTATATGGAGGGAGCAGATAACAACACACACCTATCTACCACAGGTGTTTCCAAGTTCGGTTCTTCAATAATTCTTCAAAGTTCTTTGAGTTGCCTCAAATTTCATGCTCAGATATTAAAAATAATTAAAGTGATATTTCGAAGCTGTGTCAGTGGATTTCTACTTGTACAATCTTTTAAAAACAAGGTCCTAAAATGATAATTTGTTGAAGCAATTTACTGGTGAAGCACCTTTAGGATCCTGTCCTTACATTTCTATGAGACAGGCTATACTATTTTAATAATCTGTGCTTGAGATGTATGGTGCTGAGGGAATTACTGTGCACCTGGGGAGATAGTGTAATTAGAAAAGTGGCACAGTAGGGGAATAAAAATGATTTAAAAATCTTCAGAAATTAACCAGTCACTATTCCACTGATGTTTGTTTTAAGCTGCTATAGCAGCATCCAAGTGAGAGGCATGAACAGAGAATCAAAGGAATTTGTGGTATTATAAATAATTAAAATTTCTGCCCTATCATTTCTGAAGGCTCATAAGAAGCAAGGACGTGCAACCAACTGGGTCAGACAAATGAATCCATTCACACAGCTGGTAAAAGAGCCTGCTTGAGCATAGCTAATGTGCTGGGGTAGGAATAGTTTAGCAGGTGTAATTATACTAATGATTTATTGAATGTTTGATTAATTGGAAATTAAATGAATGCACAGTGGCAGAATTGTCATAGCAAATCGTTCAGCTGTTTGGTTAAAAGGTGCTCAATCTCCCTTCAGTAAAGCAATTAAGAACATCCTAAATCATGGAAATGAATTATCTGTGCAGAATTATCTGATGTCAGAGTAATGCTACTCTTACACACAAACTAAAACCTACGAACAAACTGCCCTAACAAGAAGTGAATTCAAGAACGTGTGAGCTTAAAACACAATGACCTTTTTACACTGCTCATGAAAACAAAGGATTACATGGTCCTCCTGACTTCCTGAGATGTAATGTGGGAGAGAAAGACAGAGGATTATCTGAATAAAGTCTAAGTAGTCAGTCTAGAAGGCAGCCTAGAAACCCTTGGAACAGGCTCACATTGTAATTGACTAATCAATTCACTTGGTACCAAAGCTATATCCCAGGTATGTGTTTGCATGTTTTGAATGTGTATTCTTTTAGAGTAACTTAATATTAGGAATCCCTGCCATTGTCTTAGTCAAGATCTTCAAGCAATGATTACAGAATCTGCCAAAATAGGGTTGTGACATAGCCTTCTCATTCCGAGTTCACTGATTGCAAGTCAGCTCCAATCCAAAATGTCTCTGGTCAGTTTGGGATAGGAAACCTGGCATGTTTTTATCCATCATTGCCATTTGGATCCAGAATTTGTCTTCTAATAGCTTTTGGATGATGTAGGTAATAGAATAAATACAAGTCTCTTCGTAACTGGGATATTATCAGAAGGCTAAGATTATATAATGCAAAGCTAGAATCAGAACATGCAAATGAAGAGTCAGACTGCAGCAGGTAATTATCAGATAATAGGTTTACTATTCTTATCATTTCAAGTATTTGGTAGTGCTGTTAGGAAAATTTTAGAAGAGAACAGTAAGCCCACAGCTAGCTTCTGGAACATAATATTTCTTTAGGAGTTTTATAAAGAAAAACCAAACATAGGCTTTACTATTATTCTTGATCAGTTTAAGTGAGCCTGTCAGGATGTGGATGAGGATACCACAGGCATACTGCAAACCCAAACCAAAATCAAGGCCACTACTTTATTTTGTACTTGTGTGGAAAGAACATGTTTATGAGTGGAGCAGTGGTGTCACGTCTGAAAAGGCACATTACCAGGGGCACTACTCTCAATATTTATGCATACTCATGTGTCACAGCTAAATCAGTTCCCTAAAAAAAGCTGTTTTCTATATAAAACTAGATTTTGGATTTAAAATAGTCTATATATAGACTAAAACCTTTATTGATACAGAGCAAACAGCTCTGCTTAATTACAATCCCACCCATGACTTAACAGGACCTAGCAGCTATAGAAACTTGAAGATTTTGATGTCAAATCATGGTGAATGTTTCCCCACCAGGCATTAATTATGCCATGTTGCAAACCATCTTTAGTTAAAGCAGAGTTCTAATGATAAAAATTAAAAACAATCTGTGTTTTCTACATTTACCCTCTAAACAGGACTCTACTAATTGTTTTGTCATTTTGAGAGGAAAGAGTGGTAGTCCTGTGAGCTTACTGAAACTTATAAAAGCCACAGGACTAAAGAGGGATCAAGTGAGCTATATCCTATTACTTGTATGCTCATTCTCAGTTTGAATAGCTCCTTCAGTAATACTTGAGAACACTTCATACTATAACCACAGCAAAATGGATGCCACTTGAGAGAGTCAAGCATGGAGCAACTCTGTAACATCATATTGTTCCTCCTCTCCCATTTAGTGGCAGAATTTTCTGATCCTGATTAACAGAAATGCTTAATTAAAATAAAATTAGCACGCTTTGCTTTCCCTGCTGTCCTCCCTGCTGTGAAAATCTACTGGTACACCAACTTGTAATTACCAAATTGACTTATTTAAAAATGTGTTCTTTGAATTTCCATTTATTACATTTTATTCATCAGCCAGTCTGGCTTTTTGCCACTTCAGCAAAAACAACCACCACTATTCCATCCACATAAAAGACACCATTGCCAAGCTCCAAATTGTCTTATTAAGCAGCTAAAATATTACTTATATTTTTACATATCCCCCTGACCTTAAAAACACATGCATCATTGATATTAACGTGCCAAAACATGGCACATACACCAAGTAAGCTATTCACAGAGAAATCTCCCAAAGTTAGAAACATCATAGGCACCTCTCCAGGAAGAATCTAGCAAAAAAAAAAAATGAGCAGCTGATTCACCACACCATTGCTTATAATGTGGTTATTAACAACAAAACAGAAGAGGAAAGCTGACTGAAAACAGGTTGACAGTTAAGTCATTCAGAAGTCTTTCAACTACCTTCACGTCTCAAGTTCTGAGGAACAGATGCCCAGGTATTTTTTTTTTTTACTTCCTAATGACCTGCCAAGGCCTGAAAAAAATGAGTCTGTTTGGAGACAGAGTTGTGAACAGCAAGTTCCACTTCTCTCTTCACTCACTGCTTATTGGGCAGAAATTTCATAAATAATTGAAAGTCCACAAATATCCTTCCTAAATAAATCATGTAACCTCCTCCTTTAAATATATGTATAATGCTCCCATATACGTTTATTCAACTAGAGGTGATGAAATTTCTCTCATGAACTCCTGCACATCAAGAACACAGAACAATGAGCCTGATGCTACCAAAATCACTGAGGCATCTTCCCTTGTCCTCAACCATTTCCTAGGGGCCCCTTTCCTGGAGCAAGACAGACATTGTATCTCTACCTGCAGAAACAGGCCAAGGCATACAGCTAAGTCCTTTTCAGAAAGGCTCAGACTGGCAACAGAGAGAGAAGATATTCCTGCCACATGCCTAGCCTACAAAACTGAAAATATCACAGGATCTCTCTCCTGTCTTGATCAGCACTGCTTTGTGGAAATGCTGCAGGAAGTCTACACAAGAAGTGTATTAACTAGAAACTAAATGTTGTAAGGAGGGACAAAAAAAAGAAATGTTCATTGGTTAGAAGGCCTGAGTTCACCATCTGCTTTGTAAAACAAGTGAACACATGCACAGATCTCTGAACTCCTCAACATTTCCAGGAGAAACTTTCATTTCATCATTAGGGACATACTTCCCAAAATAAGTACTTTCAATTTTACATCAGGGAACAGCAATTTTAATTTGTTATTTGCTGTTACATTTTAGGATTGTAGTCCACATTTTGTTTTTCACTTTTCAGTTCAGTTTCTTCTTTGTTATTCTTACATCATGTAAGGTAAGCTGCATAGCACTGCAAGTGTGGCAGCACAGACTGCATGTCTGAAATCATAAAAACAAAAATCTCACTTCAGTATGTAACAGGTTAACACATATATGTTGTTTACATAAGCAAATTAATATCTGAAGAGTGGTAGAGAACAAATAGTATTCAAGAGTCATGCAATTTTATGTTTGGCTTTTGTTTGTTTTTTAATATATGAACAGTAGAAGGAAAATCTCCACAGTACAAATAGCTAAGAATATAGTGGTAGTGGTGGGGAAGATGCTACAGCAGCTTCATTGCTCTTTGTTTCAGTTTAAGCCAGGTGCCTAGGAGACTTTAAGTAAATTAGGAATCAGTGATGGAATGTGGTACACAGTGCTTGAGATATTACTGCTCACAGCATCCTAGTGCCAGTTGTTGTTGCCAGTGATGAGGGCCTGCTGCTTGCCACCAGGCAGAAAGGTTTCATTAACCAACCCCTAGGATTTATTCTTTACAGTGTTTTTGACATTTACACAACATTTTTCATTTTTCATTACCCTAAGGAAAAACAAGGGAGGAAAAGAATAAAGGATCTCTCGTTTGCCAGACCATCATTTAAAAAGACTGAGCTGGCTTTATGAAAGTTTTTTTTTTTATACAGTCTTTTTTTGATTTAGTACAGTATTATAATCAGCAAAGAACTAAATGCATTTTTAGACTTTGTAGTTTATATAGGGAATCATTAGAAAACAACATTCTCCATAGTTTATGTTTTATTAAGTGACACATAAAGAAATGAAAACATTCTTATCCTCTCTTACCTCAGTGTTTATTCCCAGCATCTAGAGGGCTAAAACCTTTGCCAGTGTAAATATATGTATTACTACACATGTGCATTAACATCACTTGACAGTGTGATATGAAAACTGTATACAGTATGTATCAAAATAAGCTTGTGGAGATATTTTTCATTTGTTCCAGAAAATGAACTGATATTTTCCTATTAAGCAAAAAAAAAAAAATTAAAACTTATGAGGCTCCCCCCCCCAATCTGATGCTTTCTAAATTGAATTAGCCAGTAAAATTACAGTTAGAGTAAATCAACCTGGTGCTTTATAAGGGGAAAAACTAAGGATTGTTTTCTTTCTTCCATGCACTTAAGTATCTTTGCATGCTTTATCTGAAACTATGCATGTCTCATCACTTTAGCAAAGAGAGGGTGAAAACTCATATAGAAGAAAACCTTATAACAAATTATTAATTAAATCTCATTTTAAAAGGCCTTTATATATATGTGTACAAAAATTAGTCTTGGCTTCAACACACAGGTACTAAATGTAATTTTTTTAAAAAAATCATCTTATTAATTATAAATACATTTATTTTCCACAACTAGCTCCTATAACCATCACATTCCCCACCTCAAAATAGGCAATTTTGCAGAGCACATTGAAGCTTAGCAGTTCTGAGCTTTTGTTTTCTCTTTTTTTATAATGTGAAAGTATTTCAGAGTTAAGAATTGTTTCCTTGGTGGCACATAGCTCTTTACTCCCCATTATCACAGCACAAAAGAAAAACTGTCTATAATGCAATCATACAAAACCTAAAAGCCACGCATAAGAATGTTTCACTTAAAAGCAAAATATGAGCAAGATTTAAGAGCTCAAAGCTCCTTGGAAATATTCCTCATATTTCTTGCTCTGCACTTGCAACATGTAAGCAGCACCTCATGACCTTCAGGGTTAGCACATAGGAATAATCTACACTAATTAAGCAGAGAGTTGATAAATACTTTCCACACCAAGCAGCTGCCTATTGCCATGTAGGAAAAATAACATAATGAGCCATGCATCATTCCCCCATGATTTCACAGAAGTGTATACAAAAGAGTTGTACATGAGCATCCTAAAAGAGAAGTAAATTACTGGAATATACATAGGGTTGTATGTATGTCATCAATGTCAAAGGAATATTCCTCATCTAAGTGCACTTGTATTTGACCAAAACCAAGATTCTGTAATGATGGTGTCAATACTGTAACTGATTCCTTAACTATGTTACATTAAGGCAAACTGAGAGGAAAGGGTTTTCCTAATATTCCTAAAAGATTCTGGCATCTGCATCAAGTTTCAACTGCCTTCAACTATCAAAGGAGTGGAGCATGTGCCCTAGGGAGGACAGGCTGAGAGAGCTGGGTCTCTTCAGCCTGGACAAGAGGAGACTGAGAGGAGACCTCAGCAATGCTTAGAAATATGTTAAGGGTGAGTGTGAGGAGGAGAGAGCCAGGCTCTGCTCCATGGCATCCAATGGTAGGACAAGAGGGAATGGGAGCAAGTTGGATCACAGGAGGTTTAGTATTAACCTGAGGAGGAACTTGTTTGCAGTTCAGGTGCCAGAGCACTGGCCCAGGCTGCCCAGGAGGCTGTGGAGTCTCCTTGTCTGGAGCCATTGCAGAGCTGCCTGGACACATTGCTGTGTGAGCTGGTCTAGGTGATCCTGCTCTGGCAGGGGGGGTTGCACTAGATGATCTTTCTAGGGCCCTTCCAACCCCTGACATACTGGGATACTGTGATAACAGCTTCCCTATCACACAGAATTGCCATGGGGCTGTCTTATTTGGGATTAAAACTATCATGAAACAGCATTAAGTAGACCAGGTAGCTTTCTGTGGGACTTCATAGACTGTTGGAGGAAATGCCAACAACAGAACACTAAAAAAAGTCATTGGGTGCTTTGAATGAAATTCAGCGTAGAGGCTCATCATTAGTCCATTGTTTTTTTCTGCTTCCATTTGAAGAGAAGTCCACACTGTATGAGTGGACTTATGTATGAGTGGCTTGAGAAAACATTAAGTTAAATTGCATTTTTCATTTAAAATTCCACTATGTTCTACAGAATGCTGAAGGTGTTTGGCTTTTCCCTCGTAAGAAGAAGATTCCATTTTACAGTATCTCAAAAATAATAATAATAAAAAATAAAATCATTGCTACCTTTAATGTGTAAAATAAACTACTACAGTGTTATAGTTGCAACAGATATCATTTCCTGCACCCAGGTAAGCCACAGCACCTTAAAGATGGCCAAAAGAGTTCCAGTTCTATGTATCTTACTGATACTATCACCTTCTACATCTCAGCTCCTTCACACTCATCCATGCAACCCCCTCATGAAAACTCTTGTTCCACATCTTTAAGAAACATCTGAAATCTATCAACAGTGCAAAAGGGAAGTAAGTAAATACCCAAATAGCACCACAGTCCTTATCAGGGATCAGAACTGATGACAAAACAAGATCATTTATCTCCAAGGAAATTAGGAGAAACATTAAACTTTCCCAACTTGGCTCATCACTAGATAAAAGTACTTTTGCACTGAATATTTCATTGATTACCTGTGAAAGCAAGGATAAGTGTCTAATCAAGAAGACCATATAGCACCCTGCTGCCTAAATGTATGTTAGCAGGCAGGGCACCATGGCAAACTGGCTGCCAGTATCAATCAAATCAGTGTGTAGAAGGGAGGGACAAAGAGCCTTCCATTTTCCTCTCTGTGTGAAGGTTTGGGAAATTAGTGTTCACATTTAAATACTAAGTCAGTAATTCTCCAAATCATAAAAACTGAAACACTAAGGGACTCCCCCCTTTTTCATTTTATGCCTTTATTATTGCTTTGTTATCATTTGCCAACTATGAAGTATGACAGACTTAAATTAAGACAGAGACAACAAGAAATTTCACAAAGCAGCCTATTAAAGAAATAATCTAAAACCCAGCGTATTTAAGAATAAGGGAAGATTTTTAAGTTAGTTGCACATGTATGCCTAAGTAAAAATCTTTGAAGAACACCTATAGGGAATTTTGACCATCTTTGACCTATAGGAACAGAGAATATCAGTAAGATTTTTCATTTCTTCCTAAAAAGAATCTGAAACACCTAATTAAATGTCAGCATTGATTTCTTTTTCACATTTTTAAGTTTTAATTTAGTGGATCTGCTTTTCAAAAACTTCTAATAACAAAACAAGAGGAGAGAAATAAAAAGACAAAGACTGTTTTGGAGAAAAGCTATGAATTACTTTAGAGGCTGGTATATTAAACATTTTACTAAGACTGATTTACTATTAAGGGATTCTGATGAAGACAACTGATATAATCTGTATAATTAATCTATGTCAAGTCAAAGTGATTCTTATCTCCTAGAAGAAATTGGTAAAGATAAGAAGAATTGATTTCCTGCCCCTCCCATCTCTCAGATGAACCCATGTTTGAAGAACAGCATTGCTGGTTTGTTATTTACTGAAAAACAATTCCCCAATATACTCAGCAAACCTATAAGGATGAAAGGCTCCATTACCATCACTAATAGGAAACAGCCAAACTAGTGAGCAATTACAGAAGGTTCTGTTTGAATACAGAGATGTGCCTTAGCTAAAGAATCTCAGACATCTCACATCAATATCATAATATAGTCTTCTGCAAAGAAAAAGAAATAATAACATGGATTATTCTCAAAGAGATCTGTAGGTGCCTGAAAAATTAAGACAGTTCAATCAGAATTGTTCTGTGACATAATAAACAGTTCCATCTGTCCTGAAGGCTTTACAACAATCAACTTTGGGAAGGTTTATAAGAAAAGGAACAAGACAAGTCATACATGAAAATCCACAGAAAAATATATAAAGTAAATATGAGCCTGAAATTTTGGCTTTATAGACTTCTCTGAAAATAAAAAGTCTCAAAATCTTTGTACAAATGCATTACTTCCTTTACTGACAGGTAGTACTTATATGCCTTAATCATACAGTATCAGCATCACTTTCTGCTGATTTTTTTCCTCATAGACTTCTGTCAGAAAAGGCCAAGATTACATAGTTGACAGTACTTCTGAGAGATTTCCTTTCAAAGGAAACTCTATTAGTACACGCTAAATATGCAGAGTTCTCTTGCATAAGTTTCTTTACCAAATGAAGCCATCATTAACGTTCTTGGGTCTTTACAGATTTACAGGGTGGAAACTGGGATACAAAGAACCACGGTGACTGTAGTCTTTGTATGTTTAGAGCAACATTTAGTATCCTAATGGAATGTCTCTTTAGAGCTGAGTTCTTAGCACTCATTGTTGAATTCATGTTTTCTGTGAATTCTCACAGTTAGCAGACATTTTCTGCCAACTGTACTGTTCTCTGAAATACAACAGGCTGTCAGCACAAACCTAGTATCAAGAAACTGTTTCCAGTGTTTCAGGGACTTCAAGGATCTGTGTCTAAAATTCAGCCAAGGTAAGCACACATAAATTATAGAGAAGTTTGTGATTAAATTTCTCTCATGTAACACAACAGAAGAATGTATGTTGTGTTGCCACATAGCTTTGGAAACTTGAGACAAACAGCCCAGCTGTTAGGAATGTGCTGTTACTGACACCATCACAGACTCACTCCTAAAAGCAAGAACAACCACACACTCACAGCAAAATCTGACCAGATCAGCTGAATGCCCTTTCCAAAAGAAATCAAGTAATACTGTGGGAGCACTGTAACATTTCAGTGTAGCCTGTTTATAGGCAATCAGAATCAGAGACTTAATGACATATGTATATGAACATCACACTTGGAAAACATGATAAAAAGTTTAATGTAAGTAATGGTAACTGATCTTAAATTTAGAGCTATTTCTTCTGCCCCATTTTACACTTTCTAGTAATATTTCATGTAAGAGATCAAATGCACTGTGAGAAAATATCCATTATCAGATCAGCAGTTCATTATCAATGGCAGAAAGAACATCTAGCATAATATATTATTTACACAACTGCTTTACTATAATATCCACAGAAAAGTTTTCCCTACAAACAGTTAAGCTCCCCACCTGCTAGAAAGCTTGCCAGTGGGAAAAAAAACCAACAAACATTCAACCAGACAAGGTGCCTGCAAATAATCACTTGCCTAAGTAGCCAGGAGCTGCAATGTGCCCTGCAGGCCACAGAAGTCAGCCTTCAATCCAAGGCAAGTTAATAGTTGTGGGTCTCTCATTTACCCCAGGAGTTTTATAAGTAAAAGAATCCACTGCTAATTTCACCCTCCCTAACATACAATTCAACTATTGTATTGGCCTATCCCTTAAGGACATATCTGCAAGTGTTTTTTGTGAAAAATATTGTAACAGCAACCTTGTTATGAAAGCACAAATTATTTGGCCATCACACACACATCAATATGTAAAAATAAATACAGAAAACCAGTATTACAGGTAATAAAGCTGCTCAGGTAAATATGCTTAAGCATAAAAATCACATTAGAGTAAAGCAAACCTCAGCAAAATAGAATGCTTTAGAAATGGTGGAGATGGGTACTTTTTAGATTAGTAATGCATTCACTTGTGTTTTGAACAAATTATAGAATTGCTTTTTTCAATAGCTTCAATCATGACTGTAACAAAAATAAATACATCAAATTCTGTTTTGAAAAGCATCATCCCACAACAATTCACCTACTTACCACTGAATCATTCAAGCTAGTTTTGTATTATATCATTTATATGCTCACTTGGTGAACTGGCTACCCCATAAAAAGGAAATCCTTATCAAGATATGTATTTCCTGTCCTAATCCTCTCCCTCTAACAAAATAATCTAACACAAATAATGCCTAAGAGTTTGGAGACAAAAAGAGGAGGGAGGTGAAACTGAAATGAAAGCACCAAGGTTTCTTTCACATGCAAGTCACTTGGACACTAGAAGTGCTCTTATTTTAAGGTTGAAGTGTACAAAAATAGTGTTTAGGAAAGTTTCTAGGCAGCAGTATGAAAAGTAAACTACATTTTCTAATGCCTTTATTTCAGCTGTTCATTGGGTTCTTGTGTGATGCAGAGTGAAGGAGCAGCTACCATGACATAGATGGATTTCATGCAACCCACAAACATGAAACAATAGTACTAAGTATTTTCACACAGTACAGTGATCTGGTCATTGGAAGGTTTATTATTACATTCAATAAACAGCAGCACTGAAAAGAAGTAGGAAGTGAAAGAGCAGTTTGAGAGAAGTCATTTTTTAACAGTGCAGTATTTTGTTATGCAAAATGTTTACAAAAAGAGATTTAGTGGAGAGAGAGTTCACCAAATTAAAAAAATAATACACAGGGTAAGTAGAAACAAATATTTTGGATTTGTATCACATCTAGAACAAGTGAAGCAAGATAAACATATAGATAAGCTGTAGTGACAGTACAATAACAGAGAATACTAACCATTGTTTTTATCGAGGATGAGGAAGCCTTAAAATAATTTAGAAGTTATTATGAAATTAAGTTGTTGAGGAGGAGAAATAAAAACAAATATCTAGTCCACTTAAAAGGGAAGAGGTATTTGTTTAGCCTGCACTGCCATCTTCTGGATCTGCAAGCTATAGTCTCATGGCACATCAAAATGCAATTGGTTAAATTAGACATTTAAATCTAAAAAAGAACAAGCCTGAACAGGATACACATCTGTATTAACAGAAAATACCGAGGAGATTTGTAGCATTTACATGGCAAAGGACTGAGTACACAACTGAAAAAAAATTATTCTGAAGTAAAGACAGAAGACAATGAGAGCAGAACACTCAAACCAACAAAATTCCATGTGATCCATAACCATGCTTACCTTGTGGTTTTGGTTTCTGTGGGTATTTTTGTTGGTTTTTTGGTTTGGTTTGTTTTTAATAGTTTAAACTACTGAGTCAGGAGTTTAAATTTTAAGTGAAGCTATGTAATTTGAAAAAGATGAGCTTTCAAAGCACACTTTGAAAAAGAGTACTTTCATGTACTCCTTAAAAACAACAACTTTGGAATCCCAGACAAACTTCCAAGAACCACTGATCTATAATGTAGCAGTCTTCCATAGGAACAGAACAGACATTAAAGAATTTGATAAACAAACTCTTTGATTTTGTATACATGTTCCATTTCAGGCCTTGGCTTAAGCATGCCAGCCCCTTGCTCTGCTCTGAGAGTCAGGGCACAGTGAAATCATTAAATTGAACAAAAAATGAAGTTCCCGCTGCATTCAGTGAACAATAAGATAGAACTCAAATAAATGAAAAGTATTCAGGTTTTGGCCATTATTCTGAGTTCCATTCAATGCTGGTATTTCTGTTACAGGTTCAAAAGGGAAATCCAAACAATTCCATACAGGTACCTGCACAGCATCCATGACATTACTAATATATCATGTGGCCATCAACTGCACCTGCTTCCTAGCCTCTACAACTGTAAAGTATAATGAATGTTCACCAAGAGGGCTCTCTGAGACAGTGTTTTTGCATAACAGTAATGAATCTTCAGCTCTCACCAGCACAGTTAAACAGGAACTGCTGAGCTTTTTAAAAACTAAGCCCTGACCACACACAGTGCACTTCAGAGATGTCATCTGATTCACCAGACTTTCTGTCCCCTAACATTTTCACTTGGAAGGATACCTTGAGTTTATGAGGCATATTATTCCTCTGGATAACAATTATTTTTGGGAAGGAAGCTTTGTTTGCAATCAGACTCATTAAGTAGAAGAAAAAGAACCCTAAGACAGGATTTGCAGGCTCATTCTCTTGTGTTATTAGTATGTCTCTGCTAAATCTGAAGTTAATTATTTATCACAGTAAGAGAAGAAACACAATATGGAGCATCTGAACCTATTTAAATCTCCTCAAAATATTAAACCATTCTATGATCAGTTCACCAAAACTTGAGTTATATAATCTGTACTATTCTTAAACGCAGATAATTACACTTTTTACAGAAAAAAAGAAAAGAAGGCTTCCCACTTCACACAATTGAAAACAATGAAATACAGCTTCATGGAGTTGAAATTTGTTACTTAATCAGAAAGATACTTTAAAGAAGATTTTGACTTTGACACAAATAAAGCTATAATGAGTAGATGGAGTGTTACTTTTACGCATGCTATTGAATTTTAATAGTCTCATAGATTTGCTGCAATACTGATTCTAAATGTTTTAAACTTAGCTTTTGTACTTTCTACTTAGACTGTGTAATAAAGATTGAATTTTTTTTACAATTTAACAGGCAGCATGTCAGAGTTCTTTAAAGCACTTTATAGAATATATTAAATATAGAAAAGTAAAATTCCTCTATTGTACTACTTTTCAAAATTATGCAAATACTGTAATGAGAAATTTCCTCCCAATGTTGGTCAGAAATAAACTCATTTAGCATTTTGGAGTGAAAAAGAATCAAACCAGAAAATAAAATCAACTCTCTTAAGCTATCTAAAAACACGTTCTACTGCTACAGAAAAGAATGGTGAAGATATTGACTTGCCAAGGTCAAAAGAACCAGTGGCAAAACCAGAAAATAATACATGCATATGAGTAAAATAGGAGGCATCAATATGATACAATTACATAAAACTTTGGTTGCAAAGGCAAAAATTTTCAGGAGGTAGCAATGCCAGTGTTGTAACTGGTGGTCTAAAAGCAAAAAGAATGTTTCCCACAAAAATAAACAGAAGCATAGAACAGCTNCCAGGCCAAGATGCCATTGGCCTGCTTGGCCACCTGGGCACACTGCTGGCTCATGTAACCTGTAACCTGAATGCCACTATCCATTTTGGTGGGTACTGGAAGGGCAGCCCTTTTCCTTCGAGTAGCTACCATAATTAAAAGAAAGAGAAACAAAGAAAAAAAACCCAAACAAACAAACCCAAAATACAGGCTTGCACTCTGTGAAGGCTTTTAAAGCTTTTAAAGCTGCCACCTTCAGCACTGCCCTGCTCAGGATGAGTCACAGCTCTGGCTCGCAGGGGGCTGCTGGACTGCTGCTATGCACTCCTCCTCGCTCTTAGGCACTTCAAAGAAGCGGCTACTCGTTCCCCTGGGGCGAATCCTCTGCCTCAAAGCTTCCCAGAGCTTCCTCTAGGAGCTTTTCCAGCAGAGCTCAACTCGGGGGAATTCACTGCAGAATGGCAGTGAAGTTGGTATCCTGTGGCATGAGTTGGTGCACTAAGACTGTGGCGCCCGAATTTTGTCTTATTCACTAACCATTTATCTGCTCAGGAAAGACCACAGTGGAGCAAAGTTGTTTGAAATGAAGACATCAAACAAATTTGCTGAAATAAATATTCCCTACTGGATTCCAGACAATTCACACATGTAAAACACAAAAACCTGCTCTGTTCCTTGGTCTTCAACTTTTATCAGGTCTTGAAAGTGAAAGATACCACAAAGATCAGAATTTTACCTTTTAATTCAAAACAAACAGGTTACCACTTGCATAGTTTGCATTTTACCATTATCCAGAAACAAAGGTAAATCATCTCTCCTTTGTACATTGGTCTGCTGACAGGGAGGGGGAAAAAGAATAGGAAAAAAAATACACATTTAGCCTTTGAATGGCAGGATTCTTCTTTCAACACTTACACTGTATTTCTTAGAAAGCTCTTACACAGCAAGTATGCCACAGTGAGACAACCCTCTATACTACTACTTTTAATATTGCCCTGGGTTTCCTATTTAGTACTCAAGCAACTAAGATAAATAGCAGAATCTCTGGATTTTTCTGACCTTGATCAACAAGAATAAATTTTCAGCTGAACTATGCTAAACTGCTATGATTACATAAATCAGATCTGGAAAGCATGTGGTTTCTATAGAAAGCAAAAAGTCTCTGTATCACCCAGCAAACTGCAAGACACTAAAACATACCTCTTTAAGAAAAATAGAAAAAACAACAATCCAGTAACCCTTACTTTACTCCATACATAAGAATCATCAGCAACATTTCAAAGCCAACAAAAACATGCTCACATATTCAAATGTCCAAACACAGATATATAATAACTACAACTATAATAATGGTGTTCATTAGAGGAAAAGACATTGTGCCTCACTGTTAAAGAGGTCAGGTCTGAAATACCTGAATTAGGAAGTCTTGATCAAACTGCCCAGTACCAGACATCCAGGCAGCTGTAAAAAACAATCTATTGCTACACAGAAAAGAATTACCTGGCAAGAGATCCAATACAACATAAAAAGACAAACTGGAATCAATGAGAAATGAATTGGATTACTAGATAGAAGCATACTCTTGCATGTGTTCAAGCTACTGGGAAAGTAATAGAGCCAGCAGGTATAAAAAAGGCCTTCCAAATGTCTGCTTACCCTTTCATGATCCAATCATAGCCATCCTGTTAATCAGGTTGGATTACATCCCAGATATTAATTTGGCAAACAAAACAATGGTCTGATTCAGTCTGTCTCCTTCAAATATGCTGAAAACAATCTGCTACTGATAATCTTGCCATGCATGTACTCCTGGAAAGCCATCTGATCAATTTGTGCCTAGATGATAGAAGAAGTCTAAACTCAAATTCAAATGACATAAGGCTTTCCCTATTTATTAGGAGCCTGTAAACTCATCTTCTGCTTCCCAAGGAGTGCTGAAACATTGGCAGTGAAAGGAAATAGTTTGAAGAGTTACAGATTCCTTGCAACTGTAAATAAATCAATCCTGTACATACAAACAAAAGATTGCTGCCTTAGAAGTAGGTGAAAGCAGAGCCTTCTCACTGGCCAGAGGAATCTTGTTCTGCTGTCACGATTTGGTTTTGTAAAGTTTTAGCAAACAGTCTTCCTAACAGATTAGCCCTAAAATAATGTTGATAACACATTAATATTTTGGTTATGCTAAACAATGCTTGTACAGCATCAAGGCCTTCATCTTTGCTTATGCTGACAACCTCTACCTCCTCACCTGCCATGAGCAGACTAGAAGGGATGTTATTTTTCTCTCTCCATTTTATGATTTATAACAGTAAAGCACTGGCCTGCATCAAGTTCTTCACACACAATTCCAAATACCATGTCCAAGTTTTGTACACATTCCTTACAGTCAAGAGTAGTCTGGACTGTCTAACCCTTAACACCACAGAGGAGCAGCCTGAAATCAGGCTGTCTGACAGGTATACTGATTAAACAAAGAGAAAGCAACTGCAACCTTGCAACCTCCTAAATAGCAACATGAAGACAAAATTTAACATAAGCTCCACTATAGGGACTTAGAAGAAATTAAAAAAGAACTCACATTTCCAGTATTTTCTGGAGAAATTCATAACCTCAAAAAGCCACATAAAAACAACCAACCACAACTAAACCAAACCCAGCTTTAATGCTTTTAGACATACCTTTCCTCTGAAAGAGCATCTACTCCCACGAAATGAGGTTTCTGCACATAAAATAAACATGTCTGAGCCTAGTGTAGTTCACACAATACATCCAGGTTTACTATCTAAACAGAGTCAAGGAAAAAACACCATAAAATGGCTCCCCAATCCATGTATTTTCTCTTTTAGGAAGGTCTGTCATTTTCTAAACCTTTGAATTAACCACAGAAGTTGTATATATTTATAAAGTACAAATTCTGTATTAGTTTATTTTACCTTTTGGAGAAAAGACAAGTTAGCAAGTGTTCTATTAATGCTGTTCTGGTAAGTTTAATAAGCTAATGTGCAATCTGTCTATCAATTAACATATGAAAAGCTGTCCTTCAACTTTAAAGAAAATCAGAGTGCATTGCCTAGAACTTGGGAATACAAAAAAATTAGTGGAAAATATCTCTGCACCTCAGTTTAATGAAACAACATCTGGAAGATTACGTGTCTAATAAAAAGCATATCAACAAGCCTGATGCATAACAGAAGAAAAGTATGTAATTTGTAAATGTTACCATCTGGGAGCTTTATGCAAGAATAAATACTCTTATCAGTTGGATAAATTCTCTGATTCCCTATGAGTGCAAAACACCAAGTGGCTTCCCAGAGTGGCCTCATTATATATAAAGTTCTCTCAGGAGTTCCTCTGCTGTCTGTTTCTGCTCCATAACCTGGCAAACACTGACCTCTTCCCCTTATTACCATCATGGCCAGATTTCACCTACTTTAATGAACTGATTGTAGTTTTTCCTAAAAACAAAAACCCACATTTTGAGCAAAAGTAGGTAAAGGTTATAATGGCAGACTGCAAAAAGATTCAGGTTGAACGTCCAGCACGTTCAAACTCTAGCTAATTATATAAGTATGTAAAACCAGAGGTAAGAGGGATTCAATACACCTTTTTCTCTTCCCCTTTCCTTCTCCCAAAACTGACCTAAGTTTTAGATTTTTTAATAAGTTTATTCAGTTAAACAATTTTATCAAAAGACTACTAACATCCTGTGAGAAAGAGAGATTATACTTTCTTATGTGTGAAAACGTGTGAAGTTCCAGATTAGTAAAATAGGTAGTGACCAAGAACACACTGCTCAGCTCAAACACATCAAGTGAAAAGGGTTTTTTAATCATTAAAGTCTATATTTAATTTCCCTATTCTTGAGATTCCAAACTTTATTCCTTCAGGAAAATTCAACATCAGAGTCAAAAATAAGTCAAAACAGCTACAGGTTGCAGGCAAATTTATGCTCAACTTCTATGCTAGGAAACATTTGTTTGTTTGCTACCCTTGGCTCCTAGCAAGAAACTGAATGTAAGTTCACAGTATAGCAACTTTATCCCATTGGAAGGCAGAATTTCTCACTGCCCCCGTGATGAGATGACAGCATGAGGTGGTGGACATCTCCAAATGCACAGTCATACAAGCAGAGGTACAAGCTAGAAAGAAATAGCCTGAGTTATCCTTAGCTTCTGCTAGCTGCTGAAACACAGATTTTAAACCATGGTTTAGCACATAATTTCTAGTTAATTTGTAAGAAACACATATATTTCTTATTTTAAATAGAGGTCTCTTTGATTTCCAGCTACAGTTTTGGTTAACATGCCTTTGAATTCTTACCAAGTGGTAAAGGCATTATTTAAGAGATGCAAACCCATTAAAAGCATAGTGGCTTTGACAGCCTTTATTAGTAGGGAGCCAGCGCCCACTGCCAGCTCATCACAATGGGCTCTGTACCCCCTCACATGTCAGCTGCAAAATCTGCTTGGGGCTCAACATTCACTGCCCTGCTCCAGAGGGTCCTCCTGGCACTGAAGCAAGCACACAGCTCCCTCATGCAGGCTACACCAACCACTCATGTTGGGCCAGAGGAATTGGGATTGACCCAATTCCCTGTTTCTGAATTATTGTTCTCCTCAATGACTGAAGGTTTGTGCTGGTTGGCAGTAAGTCAAATGAAAGAGGAATCTCCCACTTGAGACTGTTTTGCCTAACACAGAGAGATAATTTTGTTCACATCAACATAACACTTTCCTCCTCCTTCAGTGGTTTTTAGACCAGGTCCAAAAATATCCTTCAAAAACCTCAGAGGCTCCCCCAGCCTTACAGCAGGAAAAATAACGAAAGGTCAGAGTCTGAAAGTGCTGCCAAAGCCCTGGTGCTTCTATTATGGGCATGCCTAGAATCTGTGGGAGACAAAGTGAAGCAGGCATTTAGGAGAAAGCCAGTGCTACTCCTTGTTCCTCAGCCCCTCCAGCTGCTGGGCTGAGCAAGCATTACTGACAGTAAACACAGAACTATCTGAACAGAAGCTGATTCTCCTGTACACACTGCTAACTCCAGCCTTCCTGATGAAGTCTTGCACATCCTTCTTAAAAAATGAGAAAAAAGACAGGGAAGAAAACACCAGCTTAAAGCTTAACTTTCTCTACGAGGACAGGCTGAGGGAGCTGGGATTGTTCAGCCTGGAGAAGAGAAGACTTTGGGGGGACCTACTAGTGACTTTCTAGTACCTAAAGGGAACTTCCAAGCAGGCTGCAGAGGGCCTGTTTGCAAAGGCCTGCAGGGAAAGGACAAGGGGCAATGGTTTTAAATTGGAGAGGAGTAGATTTAAACTGGACATTAGAAAGAAGTTCCTCCCCACGAGGGTGGTGGAACACTGGCCCAGGTTGCCCAGGGAGGTGGTTGAGTTCCCATCCCTGGAGGCATTCCAGGTGAGGCTTGCCAGGGCTCTGGGCAAGCTGCTCTAGTTGGGGATGTCCCTGGCCACTGCAGGGGGGTTGGACTAGATGAGCTCCAGAGGTCCCTTCCAACCCAAACCATTCTAGGATTCTATGATTCTAAAGGAACAATAACTATTAAACACTTTGGCATACATATAAAACATAACATTACACACTGACATATAGTTAATAGATTTAAATCCATGTCATCTGCCCTTGTATAATTTTCCCTTGGTATCTGGCATGTTGCAAAGAAGCTGGTAAGTCAGATTAAAAACAGAAAATATATAGGCAATATAACTGCAAAGGTCAATTTATATACAGTAGAGCAGGGGTTACGAAAAGCTTACACTCAGAAAACAGCCACCTTCTAAAAGGATATATTTCCCTATATAGAAAAAGCTGCACTGTCCCATTGCTGCAAAGTTTTATTCGGTCACAAACACAGAGAAGATCCAAGACACATTCCCATTCATAACATGCTAATAGTAAGATCTGTAGGGCTTCTGTTCCTTTTTCCTATCATTTCAAAAGCCAATTCCCCTGTGGTTCTATACCTGTTGAAAACTTAATGGCCACATGTAGTCAAAAGTTCAACAAGGATTTAGTCTCTCATGAATTAATTTTCACTTAATTTTGACAGATAATTAGCATCAAATCAGACTTAAGTTTACCCTCTCCACTTGATTTTTTTTCCCTCTGATTCTGAACTTTTTAATGCTACATTTAGCTGAATATTAAAGCCAAAAAGTTTCTTTCTTCTGTCCCCTCCCTTGTCCCTGGGTGAAATATAATTCATTGTATGCAATAAAGGTACAGTATATATTAATATATTGTAGAGTAACTTACGTATGCTTTTATTTCAGTGAAAATTTTAGAAAATATTAATTTACATAAAAGTATTTGATATTTAAAACTGGTATTTTCAGCTCAGTGAGCTTTTTCAAAGTCATTAGCAAGAAGTTGTCCTATTGCAATTCATTTCAAAGCAAAGGAAGTTTGAAAATAATTGTGATTGCTTTCTGGTTTTTAAATTCACACAACACAAACATCCGTGCTAATGTTGTAGTAGGTAAAGGCATGTTTTAATGCCAAAGCATTAAACAAAATGCTACAAAGAATATCAACTGAAAGGCATATCTACTAGTCACAGGAAAGGATAAAACTTAGCACTACTTTTCAAAACAGAGGGGTTTTTCCCTCACAACAAGTAATAGTAACAGGGAACTAACTGTTCTCTTGTACATAATGACAGAGCTCAGAGTGCTCACAGATCCTATTTAGAAACTTCAGACTGGAATCAGACTTTAAATGAAAATATTTTGAGGATTTCTTAAACTCCAGCCTGTCTCAATGAAAAGTTGACATTTCAAATGTACCAAGTACTCAGGATGCTCACTGGCAGGTCACTCATTCCAGAAGGTTTTTCTCACATCAAAACTGAAATTATCAGTATACAGCTGTGACAGAAAATATATTTTCATATGCAGTATTTTGCATATGCTGTAACTAGAATTTGTCAGTTTGCTGACTGATGCCTTCCATAAAACTGTTTGCGGTACAGGCTAATCTGTAACAGGGATTATATTTATATTCTGTGTGAAGGGGAACTAGGTCTTTCATCAGTATTAAAGGACTTCAGAAAAAGAAATGGTGTACTTTTCATACAGTTCTTTCTTCAGTCTCTGACCCTTTCGCCCAAGAGATTTAATATGAAAAAGTTGTCCTTAAAAGTCAAGAATAAATAGTGTCTTCAAAAACTGATTTGTTACATAGCCACAAAATTATAATTTCATGATTTATCCAAGTATCTTCAAAATGAAGATTAGGAAAAAAAGATCTCCTAATAAAGATAATTTATGCACAATAGCAACCTTGTTTGTACATAGCAGTACAGACAGAGAAAATGTAATGGCTGAAGATGGAACACACTGGCAAAGATGCACGATGTAGTAATACCTTTTTGCAGCAATCTCCCTTAACAGGTATTCTAGCATAATAAATATACTATCTGTGTCCCTTATGTGTATTCAGCATGTGTAAAAGTCATGCAGCCCAGCACGTTGACACTTCAGTAGGAGGTCAAATTATTGTTTTGGCACCCCTGTCATGCCTGTCATTTCAATTCCACTTTATCAAATTACAGATTGGTAGATAGAGTTGGATTAAGGGGAAAGAGAGACACACAGAGGAGCAATTGTCACCACTTCACTTGTGAAATTCCATAATTGCCCGTCAGTGACAGAAAGAACAAGAGAGCAGTAATAGAACTGACATTATGATCATTCCAATACTATGAAACTTTCCAACCAGACTTTGCACTGTGTCAAGCTACATGCCAGCAAAGGACTAGATTTCTGAGTATTTCCTCACATTAGAATTGGCAATATTTATTAGGCTGACTAATGCTGTGTGTTAAGTTCTAGGGTAAACTTCAGCTCCCTGTTTTTCCAGAAACAGTATTTTGACTTGAAAAGAACATCAACTAAGACAAAGGAAAATAAAAATCCTTGATTTAAAAATTATAACAGAAAGTAATATGAATAACAACAAATGATACCTAAACAATTTAGACTACATGTTTGACTCAACTTTACGAGTTTTAGCACATCTGGACTGAAAGAGATCTTGAATTAAAATCATTGTGGAGGGAGTAAGATTTTAAGTAGCTTTTCAGATAAGAAACAAACAAACACCATCTCCCTCACACAGGACCCTCCCCCTCCCTTTACCCTTTTGTGGAACTTTTCAAAACTCCCATCTCAGTACTGAGAAAGACTCAAGAAATGTCAGGTAAATCTGACCTACATGAACTGAGATGTCAGTGGAAATCTCTGGCATATGTGACGGCTCCATACTATTCTTGGAACATCTCATTAATTCTCACTCCTGGGTTACTCCTAGTTTCTGAATTCTATGCTCAATCCTCTATACTCTACATGGTCCTGTCTGGTTCTGTAGTACTCCTTACTATTTGTACAACACTTAAAGAGGAAGAAGAAACAGAAATAATTTGTTCACTCTAGTATAGACACCAGAAGGCTCATTAATGTTCAAAACCTCCTTAGATTCATCTCAATCTATATCCAAGCACAACTTAGACACTTCCTTAACAAACTGCTGGAGTCAGTGATCTTCCCTCATCAATTTGTTTTTCTAATGTGAGGAAAAATGCATGTTCATCTCCACAAAATGACACAGATTGCATGATGCCTTCACAAGGGAATAAAAATAACACTCATGGTCTCTGATAGCAAGCTCCTAAACAACGGGGCGGGGGGAAAAGACAATGAAAGGAAACAGTATATAAATACACCCACATCTTAGATGCCAGTAGTTGACTCAGTCCATGATGCTTCTTATCTCTTCACTGATACCCTTGTTAATTCCCTCCCACAGTAACCTGAAGAACATCATTAAATAAATTGAGATAAATTTTCTTTCTACTAGTAAGATAAATTTTTCCCTTAAGCTTTCATGGAGAACATTTTCACAATACCATTACAGATTTAAAAATAAATAAATGGCAAGAGGCCATAGAATAGGCAAAGTAAAATAGTTGTAAAGCTATTTCTTTCCTCATTTTGTCCCAGACTCACTTTGCCTGTCTCCCCTTCACACTTTATTTCCCCATACGTAATCTGAGAGATATAAATGTAAGTACTCTTCCTCATAGGTGGTTTTAATTTGTTTGTAAAGCACTTTGAGATCCTCTGACAGAATGTACTGGAAAAAAATAACTTATAAAATATTTTCCAGAGCAGGCCTAGAAAAGGAAATGCATTACTGCCTATACCATATCCCACAGAAGGTAATAAGGAGTTATGAAACATTATGTCACCACAGGGAAATTTTCTAACTTACTGACCTATCGTGTTATTGGCTTAATGCATATCCATAAAGTCTACTGCTCTCATAAAGCCTCTCCACTCGGAGCTCAAAAGTGGTAAATTTCAAAGTCAAGATGCATCTCAAAAATGTTCTCTCCATGAGCTACTTTCCTTCTCAAGAAGAGAAAATGAAGCAAGGTATCCTAAGTGACCTTGAGCTACCAAGCTAATAATACTTAGCTGCTTGTTAAGGGGCAGCATTATGCTGCCTGCAAGGAATACTGAAGAGAATGTCATTGCACATTACAGCAAAAGTGAGTCTATTACTGAAAAGAGTAAGCTGAAATAAAACAGAAATGAAGAAACCAAAGCCCAAGAATAAAACATTCCTAGCGTAGTTACCCAGCACGAAAAGGTCACCGTAAGTTAATGTTCCACTCACTTTTCAGCGCCTCAGTTCTCCATTTCACATGGAAATACAACAAAAGGGGTGATAACTTCTTATCAGAGCTTTGGTTTCACAGCGTTGCAATGAATTAATTTCATTATATGACAACCATAATTGCAGAGTCCCTTAGTGTTCTGTTCAGACTTCAAAGACAGAGCAGGACAGGGAAGAATTACTGCCAGCTTCTTCTCTTTTTGTATTTTTGAGGATTTTTGTTCTATGCAAGTCCCACTGGGAAAAACAAACAAACAAAACCCCCAAAGTGGAGACAGACTACAGTTTGGTTCCATCAAATGGAAAAGAAGATTGTAAAGGAATCCACATATCCACATGGTCTCCCTCTTGGCAAAATGGGCAATACCCTAACAACCATTTAGCTTGCCCTCAATGCACACACTTCAATTAGAAAATACTGCTAGAAGAAAAAAATCCAAACAACTTTCATTTCCCTTGCAAGAGCCAAACCTCATGGTGAAGAATATCATAGGCTTGGAAATTACAACTCAAATTCCAAAACACCATGTGACTAGCTTCAGAAATCAATGGCTTTTTTTTAAAATCACACTTTGTATGTTTTCAAGAGGTTTTCTTTATGTGAACATTTGAGGGTCCTGTTTCTACTCATTTCTTCAAAAAGCAAAGCTGAGACATTTTCCTGATCACCTGATTCACTAAACATCAAATAGTGTGATGTTCAGAATAGAGGTGTGAGATCCAAACGAAAAAGGGTTAGGTATGACAAACACAGGAAAGACCATGGATTAGGTAGGAAATGAGTCATACATCCACTGATGGATCCTCTGCTGGCAATGGGATACACCATTTAGTAATGCATAATAATACAGGCCAGTTACAAGGGACTGGGGATCACTTGTCACCTGCTAGTCTGAAATGTGAGGGCTTTTATCATTGCAGAAAATAGGAGTAGAATCTTACATAAAAAGGTCAGTTGTAACAATGGAAAGAGAGACAGATAATAGGGAAAGAGTGGACAGGATAATGAAATGTCATTTTGTCATTTACAGAATAATAGATTTCAAAATAATAATTACAGATATTAAATCTGAGTTTGCTGTCAGGCAATGCTTTAGCCATGGCTACATACACTGCTATTGTAGAAATTAGAGACTAAGAAACTTCAGGAAAAAAGACTGCAAGAAAAGGCACCTTGCAGTTTTGTATTTTTTTGTTAACTGAGAAAACTATCCATTAATTACTAATTATATAGTTCATTAGTAGTATATTTCATTATGGAAGTACAAATTATTAGATACTAATGATGCATGTCCTAATTGCTGTAGTTTGTCTTGATTTCAACCTGATGAAATAAAAATACTTATTTACAATGTTTTAGGTTCTCTGAATTACACCAAGTTCCTAATTTCTGCTTTCAATAGCACGAAACAATGCATTACTATTAACCATGATGGATGTAGCCTTATCTGTCTTACTGCAGGTTATTGTAACCTACATTCCCCTGGTACTGTAATGTAAATCTGCCACTTAAGCTCAGTGGAAGCTTCAGTTCTGGGACCAAATACAGGGAAAAGGTGAAATATATCAAGTAACAACAATAGGTATTTATTACATTTCTATTCTTTCAACATTCTTGAACAAATGAACAAACTGAAGAAATTAAATTTTGAGGGTTGCTAGATAATTTCTGAGTCTTGTGATAAAACTGGTATGGTTTCTAAATTTTAAAAGAATCTGCTATATTTCCTTACTGTCCTTGTAAATGCCCTACAGTAAGCTAGTTCTATTATACTGATACACATTCCAGTAAGACATTCAGAGTTGACTTAATTTAAATGCAAGAAATTCAACCTGCCTTGGTATAGAGGATTTCAGAGAGTAGGAACAGTTGCTTGGTATCTAAGTTACGGCATAATTTCTCTTCTAGTTACCTTCTGGTTTAGTACCTCATTATGTTTCTGCATAACTCCAAATAATTCCCTCACTTCATTCCTGAAAATGCTAAAAATCACTGACACTCTAAAGAACTTTCATCATGTATCTCAGCAAAGCAAATGAATTGTGCTTTCCTGCACTAACTTCAACTGTGTTTTATATCAGACTTGTAATGACATTGATTTATACAATCTGAGCTATCATGAACAACTAAAAGCACTGGTATAATGCTGTTAAAGAAAACCTCATTTTTTATAGCAAAAAGTACTCAACAACTATTTTTAAAAAGAGGAGCTTCTGAATGCTAACCAGAAGAGGAATTAGACAAACAAAGCAAAATAAACCAAAAACAAAACAAAAAAAAACAACCAAAACAACACCAGCACCAAAAGTTTGGGAAAGTTTAGTAACAGAACATTGGTACCACACAGTAAAGCAGAGTTCAACTAATGTGAAATTTTGCATAAAGACCTTCTGTTTCAAAACAAAAATCAAGAATGTGATGCTGCTTGTGCTAGAAATTGATAGTGCTTCAACTTAACAATTCCTTCTCAAAATAGAACTATTCAAGTGTATTCAAACATACATGCCATAATACACTGTTTAAAGAAGAGCTAACAGTGAAGAACACAACTAAACACAACCTGTTCACAGAAAATAAAACTGGAAATAATAAACATCAGCTGGGGAGGGGGAATCAGTCTCAAAGATACTTCTTACACAGCAAAAATGCAGTCCTCATCTTGCTACTTTACAAATATTTACCATGGTATGCCAACATCATCATGAAAGACATGACACAATATCTTTGTTAATAATGGAAACTAAGAACAGGAAGTGTAATTGCCTTTTAAACTGTTCATAGTTTAATGAAATGAAGACTATCATTCCCTCTGAACAAGAAGTTATTTAAATTTCTAGCAGAAGTACATTCAATAGAGTATGACTATTTGGCCCCACTGAAGTTAAAATACAGCACTAGAAAAGTTATTGTTAGAAACGTTATAAAACATACCCATAATTTAACATGGTTTAATTACATAACCAAATAAACAAAAAACCCCACTTCCTAGAGTTGCCTGACAAATCACATGAAAGCAAGCCACTTACTTTTCTGTCCTCAGTTTCTACGCAGGAACTGCACTCTGCTTTAGTATCCTGAAAATACAAAGAGAGAAGATTGTCACAAAGCATATTGACCAGGGCTGGGGGAATGATGCAGGATGAGAAAGGCCATCAAAGTTTGAAGAGTGGGTTTCTCAACCTGTTACACTTGACTGAACTGTTACTTTTGTATATCTAGTACATTTAAATGTACAATAAATAAGTTGTTTCTTCAACACCACGTCTGAAATGAAGGATACCAAAGACTTCTTACCTAAGCCATATATCCATAAAAGATTAAAAAAATGAAATAATTCAATAAAGTATGATGAACTGAGGTTTCCTGGAAAAGGTACTTTAATTCATAGCAAGACATGTTAAAGATGTTTTCATTAGGCATATCAAGGTCTCTCTCACTTCTTAAGCAGTGTATTTCCACAACAAAAATCTGTGTTATCTAGTTAGTTCCATATATGAATCAGTACCTCAAATACTCTTTATAGCAAACCAGACTCTGCTTTGTGGAATGTAACGCTCAAAATTTTCTTTCAAGTGTGACTTACTGGCAGCCAGCCAGTCTCTCAGCACATCTCTCCTCCCATTTGGTGGATAAGGAAACACTATCTCTGTCTACAGGGTGACTTCCTGAGCTTTTTTGGTTACCTACATTCAAGAGATTTTTGGTGAGTGAGTGAGGAAAAATGCTCAGCTTTTTAAAAGGCTTTCTGCCTCAGAGGAAAGACTTCAAACTTCATTAGGACCAGCACTCTCCTGCTAGCTATGCCCTAAGTCACCTTTTGGAAATAATGGAATGTTCTTTAACATATTTACTGGTTAATCAAAAATGAATCATATTTTTTCCTATTACCAAGGACAAGGGTGGCTCTGTCTCCCACACTGACCTAAATTACCTGAATGCAGAATAAAGCAGTTCCTATCAGATTCTTGTTATAGCCATTACAAACTCTTGGTATGATAAATATACCTTGCTCATGACCTAACAGCACTTCTGCTGTCTACAGAAGATTTGTTTGCTATTTTGCCACTGTCATTTCCCATTAAACACAATTTCTAAGAAACCCAAGTTCACAAGCATTCATTACTCAATGTGGATTAAAATTTTAGTTTTACCTGGATAAAACAACCCCCATCTTCCTCCCAGCACAGTTTATCTTACATGTATGTCTATAACAAGTGAGGCTAAAGGTAAAAAAGAAGCATGCAGCCCAGCTAAGAACAGTTGAGGCTCCCAGTGCTGCAACCAGGAATAAAAGAGGCAATATTTGGTTTTCTATCTAAAGATAAGGAAAATAACTCACAAATCAATGATTTCACCATTAGTAATAAAAACTATATAGGTATGGTTTCAATATTACTGGATATTGAAGCCAGAAAGGAAGAGTGGTTTGGGGTCATCTCTGAAAATATGTTAAGTCAGATTTGGGTAAATATATAGCTATATGTCTTCAAGTGTAAAGCCTTGGTTTTTGACTTCTGCACAACAATAAGGAAAAAAAAACAAAAAATCAGGATCCATTGTTATTTTATTGTTTCCAATATTTGAAGTATAAATTTTCAAATGTTGCCTGAATAAGTTCTGACAAACTTGTTTTAATGCATTATCAGATAATAACCTAGACTGTAACAACATGAAGTTACCACACAAAGCCTCAGTTCCTGAATAGGATTTTTCTGTACCAATGGGTGCAATCCTCACAAACAGATACAGTTGAATGAAGCATAACTAAAGATACTGATGTGTTACCTAAAGAAAGACTGAAGCAGAATTCAAGAATCCTCAGCCTGAGGGGGTTAAACCAGTTGGAAGGAATTTAAAATTTGAACAGTAAAAAACTGCAGTAGGTGAAGAAGAAAATAATAGGAGACAGTCAACGAATCTCTTCTAAAATCAATTGCCTGCAAATTTATTTGTCAAATAATGAACTGTCACTTGCTACAGGTATATATTTAAAAACAACACTAACAGTTAGTCACTGCTGCAGAAACAGTTCCAGAGTTTGCTTGTTGAGCATCTGACCTGCCTAGGAAGCATATCTGCAGGGTTTTTTTGGAAGAAGAGCAGTCAACTACTTTGTTGACTGCAACTGAAGAGAGTTTCTCTTTGAGTTACAGCACTATTTCACGTTAGGGATAGGCATGCAATTCAGCAATCTTTCTGTTTTTTCTGAAACAATTAGTATTATAAATCTTTATATTAGTGAAATTATTAGCTTAATCAAACACACATTTAAATACAAAGATTTGAGTATACATCATCTACATCCTAGACACATCCCTTTTAAAGAAAAAAAAGGTACACAGAAACTAAGCTTTAAAAAGATCATCAAAATGAATCACCTGTCAATCTCAGAACAAAAAGGGATGAGAGACATCTGTGTTATTTTTTATAAGTGCAAAATGACAAAGCACTGTCACTTTAGTATGTGTACTGCAAATTTCCCAACTTTATTTTTTGAGATTAAGAAATAGCATTTCTGTAAAGCAACAGTAAAATCCTATAGATTTGTACAAACAGATCAGGCAATATACCTTTAGACAAATTATATGAGGATAGAATACTTCATAGGATGTTTCATAAGATGGAAATAATGAACAACAGACATTCCCTGCCAATACGACAAAACACTCTCTGGCCCATTGCAGTTTAAAACCAACACAATTCCCCTTTTTTCTGTAGGTGTCATTATACACCAGCCAATTAAATGATATCATAAACATACTAAGACTTCTATTTTTTATGTGGCAGCACAAAAGAAAACTGCCTTTTCTGTCTGTTGTGTTGGGTAGCAGCAACAAGGAAACAAAGCAAGGTTTTAAGCAGAACATCAGGAGAAACAGAAGAAAAAGAGTTGAATAAAGTGACATAAGGGATATTGCCACATCTATTTAACATTAGAATTGCATTAATTAAGATGGCAAAACTATTCTCAGCTCTTGTGTTTGCAGGCATACAATTCAGAAAGGTATCTTTAAATACTCCTAATGACATTGTCACATTAGTGAGCAACTAATACTAAATTTATGGTTGTATTGAGTATTATGGTTTACCCATTAGAAAAGTGACACCATGAGGTATAGTTCTTCCAGTGCTAGTTTGGAGAGAACTAATGATTTAGATAACTCAACAGCAAGGTCTAGTGAAAGCCCCATCCATCAGATGTGTGACACACATTTTATTCCTGAGAAGGTTCCCTGGTCAATATATTCATATATATATATACACACTGTTACAGTATATACATATACACTGTTCAATATATTCATCAATGATTTGGATGAAGGGGTAGAGTGTTCCCTCAGCAAGTTTGCTGATGATCCCAAGCTTGGAGCAGTGGCTGGCACACCAGGAGCTGTGCTGCCATCCAGAGTGACCTGGACAGGCTAGAGANTAGGACAAGAGGGAATGGGAGCAAGTTGGAGCACAGGAGGTTTAGTATTAACACGAGGAGGAACTTGTTTGCAGTTCAGGTGCCAGAGCACTGGCCCAGGCTGCCCAGGAGCCTGTGGAGTCTCCTTCTCTGGAGATATTCCAGAGCTGCCTGGACACATTGCTGTGTGAGCTGGTCTAGGTGATCCTGCTCTGGCAGGGGGGTTGCACTAGATGATCTTTCTAGGTCCCTTCCAACCCCTAACATTCTATGATTCTATGATTTCATCACCCTGTTTTTGCTCTATCTGTTCATTCACAGGCCCTTGGGAAACATGTCTACCACCTTCATCTGATTGGTATTAGCATTATACACACTATTGAACAGAAGTGAAGTAAAAGCTCTAGGAAGTACAAGCTAGTAGCATGATGCTCCATGACCTTTTGGCTCTAGGATGCAGTAGAAACCTTCACACACTTCATTTGACACAGCTTCTGTAACTCCACGTTTCATTTTACTTGAATTGCAAATAGAAATAGTGAAATCAATAACCTCAAGTAGCCATTAGTCATGCTAACACAACTAGCACTGCTACATGGCTATGTGCTTTATCAAACGTATTTCAGTATGTTATCTCCCTGCTATCCAAAACCTATTTCCTCTACTTCCCTATCATCCTTACACAGAACACCAGAAACAAAATCCCCCCGAGAAATAAGCAAATTCTGCAGGCTACAAAACGTCAGAAAAATTATTTAAATATCTAACATCTTTCCTTTTCCATGTGAAAGTAATGAAATATAAAAGGCAAACAGAACTCATAAGTAGCCCCACTGCTCCCAAGGCAGAAAGATGAGACTCTGGAAGTTATTAAAAGTATTCGCTCCAATGTTGTTGTCTGTAATCTCAAGAACGGGCAGTAGGTGGAAGCAAATAACCTTGTAAAATCTTGTTCAACACCCTCCCACAAGCTGGAGAAATCTACTGCACTGACCAGGCTCCTTAGGTATTTCAAACGTATCCTTGGCATCCCAACAAGTGTGAACAGCACTGAGGTCTTCTCTTCACAACACTGCTTTCCAGTTTCAGAAAAAGCTTGTTGATTTAGAAATAAAAGGTGGGTTGTTTTTTTTTTCAGGTTTGAAATTTTTAAAATTGAAACAGATTTCTTTGATTAAAGCATATATAAAAGTAATCAGTGTGAAACAAAACAAGAATATAGATATAAAAATTTTAAAGTACACAAATTCTAGCTTAGTGATTTTTCTGGATATTTTTATTAAGTGCTTAAATATATAAAAAAGCTGAATTATTGAGGAAAATACTCTTTTTCAGTATCCATTAGCCATTATATTTCATTATTGCTGCTAACAAACAGGCTGCCAGCAAAGGAATTCATTTGAATTTCATATTAGTCCTATTTTATACAGAGAACAAATTAACCACACAATAATACTTACTGAAGAAGAAAATAAATCAAAAATGAAACCTCAGAATGTGACAGTCAAGTCTTCACTAAGTTTGTCCCCAGCACTAAAGGACTCATGCAGAAGCCTCATCAAATTAAGCTATAAAACCAGTCCCAGGATTTGAATGGCTTACTATGCTTGCAATATCCAACATGTAAGAATGGAGCTTTATTTAGGAAAGCAATAGTTTCATATATTTACTAACAAGAGACCAAGAGAGCCCTATGTCTACATGCTACAAACACAAACCAGGAGAAGACTAGGTCATCTGCATTTTTTTCTGTTGCCTTAGGACAGCTTCAGAATCAAAAAGAAATTCATCTGACCAGGGATTTAAAACAAGTTTCTCAAGACATTGGGGAGCTTACAAGTCTTGTTTCCAGCTACAAGCAAACAGACTTTAAGAGGAAGGTTTACAAGACTCTTGGAAACTGAACTGACAAATTTTATTATAAAAAATTACTGCTTGTAAAAATACTGCTGTATTTTTTATGTAGATTTGAAGGGCCTCTTGTGTGTGCCCTCCCACACATCCACCCACCATCCGGCTGTGGAAGTGGATACCCAGTCTCTTCTTGCCTCTGATTCTACTGCTTTGCTTGTGTTCATTTACAATTTTCAAGGCTCTCGATCATTTTGATAAGAGCTGAACATTTTAAAAGCTTGACTTTTTTCATCAATAAAGACTTGTTTGAGGGAATAAGTGCTTGCTGCTAAAGCTTTATAGACTGGAGCGTACAGAACTTTCCCGTATCTATTCCTCTTCATTCTCTCACCTTTAGGAGTTACTTGTCCTTTTGTTAAATATACTCTAAATACTTAGAGATGCAAAGACACATCTCTCCACAGCATGGAAAGCAAGTGCCTCTTCCCTCACAACTCATTTCTCCAAACATGTTTGCATTAGTCAGATGATACAAAATTACCTGAGTGTAAATCTTCTGCTTATGTCCTTAGATCATCACAAAATTACACAAAAAACATGTAGCATTTTCAGAAAGATATGCATATAATTTCAAGGCATGAATCTATCATGAAGAAGTATCTAGCTTTATCTACAAGAATTTGCTGCTGAAGCCTTGAAAAATATCAGGTTAAGACATTACTTGGGGGCTAGTAAATATTTAATTTTCAAAGCTGGCAGTACCCATTTACATTAGATAAAGTTATCAGTTTGAACAGTATGAAAACATTTACATATCCTATATAAAACAACATTTTGATCTACAGGTCAAATCCTAAACTCCTTTTCTATATGACTCCCTATGTTCAAGGCTGAAAGTTGGCATGCTCAGTTCAAAGAGCAACACAGTTGTATGTGAATCCATCTTCAATTTCAGCCAGAAAGTGGAAAAATATAAGTTCCATTTTTCTAGTTCATTTGCAATTTTCTAAAGAATCCTTTGAAAATCTAATTATATTTAACTAGTTTGGGGAAAAAAGCATCACTTCAGGAGCAAAGTCAGCTTAACCACCATCACAAGACTCAAAACTCTAAATTTGAACAGTTTTAAACTGCTGAAGTTGATTTTTTATTTGTAAAGGTTATTTATCTAATACTACCCCCTTAGATGTCAAGTAGATCAGCAGCCACATAAATATTAGTGTATTTCAGGCAATTAAAATCTAGGTGATCGATATATATTCCTGACAAACCCCAAATAAGAGTTGTCACTAAAGCTGCCAGTATGGTTTAAAGACAGACTCCACACTAGGTGAGCTGGGTAAGATGGCACCTGGCAATAAATACTCAAAATGCAGATGCAACTTCTACAGAGAGCCATCTAATTTGACATTTATGTTTTCAAATATACAGCAGTGTAAAGAGGACAGCTGGATTTCTGGAGAAATTTATCTTTTGTAGCCTGGTTTCCTAAAGGAAACAAGCATATAAATTTACTTTGTACCTCAGTTCAGCCACATTTGACAGACACAGGAGCACCAAGAGTTATTATGTTCCTGTATTGTTCATAAATTAGTGGCTGAGCAAAAGGAAAAGAACAAATATTACTTGCAAAATCAGCCACTGCACCAGCTGTTAAAAGACCTCAAGGAGAGATGAGGATGCTGAGATGGGGAGGACTCATTAAGTGAAGTTAAGATACTAAAGTGGCCTCTGGGAAGGAGCCTGCGTTTTTTGAGTGGGGACTGAGTCCACAGGGTACAAAACTATAACAAAACTATTTCAGTTAAGTCCACTGCTCACAAAAATAACTTCACAACTGAAGAGGATTTTTGTTGAAGTTTTGAATAGAGTTCAGACATTTTTGGGCTAGGTACTGAATACAGACTGACAGGAAAGAAACTTCATACAACTTCTTAATGAAAGATGGTGTACGATGACTACAGCACTAAGAAAGCAGGTGCTCATGACAATGAAGGCTCTGAACTTTTGATTTGGTCACAAAAGGTTTGGTTTTATGGTTTTAATAGATATTCATAAAATACATCTTTTTCAAGCAGTAAAAATAGCTACATTCATAATAAACTGCATATGCATTCACTATGGGGTTTGTTTGTTTTTTAGCAAAAAAGCAAAGCAGAACTTCATATCGGAATCAAGAATTTTAAACAATTCAAAACTATTCTCACCTCCACCCTTCTGATTCTCTCCTCCATCCCACTGAGCAGCAGAGAGCAAGCAGCTGAGTGGTGCTCAGCTGCCTACTGGGATTAACTCAGTCAGGTCACAAATTATCTGGTTCTCCATATACAGAAACTTCTTTCAAATTTCTGGGATACCTGTGTGTCATTACACTAGTAACAAAGTACTAACAAAGGTGTATGTGAAGACTGTATCCAAAGGACTACTCTTACTGTGAGCAAGTTAAAAAGTTCTGATTACAACAGCTATTGCTTTAGCATTCAAGAGAAACAATTTAACTAGAGCCTCAGGCAACAAGCTTGTAACATTTAGAAGGGCCACAGCTTTGAGCTGTTTTCTTATCAACCAATAGTCAGACATTTTTGTTATTGATTGCAAGAAAGTGACTGAGATGTGATTCTTTCTTCTGTGCCCAATGTAGGGTACACAAGACCAGTTTCCTTTGAAGTATCTGCCACACTATGCTGTGATGAAGACACCAAAACCCATTTCTTTTCAAATTATTTTAGAAACCACTGTTAAAAAGATACAGGTCCCATAAAAGCCCTGAAAGGCTGCTGAGTAACACTGATTCACATTGCACATACAAAGCTGCTAAGACAGCCCTTACGTGAAGCCTGCTAAGGAAAATAAGCAGAGACAAATATCAGTGACATGGATGCAACACAAAAATGATCAGCATCCAACATGCCCAGGATGTGCTCTTCTCCTGAATGAGTGTGCTGGAACACAAATACCTTTCATTTAAGTGTCTCAGTATAACATATATGTACTTTTGAAGTAATATACAGATGACATACTCCTCCTACTTCTTGGCTACTTTTCCCCCAAACAGATGCTTTGGCCTGTTATCAGCACTGAAGTGCTAAGAACAGGGTCACTGAAAACAAATGTCCCAGGCATGACCTTTTTGTAGCAGGGTGACTCTGTCTCAGTACTGCTCAGTACACCACACAGTTCCAATAGGAGAAAACAAAACAAAACAAACCCCAAATCTAAAACTACCACCAACAAAATAATTAAAAGAAAAACCAGCAAAAACACAAGCAAAACTCTCAAGGCCCCTTTTCCACCCCTCTCTTCAACTGTGACCATAGATTTTATGTATGGATTAACGTGCGCTGAGGAATTAACCTTTACTTAGCTGTAATACTTTTTAAAGTCTTTTAATAATTCAATCTGTTGGGTTTTTGGTTTGGTTTGTTTGTTGGTTTTTTCAGCTGGAATGGAGGTAATCTCTCCATGTAGTACTGTATAGTATGTGAAGATATTTCAGTATACAAGTGAAATATAACAGCTGCTGTATTTGTTTTAAAACTGATATCACTGTACATACCATTTTCCCCTCACAGATGTGTATGTAAGATGAATGCATAAATGAGCTACAACTTCTGGAAGAGAGAGGTGCCAAAACAATCTCAAGCCAAAAGGTCAATGTAACAAGAAGTTAATTTACAAATGGTTCAGATCCATCAGAAAAATAAGAAAATCAGTTTCTTCCCCCTTTTCTTAAACTAGTAGAGAAACGAAAGGAACAACCTAGCCATCTAAATGCAATTCTTCTAAGGTTATTATCTTTATCACTCTCATAATCTGCAATTTCTCACTCACTAGACAGGCTAAGTCCCCCATTCAATGGAGAAAATCCAGCAAGAATGAAGCATCAAGTATCATACTCTGAATTTTAGGAGCTGTATAGGAATAAAACCTCAAATGAATCTCTATATCTCTCAGTTTCTCTCATGTCTAAACACAAAGCTTTTCTACTTAAATACACCAGCCATGAGCGGAGCCTTCAGTTTTAGGCTGCAGTTGATAAGATGTTCATCTACTTTAAACCTGTCTCTGGAGCAGTGATCCCTAAGACTATTCCTTGACTCCTGAAGGACTGAATCAGAGACCTAGGAACAGAGTGATAAAGAAGTGAGACAGTCAGAGAGTAGTCTTAGGGAAGGTGTATAATAATGTCTTGTGCACAAACTGTGTTTACATACACAACACATGCCTAGACATCAGTATTGTTCTACCTCAGAACCCTGTGGATCAAGCCTGATGTATGGTAACTAGGTTCTAAACAGCAGCAGTTGAGGTACCCTCTAAACAGCTTTTAAGCTGTTGTCAGGCCATTGAAAGACCAGGAGATTTTTATCTGAGAACTCATCCATTTGGTTTTTGAAACTCCTCGTACTTCTGGCCTCTGAAATATCCCATTGCAATTCCACAGCTAATTACATATTACATGGGAAAACACATCCTTTTGTTTGGTTGTAATGTGCTAATCAAAATCTGAGCAGATGTCAACAATTCTTTTCAACAGTGGAAATGAAAATAATTTAAATGCTTTTGAGAGGTGTCTCTCTCAAATGGTTGAATTCATATCAACATGTCTCTCTTAATCCTATGGAGAATCCTCCATCTTTTTGGTAATAAGCTTCAACTATTTGACACTGGATAAAATTGGAATGTTCCAGTTTAATTAATAAAGGAGGTGATGTCTTGACCTGGGGCAAAACCAAAACAAAAGACAAACCACAAGCAAAAAACCCACAACACAAAAAACCCAAGAGTGCTGCACTTATTTCCATCTTCCACTTAAAAGATTCTCTTACCAAATTTAATGGAATTACTTTTTTATAAATAAGAATGAGCAGAAAATAAAGGATTGCATATTCTGAAATGCCAACTCAGCATGGCCAAAAGAATCTGAGGGACACAAAGTACATCAAAACTTTGATCATCCAGCTCCTAACTTCACATTATACTTTCTGTATGTTCTTTCTAGACTGTAGGCTAAATATGCAATTCTGAGCTTTTTAATAGTGTTTTACCTCCAGTTTAAGCACATTACCCAAAAATGAATACTGAATAGTATCTAAGTTGCACAATTTAAGACAACATAAAACAGAGCCAGAATATCAGTTTCAAGAGCTAAAAAATTGATTACATCAAAATCAATGTTTGATGGAGCACAAATGGCACTGTTCCTGAACTCAGAACATTTCTGTGATGAATTAGTTTCAACCCACGGTAAGTATAATTGCACATATTTCCCTTAAACTATAAAGTTGCTAGAATCACATTACAGTAGAAAAAGGTATTTCTCTCTATTTCTGTATAAACCAGGCTAATACACTTTTATGGGATCTGGTGAGTTACGCAAGATCAATTTAAAATTTATGATCGTAAGATACTGAGACTTTTCTTTATAGACTGGATACAAATTCTGAACCTTAGAGAAAAAAACCCACAACTTCCCTATAGAACTATAATTTGAGCAGTTTCTGCTGATCAATCCCACTGTAATTTAACCCAAGACAGGTATACAGAACACAGGCTGACAGGTGATATATGCTTCCTATTTTGCTGTTCGTATAACCATTAACAACAGCTACAATAGAGCACATGAATGATAAAGACCAGACACTCATGGAACTGTAAAATCCAATACTCCTTACCAAGGCAGTGGAGTAGGGGGTGAGGGGAGAACCTATTAATAAAATTGTGCCACAAGCAGTAGTACTATCTAGAGTATGTCAACTTGGCAAACAATTTGCTGATAAGGTGTTTCTTTTGTCTTCATCATCTCAAGGATCTTGTTAGGGGAAGGTCTCATTATAATAACAATTATTAAAACCAGTGAGAAGATTCACTCTTTTAATGTAAATAGGCTGAAAAATTTCTGTCTAGCAAACTGAGCTCTCTAAATAAATGAAAACAAAATTATTTACATCCTAGATCAGAGAAAGTGTTCCTTTAGTTGATTTCCTGCCAATTAATCAGCTTCTGATTTTATTTATACAAGAGCATCTAGTTACAAACAAACTCTTCTAATAGCTACACACTCCTAACACTTGCATTTATCTTTGCTGTTACGGTAAATTCCAGGGCTAAAACTTGAACTATAACTTAAATGATAAAGTTCCAAATCAAATATTATCATCACCACGTTCAAGCAAAAATGAGAGATCCCATGATATTGCTGAGTTGTTCTGACTACATTGAAGTGATGACTTCAGTGTACTGATGTACTTTCATTTGCTGATCCAAAACACAAGGAATTAAATTCTGATATTTTTTTTAGAAGAATTAGGTAAGGAAACTTATTTTAGTCACTGCTTTTGTATGACCTTTCTTTCAGTTCTTTGCTTAAACATGGCAGTTTTGTTTATAAAGATTACCCTTAAAAACATTTCAGTCGTACAAACTCTCTCTTGCATGATCTGTTATCTCATTAAAGAAGTGTTGTAAATCCCAAAGTAAAACTAACATAATTATTAAAGCAAACCAGAAAGTTGTTAGGATGACAAATATTAAATAAAAGAATCCTGACACAGATAGTCATTTCTCTTTGGAATTCCTGAAATGCTGTGAAACTGCAATCATAGCTGGTATATGTTTTAAAATACTTAGTAAAACTGATTGATAATGAAGAATCTTCAAAAAATGCAACATGTAATCTGCTACCAGGTTTGTTTCCTTGTTTCTGTAGCTTGAAATTCCTATCAACTATAAAGTATTTCTTTTTGCTGCTTGTGAATTTTTGACTGCTTAAACTGATTAAATATGCAACTTCATCATTGTTTTTAATATGTTCAAGATAACATCTAAAATTGTGGCTAATTTTACAATACAAATAGTGAAAATCACCATCACCATTTACACTGTAATTGCTCTTACTGAGCCTAATGATCACTAATAACACAGCCAGAGAAGTACATTCTATACAATTATGTGATGATAAGCAAATGATAATTTTTCAGTAAATTATACCAGATATTTTCCAACTATTAACATTTTCTTCATTCCATCAGGCCAGAAAAACCCATTTCTTAACATGTGATAATGATATAGTAAAGCCAACATCAAGCTGATGTTCCATAAGCTTAAGAAAAGCAGTTCCAGTACAAGGTTTTCCACTGAATACCAGATGACCACTGAGATTCTGTACCAGAGCTGCTCCACAAAATATTGTGTGCACTGGTCAGTTCAGTATGCTAACATTTATAATTAATAATGTATAATTAATGAATAAATAAATGACCAATTATTATTATTATTAATGAATTAAAGACCAAGTCATCCCACATCAAAATTATTGAAGATTCCAAAGGACTAGACTCAAACAACACATGAAGCATATGTGATCTCTGTCTTTTGTCCTCAGACCTCCTGCAATGCTGAAAAGACAAAACTCCAACAAAAAAGCACTTGCAAAATCAGCTCCCCAAATGTGCATGTCTTTTGAAGGCTTCAGTTAACCATACTTTACATAATTCCCATCTGGTATCCTCAAAAGCAAAAATAACAGTATTCTCAGTTGTCACTCATGGCAACTACTTGATCAGCAACTGTCTGCTCCTTCTAAAGAATTTCAAAGTGCAAAGGGAACTCCATAAAACAAAACAAAAAAAAGAAGAGAGGGAGCTCAGCATGTTGATTTCTTCATATGTGAGACTAGTAAAGATCATGAAATACTTTTCAGAGTTTAAATTTGGCTCGAAAATTCATGCACAGTTCAGTAGCTATGGAAAAACTTAACTCCAGTACGTATACTATCTAAATTCCATATTTAAACAACAGTATGGGGTAGAAGGTGGCAGTAAGAGTGGCAATAGCTACCTCTATTTCCACAGATGCTGAAACACTAATATCCTGAATATGAAGCACACAAGGTATGTGACTGTGAGCCAAAAGCACAAATTGAGATAGCCAACAGGATGGAACAAGGAGGACAGACACATGAAGCCCAACATACAGAAACCTCTTTCCCAGTCTCACTTCTTATTGGTCCAAATCCATAAAATATGTCCCATGCAACTGATTTTGCAGAGAAGATACTCAAAATTCAAGTCATACACAAAATTTCTGACAGCTGAAAAAAAAGCCTATAAAAAGCATTTGTGCTTTTGATACACTGAAATAATACTAAAAAAAGCTCTAGTGTAAAAGATATGCTATGCAATCTCTGTAATCTCTGAAGCTGCTGCAGGTTTTTTCCTTGATGTTTTCCATACTCACCTCCCCAGTATTTCAGCTATTCACCACCATTTTACCCATTTTGTTCTCTACAAAAGCATATTTTGTCTTCTAACAACCTTGAGTTCTCACAATACTTTAAGACCAAAAAAAAAAAGGTTATTAGATTTTTACCTCAAGATGAAGTAAAAACTCTTCATTCCAGAAATAAAAATCACAATGACTACTTAAATCATCTTTCTTTACTACAGCAATCATACAATGAGATGTCTTTGGTAATGCTACCTCAATATGGGGATGTTTAAAACCTTTATAAAAAAAAATAAGATTAGTATCTTCACCTTTCCTTTTCTCTCATTTCTGATTTGGATACCTAAAGAGAGTTTGCAATCCCTGTATGTAGACATTGCACACTACAGTAATGAACACTGGTTCATTTTGTATTTTCATAACCTACTGTTTGAGTTCCATTTTACTCCCAGTTCAGTTTTAGGCATGTTATTAAACACAGAGAACACACTGAATAAAAAGCTGTGAATATGACTTAAATATAAATGTTTCAAGGAAGCAAAAATTGGGGAGATGATAGTCTAAAACAGTAAAAAGGATTCTTTTTTGTATCTGCTTTAGAATATGCCATATCTTTATATCTTACACTGAAATGTTAGTAATCATGAGACTGCTAACAGTTCAACTGCTGTTATATTTTTACAACAATTCATTTTGAGAAAGAAATTACTTCTTTGAAACCAGGAAAAAGTACTTCTAACTCCACATCCAGCACTACCAGACAGGTTTGAGTCTAGAGAGATCAAGTAGACTCGAACAGAAGCTATTCAGGAAATGGTATTTTGGCTGATTGAATCAGTACCTGATAATTAAGGACATTATAAGCTATTGATGACACCACCATAAATGCAATGAGCTGAAATGCAGGAGAAGAGCATGTGTGCATCTATGAGAAGAGCTGTATGCACATGCAGATAGAGTTTGGCCTGGATATAATGCAGGCAAATAATGCACACACAGTCAACAATACAGTAATAACAGTAGAGCTCCAAAGCTATGTTTTAATGCAATGGAGTAAAAGGATTATATTTGAATAAGAAAACTGTCAGTAAGAAAAGGAGGTAACAGAACAGCCTGTAGAGAAATTGTCAAAACTGGGATCCCTAAAAGGTGAAGACAGGATAGGAGAGATGGGACAACAGGCCTCCTGGCTCAAGACCAATAACCTAAAAATACAGCTGAAATGTGTCTGCAGTCTTAAAAAAAAAAAATACTATAACATACTTGTTGATGAGAAATTACAGTGATGCTATCACTTCCATCTTTACCTGCTGTCATAGTTGCACTAACCACCATAAACAAATAACAAGAGTCATTCCAAGTCCATGACCAAAGGCTTGCATTTCAAATATTGCCCTGAACAACTAAAACAACAAACAAAAGGAAAGAAAATGAGCTCACCAAATCCATCACCATGAAAATAAAGGCACCTTTCTTCAGAATTTCTTGGGTTAGATGAAGCTTCTGCACAGTCCTTGCTTAGCCTATGAGGGTTTCTTTAACCCTCTTTTGTAACTTAGTGAGGGGCAAAGAAAATAGGGGAGACGAAAATGACATGCTTTTTGTGGAGTAGAATTAGCATCCACTTCTGCAGCACACATTTCCAACTGCACAACTCTGACTTGGATCAGGGCTGCAGCTATCTTTATGCAAGCACCAAGCCAGATAGAATCCTTCCAATTACCCACAGTATGGCATATCCCAAACAAGCAGAAAGTATTTGGAGAACCTGCAACCAGCTATCTCTGATGCTTAATATCTGAACATTTCAGTGGGATCATCAATTCCAGAAACCCCTCGGATAAAAGTAGTATATGCCAGAGGTGTATCTGTTAGACAATGCTGGAAGGCTGCTGCTGTAGTCAGTTGATAGCAAAGCAAGTAAACAGACTTGATCAACCCTCTTCTGAAATTCTAGAGAAACTTAGAAACATCTCAACTATTTCAGCATAACCATTGGAAAGAAAACTTAGAATGAGACAAGCTCTGGTTCGAAGAAACCGAAAAATGATGACAAAGACATTCAAGGATCTATTAGTGTAACTTCACTGATGATACACACTACAGCTCTGCAATTGCATAGGACCAGAAAGATCACCATTCTAGTACTACAGAACAAGTATAACTTTTGTAAAGAACTGCTTGCAACTGAAAGCTCCCCAGCTCCTTCTGAGATTTCTCAGAAATACAGAGTTGCTTCTGAATGCTGTAGGCAACCACATCAACAAAAACTTATCTCCACCGGTCTCCACATGTCAGGCTTGTCTGTTCTGTCTGGAGGGGACAACATTCTCCCTTAAACAGCTTCTCAGTGGGCTGTTGATCAGAACTGAAGGCAAGAATTTTCTGCTTTGCTAGAATGTGCTGCCCAGACAAGAAAGTCTCCCCTAGTCAGCAAAAGGTGTATATATAATCTAGGATCTAATACAATGCAGCATACGGTGCCTTGCTGCAATTGGGATTACTTCAAGCCAGAGGCACACACTGTAAATCTTCTAGAGGACAAATAAGTCAGTGAGAAAATAACTTCCAGCAGCTTTGCAACTAAAATGACTCTTTATATATTGAAAAATAGCCAAACAGTAGAAAACTAAAGTTTTAATTTGAAATACTATTAGAATAACACCTTTTAAGCTCTTTCATTTAAAGAAGAAACATTTCAGACAATGTTAGCACGAACAGTTTCAACCAACTTCAATATGGTGTATTAAAAAGGCACAGTGAAAACTAAGTATTCAACACATTCAGAAGACTCACTACAGTGCTTGAATTTGGGAATACATGGCCACAGCAAGACTAGCAAAGGTATGCTTACAGCAAACTGCCTCTGTTCTTTAAACTTACCGACGCAAATGTTCACTGTTTCTTTTCACTTCTGCAGCAAAACCAATAACTGCTTCCCATTACTGACACAAGAAGTTTCCCAAAATTAATGATACTTAAATCCAAAAGACATAACTGTTCCATTAATAACGCTTGTGCTTAAAGTCTTTAAAGTGAATCCACAGCATCCAAAGAACATAAAACTGAACTAGAAACAGAAGCGTCATGTATCCTAAAAAATATTATGAATGTCAGATTTGTAAGAGCAATGAAAATACAGAGGAAGCATTAGCAAAAACTGAATATTTACCCACTCTGCTGTTTATAATTACTGTGATTCATAATGTCCCTAAACATGCAGTAAAAAGCTGCTCATTGTACCTCACTGATCTCTCCCTCTCTGTAGCCACCAGAAATGAATCAATGTGATACTGGCAGGAGTGCATCTTCCTACTTGGAGCAATGAAGATTTAGATTAGCAGATTTCTCTCAGAAACATTTTTCTAGTTATAGATAGATATGTGTGGAAAAGGACTTTCCTGAAAGATACTTGGATAAAAAAAAAATATATATATTTAAAAATATGAGAAGAAATCATCCTTAGCAAAGAGTTTGGGTAGAGCATATTGTGTGCAGAAGACTAGCATTGCTCTTACCAGCTGAGGGACACAGTTTTTGAAATATAACTGAGAATTTTTAGGGCATTTAATACAAATAAATTGCTTCATATTTAATTTCAGGTGAAAAACAAGTAGAGTTCCAAAATAAGCCACTGCACCATTGAAAATGAATTAAAATTACTATGACAAATTTTTCAAGTCACTGCTCAAACTTCACAGCTAAAAAACCATGATAAGCTTATTTCTCTATACAATACAATATAGTCTTATTTAAGTAGTGAAGTGAAATTGACATATCAGAAATTATTTTAATTTATATAATCAGTAAAGTCACTGCATAGAAGTAGAGTGCAATTCAGCATTCTATTACATAATACAAATGTGCAAATATAAAAGTCATAAGCTCTAAGATAATCATATGCAAAAAATCCCTGCTTAAATACTGATTAAATCATCTACAAAGCTAGCTAAGTTTTTGTACAGTTAACTTATCCCAAAAACTTAGCTAAGTTTATATATATATTAACTTATTTTTCCCATTAGAATAAAACAGTAAAAAATATAGCTAGCCAGTCAGACTGACCATTTCTCTAGGAAAGTAAGCAAAAAGCACAGATTCAAACAAGTTTAAAACAACAAAATAACGGAAAATAAAATTAGTTTGCTGATACAATTATAAATATTATAGATCCTTGTTAGTATGATAAGAGTTAACCTTTTTCACTGTTTCAAATTACTGAAAGACTGAGTAATTTTTTCTGCTTCATGTCTCATTAAAGACAATGTTCTCAGTCCTTTAGTAGCTTAATAAAATATTTACATATCTTCTCATTAGCAAGAAGATGAGGATAAAAAGGTACCTATCAGAACACTAATCTAAAGATATCCTACTCCAGTTACTTATTTTCCTTTCAGAGAACTGTAACCTTCTGGACAAACAAAATGTTACCTGCAAAAGCAAGGCAAAGAGGTCAGAGCCTATTCCAAAGTTATTGCTTCCTATCAAAAATTAGCCTTTTCCCTTGGCATATCAAGATCCAAAAGAAGGTATCTCTGCTTGGAGCAAAAATAGTTTAAGGTAAACAGACAAAATGGACTCTTACGCCATAATAAAACTATCAAATATAAGCTTAACCCAGAAAAGTGCCTGGACTTCACTCTAGAGTGTATGTACATTTTAAAAGTTCTAGAATTTTGCTTTAAGACCTATTCTTTCAAATGAAATTCACAAGCAACATTCATTTGACAAAACCAGAAGCTGCTAGAGTTTGCTTTTTGTTTTGCCATGTTCAGAATGTAGCTCACACTTCTTAACTGTTACAAAATTGTATCAGTTTTATTTCTCTGTAGAACAAAAAAAAAAGAAACCTTTTAAACCACAATGAAGAATCTTCTAGTGATGTTTTCTGCACTCAGACTATTCCACTCAAACTACTTCATTTCAGTAGATATATTGTAAGAACTATTCTAGAGACAAAGCATCAGACGTTTTGTGTTTGATTAGGACTTTCCCAATAGCTTTTTGGTCAACAAGAGTTGTTTCACTACCAGAATACCTCACTGCAAGTTACCAGGTTCCACTGGGTTATTGCCAACATTGGCTTCTTAGAGCCAGAAAGTTATTTCCGATCAATGCTGAAAGGACAACTCAACACCAGGAGGGGCAGAGACACACACTTGCATCAGAAAAAATCCCCAGCAAACTGGCTAGCAAACTTTTCTGGGATTCTAAAGGAAAAGACTCAAATCCTTACTGTACCTAATTCATACACTGGAGAACTTCAGTCTTCCATATCAAAAATCAGGCTTAGGCTACATTTCTCTGTTGGTATTGCATTTTTGTGTTAATTTGCATTTAGAAAAAAATATTTCTAAGGGTTTGGTTTAAACAGTATCACAAAAATACATAGATTTTAAGTGAATGAGAATATTGTGAACAGTCCTGTTTAATTCAAAAGGCTTAGTGAAAATAAGAAAGAAAAAAATATTATAAAGCTAAAAGCAAACTTTGTAATAACATTTCCCTTTGAATAGAAAAGACTAGTCCCAAATGCAGTCAAAGTCAGAGGAATAGGAATGCAGTTGGATAGCCTGTAATTGAGCATTAGATTTTGCTCATTTGCAGAGCACTCTTGTTTACATTTATAATCCAAGAAAAATAAATACATTATTCAAAAATTGCCAAAAGCACTGGAAAGTAATACATGTTGGTAACAGAGCCAAAATGATGAACAAAGCCAAGCTCCATAAATAGCTAAAGCCCGTATCTAGACTTGACAAATAATGATATAACAGCCTGCAGGACAACAGCTGAGGAGGGAAACAAAAAGGTAACTAAAGCTGAAGAACCTCTTTCACACTACAGATGTCCTGAAACAATTACCAGGTCACTATTTGGTTAGTTAAGGAATGATCACTTTAAAGTCACCCTAATCCCCAGACTTTCACCAGCAGCCAAACCCTCGCTAAAATGACAGAATGTGATTCATATATTGCCAACTTCATTAGCTCATTCTCATTTTAGTCCACCATGTCAGAGCAACAATCCTTCCACTAATCCCATCAAGGGGATTTTTTTCTTTAAATTCCATCTCTCACCAACTCAGATAGGGGAATCAAATACTGAATAATACATACAATGAGTTACTTAATTAGCTGGGTGAAGGTGAAACTGAAACAGCTGAGTCAAATAATGAGATGTCAAACACAGCATCTTAGACCAGGCACGGATTTGAACGCCTTCTTCCTGACAGACAGAACAACATGATGTTTTTTCAAATACAGAGCATTAAGGCATTTAATCTTTCCAGTTCAGTCCCTCCAAAAATAACAGTTGGAGGAAAAAATAGTAAAAGTGAACCACTGAGAACAAGGAGAGTAGAAATAATTCACTGTACAGCAAACATCATTAAATGTCATAGCCAATTACCAAGTTATCACTGTTCTAAAACAAAGTAAAACTAACAAAAAAATCTCAAACAAAACTTTTTCTAGAAATGTTAAGCAGAGAATGCAAAACTATTCTAATATGGGCTAATGATTAACCACAAATTTCACTAACCTATTAAGTTTATTTAATTCTCCATGTTGCTATCCATAGCCACTGCCTATCTGTTTTCCTGCCCTTAGCATTAGCTGCAGCCTCTTGTAATCAGACACTATTTATTACAGTCACAACTAGTTAATGAATCCTTGCTTTATTACTGTGTTTTGGATCAACAGCTTGATTTATCCTTGCCCTCCAGTCTCTAAATGATGATTCTGCCAGTATAAAGGAGCAAAATGACACTTTTTGGCCCTTGGCAGGTTTTCCAAGGACTCTGCTCAAGGGACTCTGTCAGAGGCCCTGGGTAATGGCAAATATCCAAAACACTTATTTCCAATGGGGCTGAACAGGAAAGACTGTGATTATGTAGAAAAATAATAATGGTTAAAAACTGACAAATGTGACAAAATTATGAGTCACAACACAAAACAAAGATGTGGTTAGTTATGAGTCACGACTCAAAACAAAGATGTGGCTAGTCCTCAAACCCAAAACAGATACCTGTAAAATAAACAGAGCAGGTAATTTGTCTTCTGACTAACTCCTCACAAAAAGAAACTAAGAAGTAATTATAATACTTCTAATTTTCACTGACTCCCCTGGATCCCACTGATATTAGCATATCCATATACTACACTGCATAAATAGTATTGCCTGCATATCAGTCATTCTTGTCCAAAATAACTTTATAGTAAAACTAAGCAAAATAGAAAAAAATCATGTGATGGGTGTAAACAGAAGCATGTGTCATAGGGTATGGGATTCATCAAATTCACCCCAGTTAGAAGCCATTAAACATGTACTACAAAAAAAAACAAAACGAGAAATAGTATGTATCTCTTACTAATCTGAACAGTATTCAAAGTGCATTCCACAAATGACAAGCTCTACAACAGTAACACTGATTTACAGTAGCTAATAATCCCCTGGGTTACCAGGTCACCTATCACCACTGAAGTTAACAGCTGTGAGAATATGACTGTTTTCTCCAATGACAACTATAATCTCATCTTTCTGCAGCTTGTTCAGTCTGATTCTCCCACTCTGCACCCACACACAGGTCTCAGTTTCAAACATACACTAAATTTTCCCTGTTGTTTTTTTTTAAGGACCTACTCCCATTAAGTGCATCAGAAGTATTACAATATTAACTTATAAACAAAATAGGCAACTTTTATCATGTCAGAAACGTAGCAATTATTTTAAGGTCTTCGTTTCATCTCTTGCACATATATATGCAGACAGAGATTATGTTATCTCCCTGCCACGTTACATATTCTCAAGATACCAATGCTAGGCAGTTCCACACTACAGTAGTTTTCTATCTTCTCTATAACAACATCTAATCTTTGAGAACATCTAGACATATTACTATGTGAACTGGACAACTGAGGCACAAAACACGATCTGTGGTGATTCTGTATCTTGAAAGATGTCTTGGATCATAGCACTTCCCATGGCTATCCTAGGCTCTAAGTGCTTTGTCACCTGTTGGCCTTTATCTCAAATCATAATATGTAACTGATATGGAAGAACAAAATACAAAGATGCAGCCAAAAAAAAAGACATTAAGGAAATGACCAGTATTCAGAGTGCAAGTGAAAAATTACAGCTGACTTCAATGTCCTTCATAACTCACCAATGGATTATTTGTGATCTTATTTTATTTTTTTTTAATACATGGAGTTCACCTAATTTGTAAAAGCTTAGTTTATCTATGCCATTACAGAACAGTCCATCACCTCTCCATATTACAAGACTAACAGAAGTAGGTCATGGGACCAGAAGTCAGCTGGTACTTTAAAATGCACTGATCCTCTTCAGCATACCATAAGAGTCTTCTTCTAGTGGCAAACACTTTCCAAAACAGAAGCAACTTAATGTACACAATGTATGTGCATTATTTACCTTGCAGCCAGTGCAGCTCACAGAACGAGTTATCACATACAAATAGTAAATGTACATCTCATTTTTTTAACTTCCAAAATACAGGAACAGAACAGTTATCAGATTTCAGTAAAAGTTGGATTTCATTTTTATTTTGCCTTCTCATTTTCAGGCTATTTTTGCTATAATTTTTAAATACTTATTTAATTTACTTCTAGATCTTAAAACACGAAAAATCCAAGAAACAGACTTCCAAAAACGTCAAACATTCTGCAATTGACAACTGAATCTCTTTTCCTCTCACCCTAATACTGGTTATCTATACAAGTCTAAAAATCAAAAGCGTTGCCTTAACAGATTTGCCTTTAATGAGCTATGTAATTGATAAATGCTTCAGTATTTAATGCACATGTAATGTAGAATTGCTCTGAAGAGTCTCAGTAACTATATCCTTAGGATTTCCAGATGCCAGGGCAAATGCCATACATCTAGAAATTCCAAACATATGGCAAAAACCTTGAAGACAAACTGTAGAGCTGCTAAAAACTATAAAAATAGTAGTAACTGCCAAAAGCAGTAACACTGACAGGCACCGTATTAGAAGATGAGTACTAGAGTTCAGGTTTTAGACTCTCCCTAAATGACTGTAAAATTTTATTAAGTAAAGACCATTTTATATGAAGGACTGTGTAATGATGAATTTTGGAGTTTGCTTACTTTGCTCTTTTCCTCTCCTTTAAAACCAAGACCATTCCTCAGTTACACTGTTTAACAGCCTAGAAGAGCATTGTGCAATGGCATGCTTCTTTGCTTCTTCAGTTACAGTAAGAATGTAAAGTTTTGTTTCTTAATTCAATTAATGACGTAAAGCTGTGTAAAAACATTATCACACATGCAAAGCCCTAAGATATAATAATGATGTAGTGAATACAGCAGAAGTATTCCATATTGTAGCAGTTTTACTTAAAGTAAATGATTTCTGATTAGACTCATAAATGACTGAACATGTGCCTCCACTAGTTGTCAGGAGTTATCAGATAACATAAACTTTACACGGAATCAGAACTAATTTCTGCATAGTGCTACTGGAGGAAAGGCTTGCAACAACAATGGCAGACATATCACTCAATGGGCAAACACAGAATCATAATTAAATTAACTGATAATCATCTCGCTTCTTCTAGCCAGACTTTAATTTAATACACTTGCAAATGTAATGAGGTTCACTGAATTGAAAAAATACTGTGGAAATAACAGAAACAAGATTAAATTAATTGCCAGACATACTGATAAGAAAGCTTGTTTCAAATTACGTTGAGCACATTTCTAAGAGCCATTAAGAGTCTAGTCACATAGAATGCACCTTGATGACAAATAACACATTTTAAATTATTTTTGTACCAACTGGAATATACACTGTGTTTCATAGAACCATATGCTAATGGGTTCATGTTCTCTCCTCTTCAGGTGAATAAACATGTAAAAAACGCTTGGGTAGTAAAAAATTATAAGCTGGCCAGCAACCAAAATGATTTCTACTCCAATCATGTCCTAGCAACTTCACACTGTAAAATTTAAGATTAAGAGGTACTAAATGTCTTTATACCTTGCAGCTCCCGGCTGAAAAACTATGTTTTATCCCTAAGAAACCAGAATTTAAATCGCTGCAAACAGGAATAAAGTTTTAATTTTGAACACCAAGTAACCAGCTCTTTTAGTTCTGCCTGCAAGTCTGCTAGGCCATGCAAAATCTCTGAAGCAACTCAAGCATACATTAATCATCTTGAAAAATTACTGATTTTTTTCTTTAAGACACTGAAATGACAGGAGTTTCACCATCTCTCTAGGTACCTTGTCCAACTGCTTAACACTATTTGATGCTTTAATTTAAGAAACAAGGAATAATTATACAAAAACATATTAGACATTTTAGGTCATTTACTTGAAAGGAAATACTGTCTCTTAACACGCCAGTAGACTGAAATTTCAGACACTAGTGGAAGCTACAAGATATCCAATGTCAAGTATTTTAGTAGAATATATCCAAGTAATTCCAATTTTGTATTTCCTTATAGTGAGATTAACAACAAAGGATTTGCATTAGAGCACAATGACAGGCTGCCTAAGCCCACATTCCCCTGACACTTCTGACAGCATTGTATTCCAAAGGGCAAACAGAAGGCTTTTATAAGGGCTTCTTGTTTTAACTCTGAAAAGTGGGCAATAACAACTTGGATTTGTGACCAATATGCTGTAATAACAAGTAGTATGAAATCATAGCTAGCTAAGAGCCTCTGAGCTAGAGAGTAAACAAGAAGGGGAGGAAATGTAGTGAAACAGGGTAAAAAAAAAACCCCAACCAAACTCGGGGGATAATCCTGTAACATCCAGGGCAGTCTAGTCCTACATCAACAAAAGTTCAAGTAGAGACTTTGAAGGAGGTGAGAATTCCACTAAGGCCAGCTCAGTTGATGAAAGGGAAGGCAAACAATGAAGAGGCTCAAAGACAGACAATTTGGATGACACGAAACTTCTTTCATGTTCTTGTTCTTTCAAAGGCCTTTGTAGAAAATTATCCAAATGATACTGAGTCACTTTTCTTGCAGGCTGGGTTCATTGCACTTGGCTTTAACTGTCTACATGTTAGCTTACATCTTCTGAGCTAGTCATCTGCTACTGGTAAGAGAGGCAGAGCTCTACTGAGAAGTAACCTTCTCTGCTGATACTATGAAGAAAAGTGCTTGAACAGCTAGAAAAGACCACATGCTTAATATGTTTGAACACTGTAAATATCTTCTTTTTTGTGTCTTTAGTTATTAAATATATTTATAAACAACAAATAAGTAATGAACTTGAACAAATATCACTCTTGGTACTTCCTATAGTAAAACCGGTTATTATTCACTAAATATTTCATTCTTAAGAAAGAGAAAGGCAATTATGAATTGAGAAGTGTATGGATACAATTGGAGAGAATTCCAGGAGAGTTTATGCAGCTAAGAATAATGCTTTAAAAGGTAAACTCACTATTTATACTGTATATAAGTCTGTATATATGTATATACATATATATATATATATACTGTATATAAGTTACTTATAAAGAACAAGCATTATACTGGTAACAGATGGTTTCTCAAGGTGGACATATACAACCTTATTTTCTATTTTCAACAAGCCTTCAAAATAACTTTAGTTCCAAAAGGATCTGGTCCTAACATCCATTAAAAATTGGCAACAGAGTAGGAATTGGTGTTAATTAGTCTGGGCCTTCTCCCAAATCTATACCAATTAAATAATAAGTGTTTAGTGCCATTAAGCTTACATGTTATAAATCTTTGTTTGCATATCAGTATTAGAAAATGGAAGAGGAGGAAAACAGTAGGGTAGGGAAAAAGGAAAAAAAAACAGCTGAAAGTTTAAAAAGAAAAAGAAAAATCAGCTGCTTCCATTTCTTCCCCTCTTCTTAGCATAAGTAGGCATTTCAAAACTCTTAATTCTGCATGAGATGAATATTACAGATTTTAGGATTAAAAAGGAATTTTAAATGTCACTTCAGCAGACAAAACTGAATTCTCACAGGATGATTCCCCCCCACACTCTCAGATAATAATTGTACTGTTCATAACATAAGATAGTGAATTTGGAAAAAAAAAAAAAAATGCTTTTTAATCTTATTCAAGATGAAAATAAAATTTGGAAACTTGTATGAGAAATAGGGAGCCTCATAGAGAGCACTGAAAGGAACTATAAAATCCAGAATAGTTTTATGTTGGGCTAGTCAGCTGTACGAACATAGCATATGCTTTAAAGTGTTGGCTCAGATCAGTGACCCATCCAGTTCAGTATCTCCCCTCTCCCTGTGGTCATACCAGATGCTTCAAAGAAAGATAGAAACAAATAGCCTGTTTCCCACATCTACTTTGTTTCTCCAAACCACTTATGAATAACCTGCTACAGAGATAAAGAAAATTATTTGCATGTATTCAAATATCTATACAAATGTTTACAGGAAAACGTCAATCGTAACACATTTCTAAGCAGAAGCAAAGCATGTGTTCCCAACTCTACCAATATATCCAAGAACAGTGATTCCATAGCCTCTCTAGGCCCTTGCTCCAGTATTTGTGTAACCTCTTTGTCAACATTTTTTCCTACTGAGAAGCATTTCCTGTGTCCAGCCTGTGTCTATGACCTCTCATCCTTTCACTGTGTATGTCCACAGAGCTTGGCTTCATCTCTTGTATAATATTCGCTAGCTAATGAAATACCATCTTAGTCTTCTAAGTAACCAGACTCAGCTCTACCTGCCTCTCTCCACCCATCCTGTGCTCCAACCTTCTAATCACCCTGTCAGTCCTCCACTCACCTTCTTCAGTACATCAATGTTGTTGTTCTACCAAATTTAAACAAAATCTGGTATCTTATAACAAGCATACGTCCTCCCATACGTTTTTATTTACGTATCCTCCTAAAAAGGGAGGGGGAATCATCTGAGACTAATGCAATGATTTGCCTAACTCTTAAAATAGGTGTGTTTTGTTTGAGAAATTCCCATGTTTCCATATTGATTATGTGGTACCTCTGATTGGTTCTCATCAGCTCATAGGGACTCATTTTCAAAAAGGTTTTCACATACTTAGTAATTCCATCATATGTTAAATAGTGATTATTATTCTCTGAAACAATGATACTGCTTGCTTTGATTTAGAGAATGCAAAATCAGGGTTGAGAAATGTATACTGGGTCTGGCTGGGTTAGAGTTAACTCTCCTCACAGCAGCCCATACAGTGCTGTGCACTGCATTTATAGCTAGTGTACAGGACCATACAGTATTAAGCCACCAGTCAACTCCCTGGCAAGACCAGGCACTGTACAAAGAGAACATAAAACCAGGGTGATGATCCTCTCCTGCTCTGCAACAACCACTGGGTCTGATTCTGGAATTTGAGTATTCTTTCATTTTGCAGGAAAAAGAGGAAGTTTCAAGAAAGATGAGAGATGCATTTCAGAAATAGGTGAGCAGTGGCAAAGGCAGCAAGGATGGAAGGCAGTACATTTCAGTACAGCAACAGGGGCTCTCACAAGCTTTGATTAGTCTTCACTGGCTTCTGTGCCAGATATATCATGGCCAGAACTGCTCAGAGGGTAAATTTGTATTAGAACAGGAAATAATTGCCTAACAATAAAAACATAATGGTCACCTCAGTTTTTAAAGATGATGAAATATCCCTATCCAGCTGGAGAGAAGATAATTTTTGGCTAACATTCAAGAAGCAAATGTTGGTTATGATGGACCAATGGAGAGAGGATGAACAGCCAATCTAATCACTGGCAGCTCTTTTTCTCAGACACTCAATAAAGGGACATTTTTCACATGACAAGGACAGCAGGAATTTTGTGTCTTCCTGAAGAAAACATAACCTGTAATCTGCTCAGAAGACTACTGCTACTCATCAGCTTGTATCTGCAATAAAGATGTACGCACATACATAAAGCATAATTTTCAAACAAGTAGTGAGATAGCTAACTACTGGAATTTATGTATAGGAGGATAGTTTTAGCCCCTTAAGAGATGTCTTACAGGATGGTACTAGTTGTCAAAATATAAATAATTGCATTTGATATACAGGTATTTGGACAACATCTACTTATTTTCAAGATCACAGAGTAATATAGGATGTCTAATTGTTCCACTGACTTTCAGTTTTTCAATTTCCTGAATTTATACAGATCTGTTGAATTTGTGAATCCACAAAAAGAAAATAATGGCACTAATAAAAGTATTCTTTTGACATATCCACCACCTTCCTTCACCAAACCAACTGACTTACAAGCAAGAATGAAAACAGTTACACAGTAAATGAATGCTGCAGTACATATGTCCTCATATTATAGCCCTCACCCCCAAATCATCTTCAGATACAACTCTATACATGACTTCAGATAATATATATCTGGAGAGAGGAATGGGTGTTTCACTCTGTCCACCATGACACAGAGTCTGATTAAATTAACAAAGCAAACATTAAACTGAAAACACCACTCTGTAAGACAAGAAGGCAAGCAAAAACATAACTTATAGAATAAATGTAAAAAATCTTATATATAAAGCAGTGAGAATTTGGTAGGTTTTTTTTCTTTTCAATATGATTTCCTTGCAGAACTTACTGTGTGCATGCATATTTGTATGTGCATGTGTGCATATGTAAAGAAACAGATATCAGATTACAAGGAAATGACCACAGAATATGCAAAAAAAGAAAGGGATGAATGCAGTAGCTGAGAATATAATGGACAGAACAAGGAGCCTTAGGCAGCTGGTGCTTCACAAAACTGCATTGACAACAAACTTTACTGATTCAGAGGAGAGTTAGGAATGATAAGACACCAGCCTGCATGTATTCCAACAGGGAAGCATACAGAAAATGGAAATGATGAGCTTTTATAAACAGCACAGGCATATGTGACAAGGGTATTCAAAAAGAAATCTGCCAAGAGCTTTTAAATACAAAAGTACCACCTCTTTTCAAGTAATTCCTGAACCATGAATTTCTGGCATTTTGGAAAGAATTCTGGGCAAATTTCACTGCACATGACCTGTTCTTCTACTCTTCCAAAGTCACCCACATGGGCAACCAAATAGAGAGGAGGAAGAAGAATTTAAAATGACAAAGCCAGTAATGCAACCAAGATTCTATACTCATTTGAATCAATTTGAAGATTTTTATGGGAACTAAAAGAATAAAATCAAAAAGCCTTTAATAGGAAACTAAAAATCAGAAGTGCTCGCTTTTGAGTTAATCTTCACATTTTGAGTTTTGTTCAGATGGAGAGAATATATTCAGTACTGCCTTAAGGAACAGGCCAGAGTAGCAACTGCTATAACCTCCTTTGGGATCTCTGATCTTTTAAAAGTCAGAAAATCATTTTACTTTCAAGTCAGGGAGTCTAACGTACAGCTCAGTGGATAAGCAGAAAGACAAGGACAGCTGAAAAGGTCAGTTAAGTGCTCACTGCAGTAATTAAAACTTAGACCTCATGAATTACAGATAGACTTTCCTTGTCTTTTGAAACCATACGTACCTTTTGGTGTGAATAGTGTGGAAGCTATGGAAAAGGACTTCAGCTCAAAACCTCCTGCAGGTTAAGGGAAGTCAGTGGAGCTGCACTGCTTTATCATGGGTCCTTCCCTGGAGATAGCACTGCTTCAAGGACTGTCCAGTGTGGAGTCCTACATGAGTTCCCATGTCCATGTCTGCTCTGCCATGGCCTGCCTGCCCAGGGGCTGCTGGGCAGTCTCTGCCCCTTCTCCTGCTCCCTTCCTGCTCCCAGGGCTGGCTCCAGCACTGTTCCTTTCACTCCTCACTGCCTGGGCAGGATTTTGTCCGTTCTCAAACACTTTCCGCCAGAGGTGCCACCAGCCTGGCTGAGGGGCTCAGCTGTGCCCTGTGCTGAGGCAGCTGGAACCAGCCAGAACCGGCTGGATCCCGCACTGGGCAGCCCTAAGAGCCCCTCAGGGAGGCCCCAAAGGCCCCTCAGCGAGGCCCCAAGGGCCCCTCAGGCACGCCCCAAGGGCCCCTCAGCGAGGCCCCAAAGGCCCCTCAGGCACGCCCCAAGGGCCCCTCAGCGAGGCCCCAAAGGCCCCTCAGGCACGCCCCAAGGGCCCCTCAGGCACGCCCCAAGGGCCCCTCAGCGAGGCCCCAAGGGCCCCTCAGCGAGGCCTGGCACACACATCCTGTATAGCTGACAAAACCCAAGAATTTACCTCCAGTTTACCTACACAAAATGTGTTAGGAAACACCAGGAGCCTACATTGCCTTTAACATCCAGCCATACATGTCTAAAAAACCAAAACCACAAAACCCCAGAACAAAATACTTCTGAAAGATCTTTCAGAGTATTTTGGTATATTTGATATAATTATTGTTTCTCAGCCTAGCATGTTCTCTATCTTCTCTCATCTTGAAAGGCAAACAAAACCTACCTAAACCGAACTCTGTATAATATTCCTGTAGATTATTCTGGAATAGAGGTAAGTTCAGAAAGACAAATGAACAAATACGTTTTAATAACACTAGGACAATGGGTATACAGAGCTTAAATATCTATGCAAGTTGTGGATACCAACATGTTCAAGAAAGCACTTTAACTGCAAGCCTATGTAACATGTCTGGTTATATACTTAAGTTCTCTCCTTGATACAGTTAAAAATAAGGTCATAATTTGTGAGTGGTTTCTCTACAAGCAACTTCAATTTAAATCAAATCCGCTAGTTTGTATCTTTCTTTGTATTCTTTCTTTTACCATATATCTTTAAAAAAACTAAACCAAGCCAAACCAAAAAGAAAAAAAAAACCAAAAACCAAAACCAAACACACAAAATTGATTTAGGGTTTCAAGTTCCACCTTTAAAAAAAAAAAAATCATTTAAGTTTTGACCTGCAATAAAAATGCTAGCAATCAGAAGCTTCCTGGCACACATGAAGCATGTAAATTATGGTCAATCACAGCTTAGAAGTTTTTCAAGTATTTATTCATAAGCAGGCAATTATTGTCACAAACTTATCTGTATCCAAAATAGCTCTTTTCTAAAAATGCATTTTTATTACTTCGTAGAGGTCTTGTGTGTATGCAGTGCCTCAGTTGTGTTCCTGAATTATTATTCATCAAACAAAACCTACATTTTCCCTGATGGAGACTGCTGTTTCATTAGTTTGGCTTTCTTTTATACAATGTGCAATCATCCACGTTCTTTCACTATATGACCTGTTGACAAAATGGTGAATTTAAACCTTGTATTGTATTGTAGAAGGAGGTCTGCTTGAGATATTCAGATTTGTCCTACTAGTCCCACTGGTGCTGATTTTGCAAGAATTGATGACATATTTGTAAGCAATATTAACTGTCCTTCACATTAAATTATACTGTGTAGTCACTACTGATCTCTTATCATCTATTATTCCTATCAAGTCTTAAATGATAAACGTTATCTATCAAATCTAGCACCTATCAAACTAAGACAATGAATGCTTTTGAGAGAATGCTATCTACTTTGTTCAGAAAATATGAGTGTACTACACTTGAGGGCCAAATAAAATAAGTAGTCTTTGAGAAACAAATGAAAAATACTAAAACCCTCACAAAGTACTACAGAAACAAGAATAATACAAAATATCAGCTGCTTTTTCTGGGGAAAAACCCTTCTTATCAGGTTGAAGTTACTTTTTAAGTTTCTTAGATTGATGCCTTCAACACACTTGCTGCTACAGCCTTGAAAGCTATGTGATCCATCACAGCAAGCAGCCTAGAGCTGAACAGAGGTGGAGCATTTGGATGTGGAGCTCTCATCCATGCCCAGTACTTGCAGGAAGCTGAAGTCATGAAGAGCCACGTATCAGCAGTGCTCTGGTCACCTGTGGGTTCTTCCCTGAAATCTCCTCCTGGATACTGCTAGGTGTCTCGTTTTGTCAAGAAGGTCATGGTTGGGACATTGTTGACTGATGCTGAGCCTGTCATCAGCCCTTCCTCAGGAAGACAATCACATTACTGCTGCTTTACACACGTGAAAGGACAAACTCCTTCCTGCAGACACAGCTGCAATGCTGTCAGTAGCTTTCTAGAGCCTTCCAGATAAAAGAAACTGCAGGCTGGTCACCTTCACTAATGAAGGGAGGGAGGCTGAACTGCAGTTACAATGCTTTTGCTCACAATCTGAGCTTAACTAATGTTACTATTTTACTTTTAAATCTGAAATAAAAGCAAATATGCATTTTTAAAAGCTTTAAGGGCCAATAAATCGTATATATATTAAGAAAAAGATTAAAACAATTAACGTAAGGGTTTGTCTTGTTTCATCAAACTATTCTTAAATAAGTAAGGGTGGATTGAAGACATCTTGTAACGTGTCCCACATATTTAGTCTAGACTTTTGCTATGCTAATACTCTACATTAGAAGTATAATTCTATTGTATTTCTCTTTCACTGGAAACAGACCAGGTTCATGTCAGCACATGAAGGGGATTCTTTTCTACAGAGACAAGGATCAACAAAGGAACCAAACCCCCTCCAAAACTCAAAAGGTTTTGTTTGCATAGTTAACACGTTGCCAAATACTGTGATAAAGTTTTATCTGTGAAACAAAAGAAAACAACCTTTTGTTCCCCCAAATATCTCTTTGCTTCCTATCACAACACACTGCAAAAATGTCTTTATGGCAATGCCCTCCTTTGCCCTATGCTAGAGATTCTCCCACAAGTCATTGTTCTGTAGACTGAACTCTATATCCAATAGCAATAAGCTGCCTGATGATGATATATGTAGGCAACCATAAACCCTCAGCTTGAGGGTTTCAGTTTCTCTCATAAATATCCAGGGGTCAAAATGCCACTGCCCCAGTAATCAACAATGGTTTGTCCTTTTACCTTTAATTAGCCATGTGTTACTCAAATCCTACATAAGCATCTGTTATGCTATTATGTGGGCAGATCATCACAAGGTAATAGTCATCTGCACATACTATGCCTACACCTAGGAAGGAAAAGTACACATAATGCAAGTGCTTGAGAGATGAAGCCTGTAAAACAATAAAACATTAGCTAGTACAAACTCTGTAATTCAAAGATATTGAGAGTTACACCTGTCAAATCCTGTATTAGAAAAGAATGTAAAAAAGTATATCAAAAATCATTATGCATTTTTTAGAATTCATAATTGTACCACAGTCTGATGTTGTGAAAGCTGGCATGAAAAGTGAAATGTAAAGTGTTGGTAACAAAGCTGCAAGATGAGACTATTTTGGTAAAGTTTGGGGGTTTTTTTTCTAATATTTTTTGCTACTTCTGGAACAGCTATTTAAGACAAATGACAAAACCACTTTTAGTACTCGGTGTGTTTATATTGTGCTTGCAGGGAAGGAATACCATACTCTTTGTGAAAGGGTAATTTTTCACACTGGAATTCCAGCTGCATCACAGATGTAACAGATATCCTTGTAATTGTTAAAAAACATTTTTACTAACAGTGAGTTAACCACACTGCTGACTGGTATTAATGACTCAATCAACTTTCCCAGACTACAGCACCAGGTATTCAGGACAAGCCCAGGACACAGAAACCATATAAATCAATCTAAATGTTCTCAAAAATTTACTTACTTGACTTAGTTTTTCCCACTGGCTGCTTATAACTCTGCCAGGCCTAGGACAAACAGCAAACACCACACTCTCTGTTCCAGTCAGTGTGGTTTTGTTTCATGTCATTTCTTGGTTTAATATCTTTGCTTTCATCAGACTGTTTTATGCAATGTGTCATTACTAATTTCAAGGCTTTCTTTATCTGGTTCATACCAGGTGGCATCAGGGGTAGAGATCTAGAGTTTATCAGTTTGGGATTTCAATTTGTTAACGTCCAGCTTCTTTTCCACACAATGATTTTACTGTTCTTGCAGGAGCTCACACAGAGGAACCAGTATACAATCTCCAGTCCATCCAAACTTTTACAATCCTGACACAGTAGACTCAGATAGAATCATCCTTATTACACCGATACAAATGTTGTTATGCAATCTGCACATACACTTTAACTGTTCCTAGACTGTCACTCTGCTTGGATGCTAAGGCAACCCTGAAATGGATAGGATTTGATCTTCTTTTCCACAATAGCAAGACAAGTCTGGATTTCAAATGTTGGTTTTGCTGGGTAGAAGCCTGCTCTGCAAAGAGAATGGGCTTCTTTTGACTAAGTTCAAATAACTTCTTGGTTCACCTATGCTTGCTCTTCAGCACAGTTTAGAAACAACTATGATTAAATCAGTATGAGGGTGTGGAGACAGGGGGAGAGTGAAAGACAGGGAGGAGGAAAGGAGAGAAAGCAAGCAAGCAAGCAAAGAGGGAGAGAAAGAGAGAAGCCAAAACTCCCTAAAATAAGTATCCAAGTCTGACACTTTACAGCAAATATACCTAAGACAAACTGTCCCTAATGGTGGAGCAAAGAAACAGGCTGCAGAGTTTGTATTAATTGTCATGGCAATTCATAAGACATATAGCACATGGTAAAACCAGTTCTGCCATCTGTGTCAACAGTCCCCAAGTGGAATGAGTGCATGTTTGCCATGCTCATCAGCATTAAGATTGCTACTCCATGCCAAGTCTTATTTTACTAGCTCCCATTAGTTCCAATACTAAATAATCTATTGGCATTTTTATTTAAAACTTCTCATAACAATACCAAAACCTCCAAGTAAAAATAATAAACATGGTGCTGGAATTTGTGGGTAACATTATTGCCTTCAGGGCAATTAATAGCCTATGTTGTGTTTGTAAATTGATTTTCTAATTATTTAAAAATAATTACATCTGCTAAAAATGCTGCATATAAGGTAAGCTATTCTATAAGAGTGGCAGACATACAGAGTGGCTTCTCTGAAGTGTATTTAAGATCTGAGACAGAAAAAAGTATAATACACTTCAATTTAACATCAAGATTATGATCAAAAAAAATCTTGTTTCTCTTCAATTCCTAAATTATTGGAGGTTTTTTTAATAGGCTTCTCTTCTCTGCATCTTCAAACAACCTCCAGCCATAGGAAGCAGTGATATCCTGTACCATCCAGCATAAACAGTAATCTGAATTACTTCCAATCACCGAGATCAAACCGTTCAGCTTGAAATTCACATCTGCCCCCTCTTTTCTTTCTTGATGATAAGCCATAGGGAAATGGCTGGTAGCCACCTTCAAGAAAGTCCCTACAGCTGCAAGACAGAATGTTGTTTCACAGGTCAGTACAGCAACATGTGCATACAGACTCCTTCTGTCATCACAGGGAACTGCTCCTCTTCCACAGCCTTTACTTGCAGCATTGAGTATGCACATACACAGAGAGATGTGTATCTGTTCCTTTGTAAACCTACATCTTTCTTTTCCATGATAGTTGTGTTATCTCAGTAATACTAGTTATTTGGAGATGGATTTATTAAGATCCTCATGGTAGCCTCTGTATATCTCAGGAATCATGAGGCAATTGATTTTCCTACTCCATTTATTAGTGTGATAGCAAGAGCTTCACATAAAACTCCCTCACACTGCAAGCAAAACAAACCTCTCAGAAAGCACAACAGACATGATTTAGTTTCATGAGTGAAGTTACTTGGTGGAAGCTCCTGTAAAACTTCCCACTTAATGAGTTACACAGCAGTCACAGGGACTTGCCAAAGAATTTACTTCTACAAACACTGAAGGACAGCTGTTTTTAAACTAGACATGTTAAATGCACTACATCATCTCCTCAAAAGCAGTTATGTTCTGTAATACCTACACATCCAGAACAAATTAGCTTGCTTATTCAGTGGTAACAACGGCAAGCCCCAGAAAAGAAGTGAGAGAAATTAATGATACCCTCTGCCAAAACACATATTAAATAGACTTTCTTACAGACGCTTCCCTTTTGGAAAGGCTGCTTGGTGCCACACCAAATAAGGAATATCATACAATCTCTAATAAGATATTTATGCCACTGAGCAATAATTTGGAAATTGCCTTGAGTTTTTACTTACTGTTCACTGAAGCAATGTTCAACAATACTACATAAAAGAAGAAAATATATTATCTCCTAAATTTTTCTCTGCACAAAGCCTACTGCAGAACACCTGAGCAGAATCTAATCTGAGGTCAAAAAGGTGACTCTGCTATTATGTATTTAACTGCTGACCACCCCATTGAGGCTGTCAATAAAAGTAGCTAGCAGTGTCAGCTGTGACACTGTTTTTGTGTAGCAGGCATCTGTCCATTACCAGCTGGATAGGAAACTTCAACTCATTTCATACATGCAACTGAAGAGCTGTCATCTGGTAACAAATTTTTATTACTACCAGGAGTGTATTTGAATTCCAAGTAATGACCTGGAAGTACAAAATTCCATATTCTGTAATCCCACAAGCTGTGCAATTCTCCCTCTTAAATTACTATTGAATATCTATATAGCTTTCTCTGCTGTCCCTGTTTTAATACAATGCTATAAACAACCTCCTTAGTGAACAGGGTCATGGGAAGATTTACAGTTCTCTTTCACAGGACTGCAGGTGAATTTATTTTATCCAATATATCCACTTAGATCTATTTCACTCAGAGCATTATTCTTAAAAGACAACTTAGCAAATTCTTCAGCATCAGACAGAAGTCGCGCTAAGCGGTGCCAAGATGACAAGATGTCCTGCATGACCTTAATCAGAAGTTTAAGTGCAGGATAGAAGTGAGGACTGAACCTAGAGCCACTATCACAACTGCCTTCTTTAAATGTCAAGGAGACAAATGTTGCTCCTCAGACATGTTTCTCCATCAGACTGACACCCAAGTCTTCTGGATCTCATGCAGAGAGAAAAGAGGATTGGAGCAACATACTGAAACAAAGCAGTGTCACTCACCCAAACCTCAGTCTACTGAGAGAACTCTAGGTGCCCTGGAACGGCAATGCCATTCATGTGAACAGTACATGCATTTTTATAGGCAGGTATAGTACATATTGTGTCACTGAATATAGGGTACATTCATCCTAAATCAAGGCACCATGGTCAAGGGCACCAGCCTTCTCATGTCTCTATCCTCTTTATACACATACCAACCCCAATCTGCCTTCTGTCACGCATACTGTGGCTCTATCACAAATCTCACTGGCGAACTACAATTCCCAAATTCTTTAACCCATCTCAAACATCTGTATATCAGCTGCTAATAAAGTAACCTGATTTTATAAAGCTTTCTTTAGTTTATTTGGCCTCTGTCTGGCTTTACAGTTATAGACAAAACATCTAATAACACAACTCTTCTTTTCCGCATACACTCAAGCGCATAACTGAGCTGATTAGCTTTCAACACTATAAAATCAAATTGCTGGAAGTTCCAACTTCTTATTTTGTAAATAAAAACAAGTTGCAGGAAGAGAACATTAATTTTGGCACCACATCAACCCAATTAAACCTCTATTTCATTAGAGTTCAGAAAGCAGCCAAAAATAATCTAATTGAACTATTATAAAAATTGGACTTATTTTTCCTGTGGTGGTGAGAATGACATTAAGATGGTTCTAAAATATCCAGATAGCTAAACAAGATTAAAAAGCAGAATGTTACAACCTAGGCAGAGATAATGAGGAAACACAGAAACACCAAACTTGAAGAATACCCTTACTCTGTGGTTATGTGGAGACACTAATTCAAAGAGCAGAGGAAATCATGGACTAACAGTCAGTTTCAAGAATGGCAGAAGGTAAAGAACTCTTGAGCCAGCCACAAACATCACTTTAATGAAGAGAGATGCAGGACCCTTCAGCCTCTGTGAGCATAAGCCAGTGAACAACTACAAACTGTCACTGACTTCTAGACAACTTTGACTATGGATAAAGAATGGTCCTCCTGAACTTAACAGCAAAACACACATCTTATGCGTATTCATAAAGTGAATCTAACTTTTAGAGCTGCTGGTAATTGAAACAAAGAAAATAACTGTGAAATCAAGAAAGACACATGGATGAAGCAGATGTGACATATCTGATGGTTTTCATCATTGTCCAGAAGCTGAAAACCAAAACTGCCTATGACCCTCAACATATACACTAGTATGCTAAGATCTGGCAAAGAGAAGTTTTCCTGGGGAATTGTATAGGCAGCAAATAGGTAAGAGAGTACACAGGGATGATGTTAAAACTTGGGGGGGGAAGTGGTGTGTATGTGTATGTATATATATGTTTCCTTCTTTTTATCTGTATTTATATATATAAACACTTGTATGTTTAGACACATGCATATGTAGGAAAAACATATCTTAATCAGTATTAAGTATGATTCTGTAGTAACTAAAAAAAATACCAAGTCATTAAACAAGAGAAAAGAGAAGATAAACTGCATGAAGCAGAGATTGGATGAGATAGCTGCTCTGGCTGTTCTGAGCAATCTCTTTTTGTTAGCTTATTTAATAAGAATGACTGAATATTTTGGGAACAGCTGCCTTGTTAAAAGATTCAGCATCCCCAGCAAACCCTTTCACTAATATGCAAGGGTAACAGTGTTAATCTCTCAAGAGCTTTCCCTAGCAATATGTCAGAATTGATATTCCTGATGTTCATGAATTTATAGAAAACGAAGTGGGGAAAAGGAAAGTTAAACACTGAAAAAGCTACTCCAGTAAAAGAGAAGTGTTTTTTCTAGTTGATAAATGCATTCAGCAGCACATTTATTGATGTACACCCTCTTCAAACAGCAGAAGAAAGCCACTGCAATTTTTTTTTAAAAACAGATGAAACATTAATCATTTTGTCTTGAAATTATGTAACATAAATGAAAATTAATCAGTATCTTTAGACTTCTGTAAAATTGACAAAGTGGCTCTTAGAGTCAGAAGATACCAAAACTGTTAAGCAGTTCTTTGTTACACTGGCTGTAACTCTTAATATTTCTCAAAACCGAGATGATAAAAGCTGTAGATATTTATACCCATTAAGTGAAAAAGCCATGGTAGAGATTTGAGAGTACATTGGTTACACTGTAATCAATAGGTTACTTGTTCAATAGAAGGCATTCATTACTTTTACTCCAAGACAAATACAGTGGAAGTTATGTTTTGCCTCTGTCATTGAATAACTCTTTCTCATCCGAGCTCTTGTTAGTATTTCCTTCCAGAGAGTAACAAGACTAGGACTTTTTGATGACTAAGGGGGACCTTCATTTTTCAGAAAAATGAGTGTTTCTTATGGGACATAAAACACCAGATAAGGATGAAGCAATGGTATGGAAGGTGCAACAGATGCAAAATGCAAGGGGGGGAAGGGGTCGGGAAATTATCGCATACTCCCTGCTGCTTTAAGGAGTAAAACATTTAACTCTATTTTCTGACAGACTAGGAAAACTGTGCAGGCAGACAGGAAAGGGTTGAGAGAAAACAAGTGCAGCTAGCTAAAAAAGACCCAGAAGCTAGGTGGCAGTGGTAGCATAGACAAAAGAGATCAGTTTTAAACTGAAGGAAAAGAACTAGGAGACTCCCTCCAAAGAACACCTCCCATTCTTTTCCTATTTCTTCCCCTCCTTCCAAAAGAAAAATGCGTGTCTGAGCTCTTCATCACATCACAGAATGTAGATGTTATTTTATGTGAGTACAGAATCTAGTTTTGCACACAGGACCTTTGATGAGCACTGAAACACCAACGTGTATAAAAGGTATCCACACCACCGTGTTCTAACATAACTGAAGCTAGAAAGCAAAAAAGAGAAGGGGAGGGGGGAAGCCTCATAGAAAAGGGAAGGGGGGGGTGGGAGAGGAAGAAATAAAAGCCTTCCATGGTTTACTTCAGTCAGTGATAAGCCTTGAAGCACAGTCAGAGCACACACAGCAGGACAAGAAGTCAAATCAGCAACCATTACAACAAGCAGTAACAACATCATCATAGGCAGACCACAGGGAGAGTATCAGTTAAGCAAGAGTGAACTGTGCCCTACCCTTAAGCACACAAGGAGGTCAAGGTAGAGAAACAGAATGCAACACAGTATGTTCTACCTCCTCTGGAGGGACAACAGAATAACACTATGCAGATCCACTCACTAAACAACTGCTACCTCCCTACTAAGTATTTCCTTTGAACAGTGCTCCCTATGTGTTTCTGAGCACACTGGAAAGCTGCAAACATGGGCCTGTAAAAACACAGAGCAGGATGAAACTTGTGTGAGGTCTTGAATTAATTAAAATAGAGCTCAGATTTCCCCAAGACTCAAGGAGCCTCTAACATTACTATGAATGTATTAGGCTTAAAAAAACCCAAACAAACAAAAAAACCGACCCTTCAAACCACCAAAAGCAAAAAGGGTAACAAATGGATAGAGAAGTGCCTAAAGGTAGTATTATCACATGCCAGTTTTGACTGATTCACAAAAAGAGTGTGTTCACAACAAAACCATACCAATTCCTTAAAATCAATGCAGAGCTTCAAGTGACACATTACAGTTTGTGATTATCTGTTAGCAGAAAGGGCTAATGCCTACATTTGTTACAGTTTTTCCAAATAAAAAGATCAGATGGGCTAGAGAAGAGGGAGGAGCTGTGCACAGGAAAGGTGGAAGAGCACTGGGTAAGAAAGATATGCTTGAGCCCATCTTTGAGGAACAGCTCATTTACTTTCTCTTGGAATATATGATCCCAGTAATGGTTACCTGACATCAATGAATGTCTCTGCTACACAAAGAAAGGAGATGTTTGGCAATCTACTCCCACATTACAGTTAGCCTTTTCTTCAGGCTCTTACCATACCCATTTTTGATCTGTTTTCTCTGCATGCTTCAGGGTAGTCTCTGTGAGAGTTACAGTCATTTCTACAGGCCAGGAACAAACATGGTTCAGCAGCACAGTGGTGATCCTCTCCTGTTTAGTAGTACTAGAACATCCCTCTTCAAGCACTGGTGTAATCAGAAGAACTTGAAAGTCCTTTATTACAGTCAGTCATGATCATTAGCATGGATACTTAATGACAAAAAAAATCCTGAAGAGCACAGGTTACCTCTCCTTTAGCCCATCCTAACTACTGCACGAATTTACCACCACAGCAGCTCCTAATGCTGGAGATTCAATGCTTTGAAACTGTAATCAAAAATCAGTTAAAAAAATAATCTTAAAAAACACTCAGGTGATTGATCATTATCATCACTTAAAATTAGTATTTTGAATTATGACCAGCACCTGTAGCACAGTACAGTCTCTTTAAATTCCTAGAAGTAATCTAAAAGTAGAAAGTTAGTATGTTAATATTATTCTGGGAGCAATATTCACAAACTGATAACCACCACTTGCCAAGAGAGATGTATTTTGTACCCATTCCTCAGATTACTACTGCCCACACAACATCCTAACTGGATGCAAATTATCACTGTATTAATCCCATTACATTAAATTACAGTAGTATCAGTATTAGCTGATATCCCATCCTATCTAATCTCCCTTTTTTAACTGTCAAATATTATGGTCATTGAAACCAACCCCAAACCTGCAGAGAATATTGGGAAGCCCAAAACCCCTAAAATAAAGGGGTACAAATAATTGTGTATTACTCTGCAGTAATCATGTACTGCAATATATTTTGAAAACAAAAATTCCAAGCTGAAAAGCCAGATGGCAAGTACACAGGAACCAAGTCATTGCTTGAGTGGAAATAAAAACTTATCTCTTAGCCTGAAATAAATACATTTGACAAAAAGTGGTTTACTGCCACAAAACTTGTGTCTCCAAGACAGGATGTAATACTACAAAAACAAGCTGACTGGAGAATAACTTAGGAAACAAAGATATAGGAAAGAATAGGGGGGGGAAACATATAGAGATATTTCTGATATATTTTATCATACTCTATACTTGGGAAAGACTTTGCAAGATCACAATAGAGTCTATAACTAAAAGCTCATGAGAGTATTACTTTTGCATCTTAAAGTAAAAAAATATAATAATGCAGATATCTACATTTAGACCTAAGCATCAAAATATTCTGCTTACCCATGCTTACCCCAAGTGTCTTAGTTACAATTACCCTGGAATAAGTTCCAGACCTAAAACATCTTTCAAAAGTTCATTTGACCAGGAGAACAATGCTGTCACTCAGATTATGACTTAATATCATTTTAGTACTTCTACACAGTAGATTCTGAGCCACAGTTCATTGCAAGTGATGTTTAATTTCATATTGGATGTCCCAGTGCTACATGGGCAGGCTGGTTTGCACTTCATGTCTCTGACAATTTAAGCACTTTTCTCTCCTTGCTGCTACATGAGACATGACTAGACTATTAGCTTAGCATTAGTGGTTAAAGGATTAGCTCATTTTGTATGGAGCATGGATGTTAAACTACAACTGCTCTCTTCTTATGGGCATTAACAACAGGTGCAAGTAAACATAACGATGTGATACTTTTGTTGGAAGTAACCTAGTAAGTCAAATAATTCTAGTTCTCACTCTCAAAAACCTGATACTGGAATACACAGGCTAATGCCCCACAGTAAGCAGTGAATGCAGTAAAAATTCTCTCAGTATCTGAATGTCTTTTCAGTATTATTTTACTTGTATTTATTCTTGCTCTCTGTTTTTACAATTGTCTTTGATTTCCTTCCTTCTACAATTTCTGACTGGAACTCTGTAATTCTCTATGATATCTTGAACCAGTGCTTTGCTGTTGATCACTCATTGTTTACTGCATTTCTGACCACCATGTCTTCCTATTGTAAAATCAATACAGTATTCAGATTTAAAATATAAACTGAGTGCTAACAGTGCTTTAGCCTGTAGCTAATAACAGAACCATATTATTCCTCTTTATGCCCAATAAAAAACAGGAAACTGCAAACAATCATAGCCAAGGCAAAACTGCAGAAATAATCCTTAAAAGCCAAGAGTGCTATGCACATTAAGCATCCCATGATTGATTTTGACTATCCATGATACTAAATTTTATCTACACTTCACATTCACTAATGTTACAAATCAGGTTTGAATACAGTGTACGACATCAAATGTTTTAGCAGTGTCTACAGAAGGGCATACCAGGAAAAGCAGCTTGAAATCAAAAATATTCTCATGAAGCATACCAGAGAAATTTTATAGAGCAGAAATTTAAAGAGCAAGGGACAGAGTACCCCAGTGTACATGTAGAATCTCATTCCCAAAACACAAGAAAAATGAGATTGGTCCTGCATAGGGCAATTAGGCAAAAATAAATTGAGCCCACTGGGAAGGCTGAGAAGGTGGATGGGTAATTGGGCACAAGAGCAGGGCAGGAGGAAAAAGAAGTTGCTTCAGACAACAGAAGCAGAAGAAGTTCACTCAAGAGTGAGAGATGATAGTTTAGGAGAAAGAGAAGCTGAGATGCTGAAGCAATCAAGGAAGATCTTTTCTGATAAACACAGAAGACTAACACCTTTTGGTGTTTGTTTGGGGGTTTCTGACTATGTCATATCACTTGAAATACAGCCTCATACAACAGGGGTAAGAATAATACACCTGAGAAAACTGATATCCCTGAACTGGAACTCAAGAGATTTGCAGGTGCAGCAAAGTAATTACTAGAACATTTAACTATACACAGGTATCTGGGTATGTATGCGTATAAACACACATATACACCTGTGTGCAAATTTATACACATACTTGTGTAGAGATCTTGTGAAGCTTAATTAACATCTAATATGTCATAATAATCATATAAAACAGTGAATACATCCAAACTGCAGGCAAGATCTCATTTTGTCTGTGTCTTCCATCAGTGATGTGAAGGTAAGCTTATCTATATCCCCATTTTGGGGATTTATTCAAGCACATATATCTTTGACTGACTTTGTTTATATTTGCCATATGTACCTCATACTGCTGATTCAATAGTCAGTTTAGTAACTCTCAGTGCCATATTCTCATTCTGCTTCAAAATCAACACTTGAAGAGATACAGAGAAATTAAATAACAAACCCTATTTTTCTTTACACAGCAGTATAGTCATCACTAGATAAAGTATTTTTTATTCCCACTGTAAATTTTCCATGTGCTAATATATAACTCTTAGACTGTTTAAGCAAAATATTTGTCCTGAAAAAGGTTGAAATATTGTCTTTTACACATAGAATTTGGCAGAATTAGACTAGAACTAGTTAATTCAATGCAGATCAAGTCCTTAGAAGTAAAATGGTGTTAATAATTAGAGGAAAATTTAGAGAGAGTTGCATTTAAACAAATGCCACATGAAACACATTCGACCATCTGCTATAACTGTCTTAGGGTAGGATGTTGGCAGATATTGCATAATCATCTGCATATGACAGATAATTTTAGCCAAATCTAAATAAAAATGTTCTGATATTTCTGAAGGAAAAAAAATTAAACTGCTTTGCAAACTTACCAACTATCTGAAGTGCCATTTAGTATTAATACTGGCTGACTTCCATAAAAACTATTGTGTTATAAACACAAGAAAAGGGAAAAGAAAACAGAGCACCTTTCCCCCCCCCCCCCGTTTTTTATGC